>JAYJLV010000046.1:16484564-16504061 GCA_036873485.1 Torymus texanus
TATGCCTGTTCTCTCATGCCACCTCTCGTACATATATATATATATATATATATATATATATATATATAGTATTTATATATATATTCTTGTCGCGCAAAATCCATATCTCTCTCATTTCGACGTAGACATTATCTGTTTTTTCTTTTTCTTCATTATTTTTTTTTTTTTAAATATAAAGTACTGGAATAACGACGACTCTGATTCGGAGACTTTTCGAGATCTCCGGTCTCATGAGCCAGTACGTGTATACGTGTATATTTGTCCTGTGTGTACGTGAATACTTGTATGTGTGTGTGTATTACAGAGACTTGAAAAATTGGATGATAAAGGTATAGCCTATACAACGGATGCAAATGTGTATATATGTGTGTGTGTGTGTGTGTTTCTATGAGCAGAGTTATTCGGCGATCGTGTCTTGTGAGTGAGAGAGAAAGAGGATGGAAGCGGCTATGGCAGCACGCGCACGTGGGAGAGAGGGAGAGAGAAAGAAGAACAAGACGGAAATGCAAAATAGACAAAGGCGTGAAACGATGATGCGCAGCGGCGGCGGCGGCGTTTTTTTTTTTTTTTGTTCGCTTTTTCTCTCTCCCTCTCGCCCTCTCTCCCACTTTCAGTCGCGTATTTGTGTGTATGTGTGAGAAAAAACAACAAAATGCCAGTTACAAAACCAAAAAGAAAAGCTTTCTGAGACGAAGATTAAACTAAAATGTATATATAATATTTATATATATATATATTTCTTATTAAAAAAAACAGCGCTTTATATCTGTAATATAATATAATATAATAAAAATAACAACAGCGACATTAATGGTAATAGTAGCAATAGAATAGTAATAAAATAATAATAATAATAATAATAATAATAATAATAATAATGTAACGATCCACGTGCCATGCGTGCATGCGTGTGTCTGTGCGGGCATGTCCCCTATCGTACAACTAGATTAATAATTTATTCATAGGTTTTCCTTCCTTTCTTTTCCATTATGACTATCGTTTAAGTACTAGACAATAGAAAAAAGTCGCTAATCCTTTTCATTATTTATTTATCCATTTTTTTTTGTTTGTTTCTCGTTTATGATCAACTAGAGTAATTAGATTTCTCCTTTCTCTCTAACAAAGTTTTTTTTTCTTCAATTACATTATGTAGTTTTTTTTTCTTCTTGTTAAATCTTTATTCATAATGTGGGCACTGCGACTCAGTCAAAGTTACTCGTGTAAATTGACATTACGCGCCATCGTCGCACGATCGCTGCAGTCATACGCACTACTTATTTTTTCCTTCTTCCTTCCTTCCTTCCTTCTTTTCCTTTTGCTTCTCGCGCAAAATCAAACGGCCGTTTATATTTATAACGCTTCTCGATCTCTCTTCTTACGCACATGCTTGTCGTATTATTTATACGCTATTCGGCTCTCTTTCTCTCTGCGCATAGGTGTGATTATTATTATTTATTATTCATTAAATTTTCTTTTCTTTAATTATTTTGTTAAAGTAATCGACGGCTCCGCGATTTGGCACATGCTCTTGCGCTCTCTCATCTACATAGTGTCATCTCCTCGTCGCACCGCTTCTTCATCATCCCGCATTTATCACATCCACGTGTAGTATATATATTTTCCTTTTTTTTCCTCTTCATCGTATATTTATCTCTCAATAACCAACAACACGTCTCTGAGAAACCCAATTTTTTTGTCCTTCGTTCAACGATTAAGTTATTCCTTCTTTTTTTTAAAAAAAATAAGAAAAACAATGACGATTATACGACTATAACGTAACAAATTTTATTCTCTTTTAACACAAACGTATCCTGGTGATATACATCGATTGTTTGTCGTTTTTTTTTATTCATCATTAATCTTTACGAGCTACGCATCTTAAAAAATTTCTTCATTTAAACGTATAATAGTAGGTACTCTCGCAATTTGGTCCATTGGCGCCGTGGCGGCGACGCGCTTCTAGAATTAATAGAATTTTTTCTCATCGAAATGTACAACAAAGCCCGACGCCCGCGCGCGGTTAACGCCGACGATTCGGACACAACACAGCGTACGAAATACAAAGATATATTTACCGATTACCAATTATACAAGTACAAGTACGCGAAAGAGGATTGCAACTGCATGTGGTCCATGGCAGAGGCGGACGTGTAAGATCCTTTCATCTTCATCATCTTCTTCTCTCTTTCATTTTATTTATTTATTCTTTTTTTTACATATATAACGCAAAATTTCAACTCGAATAAAGAATCGTTATCTCTCTCAACGTGATTGCGCGCCCGCGTGTCAAAGGATTCTCCCAGCCATTGGCACTTTTGTCGCTAGGTATAGCTTAAAATCTCTGCAAATAGACTCTGACGAATAGACGAAAACACCATCTCTCGTATGTATGTGTGTGTGTGTGTGTCTGTCTCTCTTCGAGGCATAACAACACACACTGTATATATGCAATGATACATGCGTTAATTATGTCTTAGATCCTCGATATTATGCGTAACGAATCGTTTATAACGTGTATTTACAATGATCGGGAGAGAAGTAAGACGTTCTTCTCTCCCGGTGACAATGACGATTGCGAGTTCGCGCTTCTTTTCTGCCCCCATTCCCCCCGAACAATCAGATGTACACACGCGGGTGCCATCAACTAGTGTCTTATAATTTCTTTCTTTATTTAATATTATAAAGTTACTTTCAAAAAACAATTGACAACCACGGAGGCCATGCGAGTGCAATCGAACACGTGCTCTGCTTGACTTCATTCTCCCATATCTGCTCTCTTCCTGCGCGCGATATTCCCTTCCTTATACTACTTCTCTTCTTGCCCTGACGTAGCGAGTGAACTTTTGTGGCCAAAGTGTGCGTGCATTACGAGCGTTCGAGGATAGTCAAAGAAAGGTATTTTTTTCCGTTGACGAGACGAAAAGAAAAAGATGCCTATAGATTATATTTAGGAAAGAGATAGAGATAGAGAGAGTAAAAACGTGAATGAGACACTTTATTTTCTTTCGTCAAGGAAATTAAGGTACGAAATATTGCCTAGTATGTACGTGCTATTGCTACACAATTAGCGACGGTTCTTTGTATATCTTTTTTGTTTCATTCCATTATTTAACAACGAAGGTTTGACGTTTATTTTTTATTTCATTCGACATTGAGATTCGCAATTATTATTATTATTTATAAAAATTTGTTATCTAAAGCTTTTATCAGTTTAAAATTACATCGAGCATCGATCGGTGGAAGGATCGAGATAATTATTATTTATGCGAAGATGCTTCATTTGCAATGCAGTATTGTGTGTGTATACGTGGGCATGCTACTTGGAAATAAGAGCAACTCAGGTAACGCGAGTAATTATCTTTCGAGTGGCGAATGTGATGTGCCTGTTTCATTATTCTTTTTAGTTCAATCGAAAATTTGAATCTAGAGTCTTAGTTTCTCGCAATGTGCATTACGAAATGATTTTCGTATAGATAAAAACAATAGAGACCGAATAAGATATAGGTTTAAGTAAACTCTGGAATATAATATACACGTGTATAACAAATTGTTTCGGCGAATAGTGTTTTGTAGTTTGTTTTTAAAAGCAATGTTCAAGTAAAAACGCCTTGCTCAAAAAAGAAATGACACGTTAAAATCTTCGCATAATGATAGTTTCAGTGTATTGTTCGTTTTACAGCTAATCTTCCTAGTTTGTTGTATTATATTATGTATATAAATCAATAAATGATTCGTTTTGTGCTTCTCAGAGATCATCTTCTTCATCATAATCCTCATCACACCTACATATCATCACCACCACTGCGTTTTTTTTTCTCATAAATTCATTTAACGATCGTCGTCAATTAATAATCATATATAGTCACGTCGTTCGTCATCAATAGTCGTAGAATATTTTAATATTATACGCGATACAATGTACAAAGTAGTATAAAATAAAAAAAGTTGATTAATAAAATGTTGCAGTACTCGTACTTAACATGTAGTGTCTGTTATCATTTTCTTTTTTTTTCACCGAGGGCGTTCTTGCTTTCCTCTTTCTCTCGTCCGATGCAGCGCGCGGCTCTGCGCTCGCTAAGTGCTCCGAGCACTTTTTTCAGGGAAAGAGAGACGTACAAAAGTCGTCGAGAGCTGTACACGTATGTCGCTCTGCGTTCTAACGCTGCTCTAACCTAAAGTCAGCCTCGGCTGTGGGGTCCGATATCACCATGTCGGAGTTGGCGAGCCTCTGCAGCTCGTCGAGGTCAATTGGGTCCAGCCCCTGTCGTAGGGCATTAATGTCCTCATGACGCAGCGAGTTCAGATCCTGGGCAAGCGAGTCGTCCGTGGGGAATAGATCCTGACCAAACGTCGCCGCGATCGACGTACCGAAATCCTTGCTGAAGTCTGAGCTCACGAGGTCATCTGGTCCCAAAGAGCAATCTTTGAATAAAAAGTTTATATTAGTTTGACTAAACACTTCATATAAAAGAAAACAAATTTTTAATAAGTTTGCCTGATTGGTTTATTATATCCTTTTGGTGTAATTAAAAAATATTACCAGATTACTCAAATTAAAATTAGATACAACTATATGATTTAAGATTGCAAAATAATTGGAAAGTAAAATTATAGAATCGATACAAAATCGTATAAGTAATACTAGTAGATAAAGAATTAAAAATTTCTTTCAAAGCGATTCTCAGAATAAAAATAAATTTTACGACCTTGAAGGGCTCTTATTTACCAGTAAGCGTTATAGTCGGCGTATTTGGCGTTTGCGGCGTCAACTGTTGCGTTGTCGTCGGTGTTCTTGTGGTGTGGTACGCCAATTGCTGCAGGGGACTCGTGCTGAAGTAACCGCCATCTGCGCTGCCGATTTCACTCGCGACACCCAGGACGTCGCTCTGTAAGATTATGAAATGTTTAAGTACTTATTGCTTTCTCGTTAAGTATTTTTCAAATGAGAAAAAGATGTACAAACCTGACTATAAGTGCCACTGTGACTCGGTGAATTCATATACGGACCCATCGTTGTTGATGGCGAGTCCATCTGGATTTTAATAAAAGCAATGTTAGATTATTGAAATAATGTTTTGCGTAAATTAAAAATATTTAAAATACATAAATGTTTACTAAATTTTACCAAAAATATGAGAAAGTAAAATCAACGATAAAACGACGAAATAAATAGACAGCTAGAAAATCAATCAAAGAATATAAAATTATCAAAAACAATCTGTTTGCCTAATGCCAGGATTGAGAGAAAGAAAATATATAGACAACAAATAAGAAATAATCGTTGCGCATTGCCAATTAAAGGCTAGCCTCATATCCGAAAAATCATATCTTGAAAGGGAAATAAAAGAAGAGATACGGTAACATAAAAAAAAGCGATAATCGTCTCGCATAACTTGCCCTGTGGTCATTCAGCAAGATTTTCAAAATAAACTCAGAAATCATAACGAAAACATATCCACTACGTATAACTCGTGAAAGACAAAGGCTTTTGTAGGCTTTGAAAAAACGATGATAATATGTATATATGACACGTATAAGAGCATATAATAGAAAACTGAGACACTGAACAGAATATGTATGTACAAAAAACATCAAAGTATAAATATGTATATACTCGGTGGAAGCATGAATTAAAGAAACGAAAGTATATATAAACAAACAAGAGAGAATTCAATAGAAAGTTTAATTGGTGGTTTGGGGAAGTTTAGGAGTCTCGTTATCACCTCATCCAGCTGAGTGCTCAAGGTATAACCGGTATCTTCGAGCTGCTGCATCATTTGCACCCAATCCTAATTGACGGCAGGCAACAGACAACATATGGCATCAAAGACCCATAGATAATGAATTTTATTTTATTTTTTTAAATATTTCTTATTTGGCAATCGAATAACATGCTGTCTTTTACGCTCGTGTTCTAACGCTAAGAGATGTCTGGTCATATGTGTGTTTGCTTGTGTGAGATAGCTCAACGACTCTTTCGACAGATGTACTCGTTTACCTTGGAGACGAGTTAATTTGGAAGATGAGAAGGGAACGGATAGTTGAATAGGTATATTGTTTGTTACGTTACCGAGAAATGAATTTTGTTTTTATCTTTGCAAGTATTTTCGTAGATTTATGAAAAGTTTTCAATAAATTTTACTTCAATAAGAATCTGCATGAGTTTTTTTTAAAGCGTTACGATTATTTTTACAAGCCAAAATGATTAAAGCGACACTGCATCTGTGAAAAACTGTGCCACAGTAAACGGTGAACCGGACTAAAGTAAGAAAACCTAATCGAAATTAACTCGACTCCAAGACGCTACACGACTTCGCTCGCAATTCTGATGTTCATACTTACGATTGGAGCCTGAACGAGTGCATGAAACGAAACAAGTAGTTGTGAAGCGTGTGAATAATTTCAACACAGGTCTTAATTTTACATAATTTAAAAATAAAAGGCATTGTCGTTTTGTTGTTCAACCTACCATACTGAACTGCTCAAAATCCGCGTGGACCTGATTAATAAATATATTCTGGTCGTCGGGAGCGAGTGACAGGTTCGGCGGCCCATGATGCCCCGTAGGACTTGAAGGCGCCGAAGGATTGTTGCTGTAGCTTGGGCTTCCCTGTATTAGAAGAAAAAAAATTATTTACGACCTTTATCGAGAAAACTTTTATAAAAAAAGTGGCGATATTTTCAGTAACCTGAAGAAGTATATGATTTTATGTCTAATTGTACTTTTTATAACATTCAAGAATTTTTTTTTTATTAATTAATCAATTAAGTAAAATCAACATAATACAGGTAGATTTTATATCATTATACATTTCTCGAAATTCTGCGCAACCAAACGTATATAAATAATAATAAAAAATAAATTGAGCATTACCTGTAAGGTAAGACTAGGCGACGACTGTGGCGACGGTCTGTTGACCATTTGGGATGTTCTGTAGGAATTTAGCGAGCTGTACTGGTTTGACGAGCTTTGCGGGTGCACTTGTGCTTGCGAGGCGATCTAAAAAAGGAGCACAGTTGTAATAAGTATCTCCCTATATTTCTCCACATTAACATCCTTGTCAACGCATCTCATGAAAGTATACGTATGTCTAGGTGATAAGTCAAAGGTACACGTATAAAGTCATATGCATATATGTATTTATAGATAAGTGGACGTAATGCTCGTTTATGCATTTATCTATTATAGAGTATATAAAAAGTCCGTCATACCTATTACAAATCTCAAACCAAAATATCCACGGTTTACATAAACACCAATAGATTCGTGTCTATTATTGCACCGACAAAAAAAAAGTAAACAAAAAATCATTCAACGTTTACCGTTATTATGATTTTTACCGGACTTTGAGGCGCCACTGGACTGTGAGGCTGCTGATACACGTAGTGTGCAGGACTGTGTGCGACTCCAGGATGCTGCTGCTGTGATGTCTGTACCGGTACACTTTGCGCTTGCGACGGCATAGGTCCCGGTGGCTGTTGCTGCTGCTGATGATGATTGTAGCCTATCCGCACGTCCTGCTGCGACGTGCTCGTGGTGTTGTCCAGCGCGATACCCTGCTTCAAGGATAAGAAAAAGATTATGTTATTTTATGGTCTTAGTCAGCCTTGGGAGGATGTATAAATTTGGGTGGAGATATTATATGTAGAGATCGACAACGATTACCAGTCGCTGAGGGAATACTGGAAGAAAAACTTATCTCTTTTCTGAAGGTGAGAAAGAGAGAGAGATGAGCTTTTCGAGAGATGTGCATACACTTTCGTTGGATTAGGTGGGCGATTGTCTTGCGACAGTGAAAAAAGGTATACAAAATATAACATTGATAGATGTACGCATATATTATATATAAAAAAAAGGCGTAATAATATATTTATACGTAATTTTGGCTTACATTGACAACGTTGCTCTAGTTTGTGGGTTGGTGGAAAGAAAGAACTGATTTGCGAGTCTGGATCAATTTTAATTTATAAAAATTTTTATTTGCATATATCAACAATGTTACTGTGAATGAATGCGAATGAATCTATTCTTTCTTTCCAGAATATCTGACCATAATATGCTTTCAAAATTATTCAATTTTATATTCTGACGAAATAGATTATTAATAAAATATGATCGTAACGTTATTAGTAATAAATCATCTCTATAGTAGGTCACTTAAGCCACGACAATTATGTAAGCAATAATTGCCCATGAGTGAACAAATTTTATCATTTTAATAAGAATTATTATATTAGAAAATGACAATTAATAAAATGACCTGCTACTAGAGTTGATGGGCAGCTGTGAGTGCTATTATTGCTCAAAAACAAAAGCATATTATGATTAGAGATGACAAAAAAACAGCGATTAAGTTAGTAAATCGGTGCTTAGCTCTGTTGCCGAGAAGCATCCAGTGGAATGAAAAAAAAAATGAAAAAAATAATACACAAAAATACCAACATCTACTAACCTTGCAGGAATGCAGAAACCTATGGTTAACAGGCACCGATAAATGATTCTGCAAAATAATAAAAAACTTCTACAACCAAGGCAAAATAAAACAAGATAAGCTGAAATTAAAAAACAAAAACAACAAAAATAAAAAATAAAAAAAAAAGAATGAGAAGAGGTCGGGGAATGCAAAATGCTCGGTGGTGACAGGAGGCGCAATATTTCTTAAATAAAAGGAAAAAGAGGTGTGCATCAGTCAAGAGAAAGAACACTTAATGTAATCGTAACATAGCAGCAACAGGGATAACATCAACGAGAAAGAGGAAGTGAGAAATTACTGTGAACGAGAAAATTAATAAAAAGAGACAAAGGAGACACAAAAACAATCTACTGTGAGATGCATGTACACAAGTACAGGCTTTACAAAGTGCATCAATGCAGGTAAACGTCCCGGATATACGTATAGATATATATGAAAATATGAATCAACGCGCTAGAAAAAAATAAATAAATAAAATGAATAATCGTATTCTTCTTTATCCTCTCCACGCATGTAAATTATCTTTTTCTTGCACTGAACTTTGTATACTGTGGCATGCAGCTACGTCTATTGCTCTCTCAAAAAAAAAATAATAACCAAAACAATATCTGCACTAGATGAAAAAGAAAACAAAAGGCTAGCACGACGTGTGTCTGTATAACAAACGTACAGAACGAAGAAAAAAAATGTAACGTTTATATATAATATAAACTGCAGGTACGGGGATTCATCATCATCATCACCATCATCGTCCGTGTGAGTGTAAGGTACGGAGATAGATAGATAGATAGATAAAAGCCGAGAAAAAGCTCTATATATAATATATAATGTATAATGTATAATATATATATCAACTATATGAAAAATCTTATATAGAGGCGTTCAATCAAGAGCTATATATGTATAGCGAAGAGCTATTTTTTTGGATATTTACTTGGGCGCTTGGCGGGCTGTGGTCCTGCGTTAGGGACAGCCTTCCAGCTTGCGCCAAGCTAGTTGGCGACAGGGTGGTGGGACTGCTCGTTTGAGGACTCTGCAATAGACGACAGCACACAACACCGTATAATCACCTCGTAATATACGTAATTATTCAGTGTTTTGTATGTTTCTCTCTTGTTTTTTTGTTTTAATTTTTCATTCGATTAATCTTTATAACGCGACGCGCGCGACATAGCTGTGGACGACACAGATCTCGTTGATTATATATACGCGGAAGCGCAGGCTTTGTGCAAGGTGCAGAATTTCAAGTGACACAGAGATCGAATTTGTAATATATAATAATAATAATAATAATATGTATATATGTATAATATATATTTAGTGACATGAAGAGACTGCAATACGTAGATATATATATATACTCAGTATAGAAAAAAAAGTAATATAGTGATGACAACACCGTTACAGACGTCGAAAAGAGTATCGATGGTCGGTGAAACGATCGGTACTATTTTTCCTCTCATAGTAATAGTATAGTATATATAGTAATATGAAGAAAAAGAGAAGAGATAATATAACAAACTGTGTAATAGATATGAATAATCGCATTAGTACTGTATTAATATTCAAAGAAAAAAAAAAAGATAAGACAAAATTTAGCTAGCGAAAAAAAGTAGTAGGTAGTAGTAGTATGGCACTCGACACGATCAAGTTAATTGACAAGTAAAAAAAAATCGAGACAAGTTAATGCAGTCCGATGCGAAAGATATTAATAAAAATACGTAAGTAAATAAGTATAAGTAAGTGTAAGTAAAGTCAAGAAAGATGTAGAGAGAAAGAGGAAAAAAAAGCCGAAGAGAAAAACAGAGTATCAAAGTATAAAACTCGTATTATATATAGTTAAAAAAAAACTCGTGAAAGAAATAATCGTATAGTAAGTAAGAGATATAGAGTATTGATAGTTGGGAAAACGGGGTGTTGAGGAGGGATTGAACGTGGAGTCAGGAGACGATGACGTACATTGCTGTACTGAGAGCCGCTCGAATGGTCCTCCTGGTCAAGCGGTGTGTGCAGCGGTGAGGGGAAGTGCACGTTGCTCAGGTCGGGCAGAGAACCCGTGTTGTTGCCAATCGGAATCTGCTGACCGGGTGGCTGCGAGCTCGGGTACACGCTGAAAGTTGTAATTGTTTAGTATAATTTTAAATGGTGAATTTGGAAGTTTATATATAAGTTGGAATATCCTTAATTGAATACAATTTTAGGGGTTATCACGATTGTTGCAACTTAGATACTTTGATTCTAAGAAATTTTCATCATGCATAATTAATAATTATTTCAATAATTTCTATCAGAAAAAAAATGTTGTGACCAAGAAAAATACCGACCAGTTCCATAAATAACCTTTATAATCCGAAACGTTTTGTTTTTCTTTAAAATCAGTCTCGTATAACTGTAAAGATACTTTTTGGTTGGTAACTAACTTTATTCCGGGTACCCTGGGCACGTCGCATGACGACCTTGGCCGCTCTATGAAACCGTGATGATGGTGGCTGGTATCCCGAGTGTCGGTCGTTGAGCCCCCGTGTCCTCGTTGATCTAGTCACAAAATGGTATGCTTTAGTAAATAGTTCGAGTGTTGTACAAAAGCAATGATATTATTAGAAACTAGTGATTTGTTAATGTTAAATGTAAAAGTATTCAAAAAGATTATACTGTTTATAGAGTTCGAACAATTAGCAATTTGTAGATTTATAACCGAATTTAAAGTTAGCTACGATTAAGTTAAATTACTGGGTACATTGTTCTATATAGAAGCTGCAGCGATTCAACGACTGTGTAACAGTTACAAGAAAATTATTCAAAATATCAAACATTATATGAAGAAAAATTTCGTAGTAAAAATTACAAAATAATGGCAACATTTACTAAGAATTGTAGTAATTTTCATGAAAAAATGTGAGTCTGTCTCACGGTTATTTCTGAAAGTAGTAATTTTTACTGCAAACCTTTTCTTCGTGTAGTAATGATTAAAAATGTGCAAAAAAGTAAAAAGATTTACGAAAATTTACCAATATTATTAATAAATTTTACTAGTTTTTCTTTCGCAATGAACATGCACACAAACGTATAGAATTATTTTTTGTACAATTTCCTGGATCTATAAATTTATTATATTCAATCAAACGAAGAAGATTCTGATATGGATATTCGAGCTGCACTGTATAAATCTGTAATATCAAAGTGAAACCCAATACAATTTATATTGCTTTCAGATAAATTTCAATGCGATAACAAGCAATGATTAAATTAAGTTAACTCGATATAAAAATGTTTTTACATTATTATGAAATAAAATTCCATAATGAAAATTTTATATCCATTTTCCATTATTTTTCAAGTACTTATAAATCCATTAATCGAACAGACCAATATCAACACCTTCTTCGTACCGATAACATTTTGACAAAAATTACCATGCGATCAATACTAAAATTCACAATTATTCCAAAAGAGTACTTGATTTAATGGATCCAAAGTTTGCAACATTGTGGAGTGCATCAAAATAAAAAGAAAATTTTATTTTTTGGTATATAACAGACTCTAAACAAACAATGTATATGTTTTTGTTTTTCCGACGTTTCGAGAGTATTTTTACTTCTCATTTCTGAACATGTAAAATGAAAACAATCAAATTATTTTTTTACATGCCCTACAGAAGAAAGTCAGAATATTCCTAAAATGTCGGCAAAACAAAAACATAAAGCCATTTGTTCGTTTGAAGTTCTTTATTTATCAAAACTTAATTAACGACGAGCATCTCTATATAAACAGAAATAATTTTACTTCAACGTTAGATTAATTAATATTAATTTTGCATCTTAATTCAACATTTTGTAGTAAAAAATAACTTTATAATATTAATTAATAGTAAAAAATTATAAAATTATTACTTTGCACTATATGCAAACATCAGAGCCCTTTTTAATATAACCCAAATTCATAAAAAAAATACACACACGCAGCACCGTATAAAAATATATATCTTAGAAAAGAGAAAAGAGAAAAAAATACCAAACATTTACATAACATACATAAAAAAAAAATATCAAAATCTCACCCTCGTATAAAAAATTATATATTTACCCAATCCAATTTCACCCTCGTCTACATTCTCTCTTTCTCCACCCACACACATTCTTCTCACACATGATTATATACAAGTATTATATAGAAGAAAAAAATCGAAAACTCAGAGACTGACAGGCATCGCTACCTCGCCGATGACCCATCGATGTATTGGCAGACTGGCATGCTTCATTCGAGCTCTGATGCAACGCTGAATCCGAGTTAGCTCGTCGCCAATTCTCAGGTAACGGTGGCGATAAATATGGCACACCACTGTACGGTGAAGTGTCGTGACGTTTTTCAATGGGTCGTGAACGCATTGGACCTGGACCCATGCTACGACCTCGTTCCTGAGCACCACCAGTGCCGGTACCACCTCCTTGGCGATATGCTGCTTGGTTGTGTTGCATCTCCTCCAGGTTACTCAACGCCGTCTGTGGGTAAAGATAATTATGAGTAAAAATTGATTTTTTTTTTCTTTTGATTATAAGATCGTCTAAGTTGTCGAAATTTATCGTGCTTTGTTTATAATAATCTTAGTAAAAATATGAACGATTGCTTTAAAATGTCGGCAATGTAGACCGCTTTTTTATGCTACTATACATCTACTTAGTATACCGCATTGTGTTCAGAGGTATAAAAAGAAAAATTGTGTGGACTTGCCATCGCTAAAAAAAAAAGAATGTTTCGGTATATATGTATAGCTGTGTGTACGTGTGAGTATATATGCGGGCGTGCATAGTGTGTAATGGGTCTGAAGTTTGCAACGTTGGGACACAACGAAATAATTTCTCACAAATAAATAAAATAGGTAAAAATTTGCACGATACAGTGAAATCTTTATTTTGATGTTGGGTTATACTATAAAATGCTAAACACATGAGAAAATTCAAAATCTAACATATAAAACTAAAAATAAAAAATTTTTTCTAAAGTTTCGTTGCACTCCAACGATGCAAACTTCAAACCCATCCAGCGCTACTATAAAAATATCTTTTTTTATCTTATAAAAAAAGTAAAGTTTACAAATACATTTCTCTCCGTGTACAAAAAACACGACGAAGTGATTTTATTGAACATAAATTTACAATAATTAAATTAAACCTGAACATCAGTAAGGCAGGAATCATGTTTATAGCGATTTTTAACAGGAAAATCGTATAGAAGATATTTATAGAAGAGCTTAAAAAAACGCTGAATGTAGTTTTAATATCCAAGAAGGAACAAACGTTTTTTTTATCAAAGAAATGTTTAAAAATCAAAGAATTAAATATTAAAAATAGAAACTCGCATCTTTTTAATAAAAAACTTACAATATTACCCTATTACAATATACACACAACTATCCCATCTTAAATTTCTCTTCCATATGTAAAAAATGTTCCCTATATATACACACATATAATTTATCCTCAATTCATCAAACTTACTTCTTCCTCCTATCGACAATATCCAGAGCGATCACCTTTACACCTACTTTTTTTACACTACACCCCCCCCCCCTACATTCAATAACCAAAAAAAAATCTAACGTAAACAAACAAATCGCAGCCTGATCCATCAAACAGTATTCATTCGCGTTCGACTCCGTCCGATTAAAACATCAACATCTACCTTATCTCCTGCCATCTTTCTTTCATCCCGCATTTGCTTACAAAGTCACGGGGATTTGCATATCGCGAGTAGCAAAGTGGATTACATCGTAATGGATAGGCGCGGGCTTTTAATAGGACCGATGGTTATCGCGTCTAAGAGGCATACGTTTCTTCGTCGTCCGAAACACGGCACACGTGATGAGGAGGGGTTGGTTGCCTTTTTTATGATGGTTTTGGGAGATAAGATTTGCTTGGAGTGTGTACATGCGAGGTTCGTTGTGAAAGTTGGTGTGAAATCGGCAGTTTTGTTCGAGTTTACGTTGGTGTTATGATTTGATTAATGTTAAGTTACGTTGCGATGTAAGTGAATTGAATAAATACCGTAGGGTAAATTGAGCTGAAGTAAGTTCATTTGTTCACCATATGATTTCGTCATTTAATTTTATTTTAAACAGATTAACCATGGTATTCTAATAGCTAAATAATTTTGAAACAATCGCTGTAGAAAATCATCTATTTTTCGATCATTTATCAAACATTTTTAAAGAATTTTCAACAGGAATAGATATATTTTATAAATGAAAACTTAATAATTCTTCAAAATTAAAAATATATACCAATATAACAAATATTTAATATCTTTCCAACCCATTCCGCAATCAATAATCGCACCTACTTACCATCATCCCCACACGACTCACCTCCCAAAATTAATTACATCAAATTACGTCGTCTACATCTACGATAAATCACTCTACCAAAAAATCCGATCGCTCCGCTACAGCAGCATTACTACTACTACTACTACTACCCCCTTCACCCCGTACGGTAAAACCTTGTTCTTTCGACCGGCGATTTCACGCGCGGCTCGCTCTATACGTTGCATCTGCGACAGCTCGCGGCGAGAGCGTAAAATTTGAATAAATGTTACTACGTTCGCGCATGCTACGGTGACATGCTAATCTCGGGGCGGCTGCTTGAGTTATGAGCGGCAGCAAACCTGTTTCAACGTCGTCGTCGTCGTCGTCGTCGTCGTTGTTGTTATACGCGATAGACGTCACCTTGCGCTATACAAGATGTTAAAATAAATAGCTAATGGTTAATTCTAGTAGTATATGGGGTGCGGTAGGTATGTGTTGTGCAGTTGTGCTGGGTTTGGTTAATTGGGACAAAGATGGTGAATAGGTTAGGTATTGTTTTATAGGTTTTAGGAGTTTGTCGTCTTGCAATATAGATTGGTAATTTTGTGAACTGTGAAACTTGGTAAAAGTAAAGTTCTGAAAAATGCTTTTAGACTGATGTATATTAGGGGAAATTTAATTTAAATTTTGTTCAGTATGTAAAATCAGGTTTAGGTTTTTGGTTAGTTATTGTATTATATTACAGCATATATATGTACGTTATATTTTAAAATGTTTCTCATGAACTATCAATGATATAAATTAGTAAAAAGTAACACAAACATTTTTGAACAGTAATAAAGCTAGGTATGATCACTAAAATAATAATAATACAATAATTACATTACATTTTATTCTTTTTCCAATCATCTATCAGTCCAAACGAACATCACAAACTGACTTTCACACTTACCTTAACAATACAATCATTTCCCATTTCAGCTCCTATACCAGTCCATAATAATGTACCTACTAACCTTTCCATACGTCGTCACGCACTTCTCGTGCAATCGCCTGGAAAAACTACAGTGTACCGCCCTGTATCACCTGGTTCGTTTTCGTCTCGCTCTATACACGTATACACGTCAAAAAAGGGTTACGCGAGCAGCGACGCGCTAATTTCCGAGCTCATCAAGTGGAAAATACGCTCGACGCCCCTTTTTTCTGTCTCTCTCTCGATGCTGTCTAACCCCTTTTTCACGGAAATTTTTTTCAATGCCCCGGCCTCGTTTTACAGTGACGTTTTACAATGACGGATCGACTTGGGAGAATGAGGGAGAATTTTTTGGCTTGGGTCCGCGACGAATTGGGACGTTTTTTATTGGAGTGGAGCGTAGTCGATAGTTTCGTGATCTTGCGGTTCTCTTGGTTCGATTTTCGTGAATAAGCAAAGTAAGCTCTTTTTTTGTTCTTTAACAATCGAAGTGTTGAAAAAGATTGATTCGATCGAAATATAAAATTGTTGATGCGCATCCTAAACATATCTATAGTATAACTAAAATGTTTTTTTAATCGAAGTAATTGAGAAATATTTAAAATCATGTTCATTTAATAAGCTATATTTAGTAGTAAAATAATGAATAACCATCTGAATAACTATTAAATAATCTGCTTCAACATATATTCTATATAGTTAGGTTTAAAATTAACTACAATTAAATACTAGATTTCATAAAAATTTTCAGCCCCTAGATTATTTTCAATTTCCTTACATTATTTCATTACAAATTAACCCAAGCCTGTAGAACAAAAAAAGAACCCAATCATTTTCAATAAAGATCAATTAACACGCCTCCGCACTTCACCCATGAAAAAGCCCCCCCCCCCATCTCGTACCCCCAAAAAAGTCGAGAAAATGAAAAAGCTAAATTACATTCTAACACGCATCCCTTTCTCCCTACTCTAAAGTATCACTACAGTACGATCCCGCCCCCGATGAATGCAAAACAAGAGCGGACGAAAAACTATAAATCACGATAAATATGCACGTGTTCCCTCTCCGGGTGAAAACTATTAACGCGTCAGGCGCGCGCGCGCATGCGTTTATTCAAATGTATACGATGGGGGAGTTTTGCATATGTCCGCATTCTGCACGCTTTTGTGTTATATAGCGGGCGAAGGCTTACGAAATTCATCGCTATAGGCTTGACGATGGCTCTCTGATCCACTTTACAGACTATATGTTTGAGAACAGATTTAGAGCTGTCGAATGCTCTTTTCAGATTCATATTGTGCGATAGTATGAGCTGAACGTTGTACTTCTGGATTTTGTGATTACGATTGTTTATGGGAACGATTGATAATGTTAAATTTGATAGTGTTCAAATAAAGAGATGATGATTGAAAAAGTAAACAAGCTAAAATGAAACTTAACAATATCTAACGATTAAATTATTAAATTTTTTAATAATTATAAAATACTTATTAGCATTTACTGTTACTGAAAAACTATATTTTATAGTTTTATTAAAAATTACATGGATATCATCAACGTTTATTGCTTTGCATATGATATTTTTTTTTAATCAACAATAAATCGTTAAAAATACGTGCTCAAATCGATGTTTGAAGATTTCAAACAATTCTCTTCAGAAAGTATTCAAAAACTGAGCGTGCACCTCTACTCGATTTAATGACGTGCGAACACGGCAAAGCAAAGCAAAGAGAGAGAGACGAAGAGAAAAGTGAACCTGTCCATAATACCGACCATTAGAAACAAAGGAATCAAAAGAGAGCGAGAGAGAGAGAGAGAGGGAAAACGAGAGAAGAGAAAGACAAATAGTATGAAGAACACGAGCACGCATACGGGAGTACAAAAGGAATGCACAACGTTTGGCCAGCGCGCACGCTCACTCGTTCGCTTGCTCCCTCGGAACACGCGAACTATTTTCCATTATACGTTCCGGGCAATAAAATAAAAGAATCGTTCTCTCTCTCTCTCTCTCTCTCTCTCTCTCTTTCTGCCCTTCGCTATACGCATCGGACGTTTGCAACTATATGGACGGGGAGCAAAAAACTAGGAAGTCGGCAAAGGGGAAGGGGGGATGAGCTAGGAAGGGAAGAGAAGGGACGAAGCGAGAGAGAGAGTGAGAGAGAGAGAGAGAGAGAGAGAGAAATGGTTTGATTGGATTAAGTCAAACGGTTGATGATAGAATTTAGCAATTTGAGAACTAAATTAGAATACAGATTGTTGATGACATTGGTAGAATGTTGTAGACGTGATATTTTTGTTGTTATTGTTGGAACCTGATTGTTTTTAGGTAGTGATATGAAATGTTAAATCATGATTTTTTATTTAAAATACCAGTGAGAGTTTAGAAATCGATACGTAGCATTAACTGTAAGTATTAAACTTGACAAAATTCGATAATGTAACTTAGTATCATAACATCAACTCTATTATGACTTTAGTCACTGACACTTCACCAATACCAAGTATCACCACCTAGTAATTCTAATGCAATCATTCCGCAACAACCGGCTTACATTTAAACCTTCAATTATCTACTGACGACCTTAATTATTCTCGCTACACACCCCCACCACTCCCAAAGGACCTATTTATCAACCTTCACGTACCAGCCGAGCAGTGCCTCAACTCGCGATTTCCATTTAAAAAGGGAAAGAAAGAAAGAGAGAGAGAGACAAAAAAAACAGATTGCCGTAGAAAACGAGAAACTGAGAAAGGAGCCAACGATGACGACAGGGCAGACATCTGCGCGCACGCGCTGTAGGGGAGAGCAAGCGAGTGAGCGTTTTATTAATTCACTCCCTTTGCGAGGGTGGCTGCGCTAGCGTATATTGCACTGGGTGGCCCCGGGTGCGCTATGCGAGTGTATGGAGTAGAGTCTAATTGCAGAAGGAGAGAAAGAGAGAGAGAGAGAATAAGGGAGAATTGGAATGAGAGGGAGGATGAACAGGTGCGGGGAGTTTTCGTCGAGATGGGCTAGAGTGAGCTGCTTTTTTTTGCAAGTGGTAGCTGGAGAATTTGGTTGTTATGGGGGCAAGGGAGGTTATGGTAATTGTTATTGAAAGGAAGAGGGCTGTAGGATATGTAGAATCGTAGTAAGTAGTGGGTTAGGGGAATGAAGTTATGCGTTAGGTATTGCTAGGTATGTAGTCTTATTTTTATGGAAAGTAAGATGCGATATATTATGTTTCTATAGTTGTTAAATTTATTTGATACTGAGACAGATTCGTAGTAATTGATATACACCGTAGATTTAAGTATATAGTACCTGAAAAATCAGTTATATACAACTACTTTTAGGATTATGCGATCACGTCTAACTATTGTTTCATAAGGTATAGTTTTAGGTATCACTAGGTTCTATAGTTCAAACAAGTCTCGTACCTCGATAGAATGCTTTCTACATCAGTTTTATTTTACAGACTGACAGTTTCAACAATTCTAGCACTATACGATAGAATATCTTCTATATCAATTTTATTTTAGGGGCTGACAAAATATCATAAAATATAATCTTTACAACTTCAGTAAAGATTATTTCTATAACATACTTTTATCCCCTACAGACAACATTTATACACCAAAACTAAATTTCCGCTCTCAACAGTTACTTTCCATATTCTCCCCGCCCCTATTCAATCCAAAAACATCCGAAAAAATGCCACTCGATCCGGGCATCATGTTCATTTGCCAGTCCGATCCAATCGACATGC
>JAYJLV010000046.1:16504161-16518585 GCA_036873485.1 Torymus texanus
CAATCCAAAAACATCCGAAAAAATGCCACTCGATCCGGGCATCATGTTCATTTGCCAGTCCGATCCAATCGACATGCACCCGACACGTACACACATATATATATATACAACTGTTGCTCTTTCCGTCTCTCTGGGCGTCCCTGGCGAGCCGCCAAAGGCGATCACTCCTCATCGGCTCTCTCGCCCCATTATCCTCCCTTGAGTCATCGTACCGTTCGTCGTTGCTGCCGTCGTCGTCGTCGACTGACTCCGTATAAGTGCGCTTGCGTTCTGGTATACTCCGCGTATAACATATATATCTATATACACACGCGTGTGCACACTCCACGGGGACTGCATTCAGTCGAGGCGGTCATCTGTGAAACATATTTAGCTTGTTGGCATACACACGAACGTTGTGCGTCTGTGTGTGCGTGTACGGATGCGCCCCCTGTTTGCGCTCCGGTGAGTCGTGTGCGTTTCTGCGTTTCCATGGTTCGAAGTCGATTTTTTTTCTTCGAAGGAGGAGAGGGAAAAAAGTTGGTTGTCGACGGGTGGGAGAGTTTTTTTTTTTTGGTGATGGTGAAACGGGGGTTGATTGATTTTAACGGTGCTGTGAGCGATGGGCTTTTTAAGGTAAAGGTTGTGTTGGGTGGTTTGATATGTTTTATGGTGGAATATGGCGAATGATGACGGATGGTGATGGTTTCTTTGAAACTGTGAGATTGAGTAAAGAAGTGGTGATTGTTTAGTACGTTTTTTTATTAATAACTTTATACTTTACTAAACGTTATAGAAACAATAAAAGTTTTTATGATTTTTGTAGCCACTGGCATTACGTTCTATTTCTTTTGTTTAGTCGAGAGTTAAAAAAATAATAGTATCAATATTGTCAAACATGATTGAACTTGGAATTTCTTTCGCATTGCATGCGAGAATTTGAAAAATTAATATAAAAATATTTAGATCTTTACAAATCAGTCAGGTATGAACATATTGTCTAAGCGTCAATTTTCAGGTCCATACCCTAATTATTTCTGCCAATTCAATAGATACAAACATGTACAATAATTCCTACATTTTTAGTTGTCCAATTTTATTATAAATTTCCATTTTCTATATTAATTCTAAAAAGACTCCATCCTCCATCTTCAGACACCAAAACCTACAATAAAACTCAAACAACCATTGTTTTACACACCAACAACACAACAACCATTCTAAAAAAAATATTCCAACGCAAAGAACCTCTCAAGTAAGTTCGATCGCGTAGACATACACAGGAAACGGAACCGAATCAAAAAAGAGCAAACACAACCACGCATCAGCCACAGGAGAAAAAAAATGGCATCACGCGTGCACGCGTGCTGGTGGAGCAGTGGTTAAGAGGATTGCTCACTCGTCTCTCTCTCTCTCGCTCGCTGGAGCGTAAATCGACGCTTTATTCGGAACGTGCGCGTAAGGATATATGCCCGCATTTCCCTGACAGCGCGTGCAATACGTTCATCCGAGTCAACACCACTCTGCGTTTGTTAGATGCAAGAGGAAAAGAATGTAAATAAGGGTCAGTGAGATTTTTTTCTTTTAGTTTGATGAGTGGTGGAGATTGATTGGTAGTGTGTGTGTGTAGAGCGTGGTTGTTGAAAATAAAACTGTGGAAGATATGATTGTTTTAGGTAAATTTTTCGAGATGTAAGGTGGAAGAAAGATGCGGAAGTTATTGTGTGTATTCGCCGGAAGATGCGAGACAATTAGAGTAGATTCTTTTATTAAACTATATCAAATTTTTGTAAATTGTACATAATGTGCTATATGGTAGTGATATTTTATTGATTTTCAATTTATTATTTTATTGTCACTGTTGTCTAAAAAATACACCGCAGAAACACTAAAGTTGTATATATATATATATATATAAGACTGCATAGTCGAAAATAAGATCTGGTATTGTCACAAGTTTTATGTCAAAAACCGAATTATTAACCAACTTTTTATGTAATTAACAACAAGCAGGAAAAATGTATATAATGTTTGTATAGTATTAATGTAAACGAAATAGAGTTAAAACACATATTTTGTGTTTTAATTTTGTGACAATCGATCGCTGCTAAGAGAAAATAAATGATATTTATTTTGAAACTGATTTACGAGTTGTTTCTCAACCTTATTCATTTATTTACATATCTAGCTAAACCAATGAATAAATTAACTTTACTTACAAAGTAATTAAACACTACTGAACCTCTAAAACTGCGTTTTTACCGCTTTTACTCGACCAAATTGCTCTGACTCTTATAATCATCTACAAAAAATCCGCATCATCCACAACCCGTTCAACCTCCTAACAGTATATTAACCATCATCGCGATGCAACCACTGTACTCCTACCGTGCCACAATAACGCCGTCTTTTCCTAAAACCATCAAGAATCAATTCCCTCATCCTCCTCATACCTCCTTATCCTCCCTCCCAAAAAAAACCTCAACAAAGCCTCTCCTTTCATCTCGACCCGTCGCTGTAGTAATATCCCGCGGGTCTTCTCTCTTTCTCTCTCTCTCGTTATTACGACGATTTGTCGGAAATTACCGTCGATTCGATTCCACTCGAAAGTAGACAGGGGGGGCGGTGAGTGAGAGAGAGAGAGAGAGAGAGATAATGGAGACCGGAAAGCGGAACGACAGCGGCGGCGGTGGTATGCGCACCTTAATCCTCTAATGATACGGCGCTGCTGCAGGTCGGCGAAAAAGTGCACGATGAGAAGGAGAAGGAGGCGCGAGATGGCATTTGGATGTGTTCTTGGAACGGAACGTTGGGTTGTTGCTGTGATGGGGTTTTGTTGAAGAGATTAGGATTTTGTTGGACGAGGAGATACGGATGCGGAGAGATTTGAAAAGGTACGTTGATATTTGAGAGTGCAGAGGTATGGTAATTGGGATAAAATTTTGTTGACAATTTTAGGTGTAGAGAGTGTATAAGATTTTTTGTAGTTATACATTTTGCAGTGAATTGGATTGGGTTAAGTATTGATTTCGATAATTATGATGAATTTATTTTTTCTAAAAAGTTTGATATTAAATAATTGCATGCTTTAAAATTTTTTTATCAGACGGGGACAGTGACCGATATTCTTTCAATAAAACAATCAATTTTTCTTTTGTAAAACGACGTTTTGTATTGTACAAATTTATTGTTACATTCCTCTTATTAAAAAAAAATCTAATATTACCTTACAAATATCATAGAATTAAATATAATAAGAAATCAATTCCTGTATCAGTATTTTACTATTCTTTTTTGTAAACAATATTTACTATATTTTGTTTTCTCTTTTCATACAAACATTCCTACGTCATTTGAGACAATACACCTTTCACTTCAAACCCTGCGTATAACATTTCATAAGCACTAAACCCACTCCAAAATATTTACACAAATCATCCAAATTTCTATTCACGCACTGCAATCGAAACAACCCAAAATCAAATCACTCAACAGACACAATTCCCTGCATATATATTTATATACCCTCGAAAACGGTCATCTCGTGCGCTCTAGCCTGTGCGCAGTCATCCGAAAATCCTCGAAATCACCGTAAAATCCAGCTGACCCACATCCCATATATAGGAACTACTCCAGCTAAGCAGCATCGTATATATCCTTCTTAGTCTCATTAACACATATACACACATATACTACTACTACCAGTTCTCTTATACTGTCGACAGCTGTTCCTGTATCGTCCCCCGTTGTCACAACAGAGAGGCTCACGCGCGTGCGTGCCTCTCTACGGACGATTTATCACGCGGCGCGAAAATTCGAAATTATCGAGAAAATAGACACGCTTGTGTATCTTCTCTCCCCTCCTCTTCATTTATCTCAAAAGAGAGAGAGAGACATACACTCGAGAACGTCATCAATTACAATCGGAAATAAATCGAGAGCAGATGCGACGCCCCTACTATGAGAGTACGTCGACAATTGCGCGTATACGCGTGTCTGTATACAACAGTGAGCTCCTCCCTCTTTACGTTTATATATATACGGATATGCGCGGTTCAAGGTTTCGGATGTGTATTGGTTTCCCCCATTTTGGAACGTGGCTTATATAAGATGGTTGACGGTAAGGTATACTCGCGTATGTTTTGCCAACGATGCGAAGAGGTTGTATTTTTGGACGATATATAGCGTGACGTGATTAACGGGCGTTTTGGGAGACGGTGTAACGGTTGAGTTTGTGTTTGTTAAGAGTGTGTAGTGTTGAGATCGAATGTTTTAGATGGTATATTTATACTTTTTTTATATGTATTTATATATGTGGATATGTATTTATTTGTTTGGATAATATTTTCAAAAGTTTGATGTTGTTGAACAGTGCTGACAAATAAATTCTATAAGAAGTAAATTCAAAGCCTTAAAAAAAAGTTAGAAGCAGCGTATTATTATACACAGAGAAAAAAATCTTTACTCTTATAACGAATGATTGAGTTGTTTACTTAAACAATTCGTGACTTAAATTGTTAACGAATTTCACTGACTATAGATGAACATTCATTTGTCCATATCCAAATGTCCATTCATTAACAGTAAGGTTTTCATTAAAGTTCCGAAATAACCATAAATCTCCTAATTACCTCAAAAGTTAAATAAACTTTAATTATAACTGCTAACAAATAGAATAAACCCTATCATGCGATAACAGTGTTACAATCATATACATTCTAAAAGAATTAACTACGATAACACAATAAAATACCTCAGATTGCCAAACCAGAAATAAAATCATCCTACTTTATAATAATAATACATAGGAGAACTCGTGATAGGACCGAACCGAGTTATCACGGTCCCCGCAGGAAATAACCAGCGATAGCGTTAATAACGCGCTAATATGACGCCGGACCGTGTGACGCCAGTGCTACCGGTCGAGATATGCATCCTCTCTCGTCGCGGACCACCAGACCGCGTTTTGTACTTCCGTATGGAAGGAGTCGCTACTCGTTGTATGAGTATAGATATAAGATAAATGGTTTATGTATATACAGTTTTATGTATATACTGATATATATATATATATATATATATATATATATATATGTGTGAAAGGGTAAAATGGAAGTACGAAATGATGATAGTATTAGAAGCAATTAGATGTTGTAATAAATAATTATTTTTCCTTTTTTAAATCTTACTTCCTTTCGCTATTATTTTATTATTGATAATATAGCATTTGGATCGTATTGGGAAAATACCACGAAAACCATATACCACTTACATTATCATTTTTTTTTCCTTTTAGTAACATATACACACGCATCCGCCAATTCTCCCCTCTCCACAATAAACCATATATCGAGCTACAGTACACTTACATACATACATATCCCTTTATTAACAAGGCGAAACCTGTCGATATATACATATATACACTATTCGAACATAAATTCATTCTCATTTCACGTCAACGCCAGGCATTGCGCCACCGAGCGACTCCTTTTGTTCCTGAAACCGAACCTCGCGTGGGAACGTCGATTCGCCCCCTTTTTCTTCTTTCTCTTCATCTTCGCGCGCAGGGCTTCTTATAAGAATTCCGCTGCTGTTGGCGTGTCGGCTACTATCGCCTTACATCGATCCCTCCAGTTCCCGACTCTTGTCTCGTATACCTCGCGCGCAGCGTAATTGCTCGCGCGCGCGCGAGCGCAGGACGTATAGAGGAGAGAGAAGAAAGAAGAAGAGTTGCAAGGCGACGACGACGATGACGACGAAGAGTCGGTTTACACGTTTTGGGAATATATATATATATATATATATAGGCTTACGTGTCGTCGTTGACGACATATTTTCTTTGTTATACGATGTCTTGAGGTGCAAGGATTGTGTATGTGTGTGGATATACTATATGTGTGAATTTGTTGTGAAGGTAGAGTGAATGGAAAGTCAAGTGGGTCGGTGAAGTTGTAGTGCTTTTTGATGAGAAATAAATTGAATTGTATTGTAAAAGTGATTGTGTGAATAATTGAGATAATTATTTTATTGAATAGGCATATTTTATTAAGATGGTTAATAAAAGTTTTTGGTAAATAGATTATGTAAATTTATAGTTTTATAAAATTATAGTTCCAGTGTAAAAGTACAGCACGGATACATGTTTTACAGTTTTACCTTTATACTTCATTCACACTAACACTATATGATAGCTGTATAGTTGCTCTTGATAGATAATATTTTTCAATCGAGGTTCTATGACATTTTCTACTACTATAATTTTAGTTATAACCGGGTTTTGCATAATCCATACTACCATCAATAACTTTTTCACTTTATAAAGTGTTTTATGCGTGTACCACCAGTGAGTTTCTATACCATTTTTTGATATGACAAGTAGTTTTTGCATATAATTAATGTGTCAAAATTACTTGTCATGTAAAAAATGGTAAAGAAACATTTGGTTCAGAATTTCACTCTCTGTGCAATGGTGTGTAGAGAGACAAGTTGTATATATTTTACCCTCTACACTAACACAACCCACCACGAAAAAAAAACCAATGTTTCGTTGTACAGCTTTGAAAAATAGAACGCAATCATCAACCTAAACCCAAGCAATATACTTTACATATCTCCTTACCACCTAACCCCTCCTTTAAACCAAAAAATTCTCATTCGAAACCAATTCCCATCATCATTTATTTACTCTTCAATTTTATACCTCGACGTAATGCCAGCAATAAACCACCAATTCCTCAGCTCCGAAAAGCGGATATCCCACCAACGATAAGCGCTGTGTACAACGCGGGTGTCCTGGCGCCGAGGGGAGGCTAATCTCCGTGACGAAATTTGTACGATCGAGGTGTTTTTTTTTTCTATCCTTGGTACACGGGCTTCATTTGAAATTCAATATGGTTTTCGTGGATTTACGGAGGGTTGGGTACAATGAATGATTGTGGACGTTTTTTTTTTCTTATTGCCGACCCGGGGGGTAAGAAAAGAGCGAATGGAATGTGATTTTTCACGCGGTGGTGGTGGTGGTTGATCTCGTTATATCGAAGAAACTTTTGTATTTTGTACGATATGTTTGTTAATGATAAATTTTTTAAGAATTTAATAATGTACCTGATTTTTCTTTAAATTTTCTGATAAAAAGGAGCGTAAGAATAACATCGTAGAAATCGAAGGAATCCTGATAAATTACTAAATAAGAGTCAAACAGTGTTGCACCGAAAAATTCCTCTTTTGTATCTGCTTCATCGAAACATCCTTAAAATGTGTACATTTGCTTTGAAAGCGTTCGGTTCTGTGAAAAATCCGTGTAACACAGTATCACCGTCGGGGTGTCGACGAATTTTCTACGATCCATTAATTCCGACGGTGTCGGGCCAACACAGCAAAATATGAGCGCGACCCTCAGTTTCGAGAAAATCGGGCCTGAAAATCGGACGCGTTGTAAGTGTTTTGTAAACGAGTGTCTCTTGCATCATTGCATTTTGTACCGTTGCTTTGGTGTTTTCTTGTTTCATGTTTTCTGTGAATTTTGTGTAACGATTTTGTATTATAAAACTGTATGAGTAATACATAAAAGTGAATGGAACTTCAGGCCTGAAAGTATTTAAAAATGTAAAATATATTATACGATATGGATTGTCAATATTATTATTATATAAAATTTTTTTGAGAAATTCATAATTAACTAGTTGATTTGAGTAGTTTGAAAATTCCTCCTTACTTGATTTAATAAACTTGAATATAATAGAGAAAATGACAAAATTGCGTATTGAACTCACTCAGATTTTCTAATCAGTAGATTAATTTAGTAAACTGAATATTAATCAAAATCCAATTTTTTTTCAACTCAACAATTATTGTTGATACCTTCAGAATTGAATAAAAAACGTTAAACTAACTTAATATGCATATGTTCAAACTTTGCAATGTTCTACGCATTAAAAATTTATTTTCACCCTCACGTATTTTGTAACGTAAAAAAGAAAAAATAAAAACTTTTCAAACTACTCAGACGCATCCCTAACTTTTTCTATCATTATTCATCATTCTAATATTGTACCTGATTTCCAAGTCCAATACCCTCGATAAAATCACATTACAATCAAATCTCCACCTATTAAGTCACCTCGCCATTCACCAACATAACTCAGCGATATATTCCCTCCTCCAGAAATCCATAAATAATCTCTCCCCCACCTTATCACCCCTCAAACATTACACTCAACACCTTTCTATCTCTCTCTCTCTCTCACCCTCTCACTCTCTTCTTACGTCCCTCTCACCTCCTGTTTTCCCCAGCACCTATAAACCGTGTCTCTATTTACCCGAGCTACTATACGGCACATATAACCTCGCTACACCCGATCGGATTCCAAAGAGACTATGATTAATGGAGGTACATGTGTGCATGTGCGTACGAGGGCAGGTGACGTCGTATATATAAGGACACAAAGCGCCGGCCGAATTAATAGATCAGAGACACCCGCTGCGCGCCCACGCTTTGTAGGCATTGTGCAAGAGTGAGACGACAGGGGACAGTTTTTTTTTTCTCACTCTCGTTTTTTCTTGGGAGAAGGTTTGGTACTCGCGCGCCGTTTAGTTGGATTATTATATAGCGTAGAACGTGAGGAAGAAACGAAGAGGATAGAGGATATTATAGAGCTTTGTAAGAGGAGTTCGAAGAAGTTGATGTGGTGCTGGTTGGTGGAGATGATTGAGTTGTGACAGATAATTGATTCTTAGAGAGGTGAGAGAGGTGAAATGATGGATTTGATGGAGTTCGTGATGAGGGAGGAATCGTTTTTTTTGTCAAGTTTGAGGTGTCATGGAGATTGGAATGAAATCATAATAAATTGGAATATTTCTATAAGTGTCTAAGAAAAATAAAATGTTCAGCAAACGTTTTACTTTAACCTACTTTATGTCATGATGTATATCAATAAAATGTTCACTCAATGAATAAAGATAAAACAAGTTGCATGAAACACATTTAAAGTTTGAGTAAATGGTATTAAAAAATAATAATTTTATTTATGATTAAGCTAATATTTTTTTGCACTTCATTTACTAAAATATCATTTTATTTATTTATTGTCTATTCTACTAAATAATGATAATATTCATATTATCTAAAAATATTTTATAACAGGAATCAGTGAAAAATAGATTTATAAATACATCAAGACCAAGGAGTGAAAGATACGAGATCAAGAAATAACAAACACACAGGTTATCGGTATATTACGAGGGAAATTATATTTAATAGATAAACTCTTTACAAATATGTACATATAATAACAAAATCCACCGGGACGATCGATAATCGTACATCGCTACTCGAAGATGACGAAAAAGAAATAAAGACGTGCGAGACTGCGTGTGACGTGTGACTCACAAACGTATATATTATACGTGTGTTTGTGTATATCTGTGTGTGCCGGAAATCGCGCCGACTGATTCATCCATCGCAGATTTTCTCTCGCGTACGCACGTACGGGGATAATGAAACGCAAACGTTGGTTTGCTTTTTTTTTGACTTTCTAAACGTTTCGTCGCGAAATAAAAAAAATTTTTGTTTTGTTTAGAGTGAAAGGTCGAGGATGAGTTCACAGGTTGAGAGAAATTTCGTAACGTAACGTTTGGAAAGTTTATTGATTCGAATGAAAAAGAAAAAACAATGTTTTTCAAGGAATTTCGGTTACGCTATGAGGTACATTTCTTCGAAACTTGTATTAAGTTATTCTTTCTTTAGCAATCGTTGCCTTTCGAAAGAGTAACTTTATTTTCACTTCGTTTGAGTTGTTTTTATACTGGAATTCTTTTTAAACTGGCAGTATTATCAAAAGGATAAAATCGTCTTTTTGTCGTTGTTTGGTAAAATTCAATTCTTTTTTTAATTTTATTATGACAAACGACCAATTTTTGTAACGTGAATATAGAAACTTCTTTCTAGTATTTCTTTTTGAATTCTTGTAGTCGTATTGGAAATGTTTATTTAATGTAGAATATGAATTCTTTAGTTATAATGAAAAAATCGTTTGATATAGCGTTGGCATGAATATACATATATCTGTGAGACCGCAGCGAAAACAATTCCGTTTATCTTATCAACACTGTTCTTTACTTTGAAAATGATTTTATTCGCCTCTTACACCGCATATAAAAACTAAATACATCATTAAAAGAAGCATAAGATCTAGTTTAAAACTAATCAGGTTTTTTTTTTATTATTTAATATAAATATTACTTTTAGGAGATATCACAATAACAAACTTTTAGTAATAAAAATTACCTTTGCTAATTAATTCGTTAAAACTTTTTTCAATTAATCTCATAAAATAAAACAACTTTAAAGACGTGTGAACTGAAACTACCATTTTCAAAGTGCAAAATGGCTTCGAGTTTCGATCTTATATCAAAGAAAACGCATTTAAACCAAAATATATATGGTAAAATAATATTTAATATTAAATCATATCTCATTCGTGAAATAAAATAATCATGTCAATATAATTAAGCCCAAACACGTTTTCTCATTGCCATTGTTAGGGTAGATTAACTGACACCACTGCAATTTTTGGAACAAAAAAAATTCGTGAACCAGGTACTAGCACTTGTTAAAACCTAATAGACAGTCGTAATTATAACAGACTGAACCTATCAGATTAAGGGCAAACCTAATACGTGTAGTTAGCAACAATTACAATGATTACAGTTACAGAGGTCCAAATTGATCTTCATTATCCATCAACATCACCGGGACAAACCTAAGTCTCATTATGTCACATTTATTAAAGCCTATACCCACCAGTAACTGGTACCCTCCCACACTTTGAAATAATGTTAAGACTGACGACCCCAACCTAACACACATCACTTCCATCAATCTAATAAGCGCGCAGCCGCACCTCCATTTCGGGATCCTGCCGATGGTTTAGGTGCGGATCGACAGTGGCGCTGGCGTCGGGCACGTGACCCAAATGCGCGTGATGGCCGTGATGATGATGATGGTGATGGTTAAGGTGAATCGGTTGCACAGCCGCTGCTGCACCCGAACGGTAAGCTCGGTGTTTGTCTTCAATCTCTTGAACGCGACGGTTATAATGTTCGATCTGGTCGCGCAGTAGTGCATCTTCCTCGGCGGCACGCTCTTCGTCGAATTCGAGACAGCCAACGCCGTCCAGACGCTCCAGGTCGATCCATCCACGCCATGTTACGCATACGCCGTTCATGATCAGGTGGGATTTCAGGTGCACCTATGAACATTGAGGTGAATAGTTGAAGTTAGGCTCGAGGTTTCTTTATAGATTAGGTATGGTTTTAATGTATACTTCGATTAGGTTCTACTTAATGTTATAAATTTTTTTTGAATTATTTAGGTTCTGGATAATATCGAGGTTTTTGTAAATAAAATGATCTCTAGATTGTAGTTTCATATATTTGTTTTACCTACTTCTTTATTTATTAATTATACCTCAAAAAAAAACAGATAAAATTCAAATTCAGCAATAAGATGTTTCTTATTTACAATTATTTTAGGTATACGTTTTTTTAATACATAGATTAAAAGTAGATTATGTTAAAATCCTTAATGTTTTAAGTAATCGTCACTTAATTTTCTCATAATTAATTTGAATAACAAGCTACACACATCCATTCTAAAGAAGCCTAACATTAAATAGAAACATACATATATTTTACTACAGCTAATATAGCGAGAATTAAACTCAATCACCAAGCTACTCTCCAAACCAGCCTTTATCACCGCGATTCCCCGAACCCATTCTTGATCAATCCTCCTCGAAACTTCCAAAAAATCTACATATATAAACACTACGATATCCCAAATATGCGCGAAATCACGCCGGAAAATCAATGACACAACGGCGTTCCACGTAGTAATAATCACACGAGATTGCCAAAAACGAGAACTTTTTCTCGGTAATCGTCAAGGCGCGCATAACCGGGGATTCCTACATCTTTCCGTTGTACGCGCGAGCACGCGTGCATAATGAGTTCTGCGATGTCGAAAGGCAAGGCTCGCATACATATACACACACACACACACGCGCGTGTCTGGCATACGCGTATAGCCGCGTTAAAACCCAGATTACTCATCGCAAAGTAGTCACGAAGAGTTTCTGATGCCAAGCGAAGCGTTGCTACGGCTTTAGCTGTTGAGTCGAAGAGCTAATTGATCGCGTGTATGCGCTATTGTTTGTTATGTGTGTGTGTGTACGAGTTATTGGAAAGTGACGTTTTTCGAATGTGATAATAGTTGGTGAAAATTATTGGGTACTTGTGATAATTGACGGTGTTGCGTAAGATTTGCAGATTCTTCGTACTTTTTATACACTTTCCTTATTTTTTATTCATTCAAAGAATAACTGCGTAAGGAAAATTTTTATAAAACAAAACTAATAATAATTATATTAAAATTTAATTAACTCAACAATTAAAATAAACAAGCTAAATTCGATTATTCCAACATATAACACCAACAAAGAATCCTATACATACACACATGTCTCGAATCGTTTGCTCTCGATACTAACTAAACGTAAACAATGTCGAAACGACTTTACCACCACTACTGACTATTGCAACTCCCTCCGGGGGGGTTTGAACATGCGCGTCAAAACGATTGAGATTGAAATTCCCGTTCATAACATTCGATTATGCCTCTGGTATCCCGTCGCTCGATTATGAAGCAAAGCAGCGTCCAACAGCGCGAACGACGAAGACCCCGGGATGCAATTACCCGCCCCGAAGAAAACCTAATTTGCACGTTTTTTTTTCTTTTTCCCAACGCGGTTCGGAGGTGCATCGATGGGGCTATTGTATTGGTTGGGTTCGTTCTTTGAGTTATTGTGTATGTTTTGAGGAAGCGTGGGGATATTTTTCTTGATTTATCCTGATTGGTGTTTGGAAAAATGTTGGTTTTTTGACAAGCAGGTTAAGAAGATTTAAAGTTTATAAGTTGAAAATCACGGTAGCTAGTAAATATACATTTAATTAAAAATAAATTTATCGGTGTATTTTTATATTTCGTAAAATCTGTATAAAATGATAGAAAAATTCAATAAAAATTGGATAACAAAAACATTTTTCGAAACTTTATGTATGTACGATGGTAAAATCGCGACAACAATTGTAAATAACCCACCAATCGAAACAAATCATAAAAACCAAGCAAAATAACACAGTGAACAAATTTTCCCAGAACCGTATATATACGAAATAATCTACGTTTCTCTCCTAGACAAAATCATTATATACCCCGCACTCTTCGATTTCACACACCATTGTTTTTCTCCAAATGACACTGCACTACCTTTCGCGTCGTTATATATCTATATACTGGGAGTTCGGTTCTCGAAACCTATTACGCGAGCGGCCATCAGTACCGCCGCTAGACCAACACAAGGCGAGATTTCCGGTTTAGAAGACGATTCTTTTTATTATATACCAGCCTCGTGGTGTAGTATAGGAAATTGCGAGCGTCTATCCCTGGAAGCACGAACGGTTCGGTTTGCCTTCGAGGAACGATAGTAAATTTGTAACATCGACGGGCTTTGGTCTGGTCGTTGTTGCTGCTTTGTTTTTTTTTTGTTTTTTTGTACGTGGTTATTGTTTGTAAGTGGTTTTTCGAACTATATTTATTCGGAGAGATGGAGGTTTGCTTTGTTGGTATGTGAGGAAAAAATGCATGTGAAAATCGATGTGAAGAAATTAAATCAATTTTTACGAGTTTTACTAGATTTTACAATATTTTCTCTGACCAAAATACGTTACAACTTATAACCATAGCAAAAATCATGACACCAACCCAAAAAATTCATGTATTACTCAATCACATACCAACCCTTCTACTCTGCTAAAACAAATCATCCCTTTCCCTACCAAAAAAAAGGCCTAAACCTCGTCATCGCCAATTACATTCATCCGTCAAATCGTCAAATCGGTAGAACCGTATATATACACAGCAAGGAAAAAAAAAGAACAACGCGTCATATTAATCACAGATAAAATCGCGATCGTTACGATTTAATAAATGGTCCCATACGCTGAACTACGGCTAACCCTTTTCTATATACTATTCTCACGCGCGAAAAACAAACGCGTATGGGCGTGACGACCATTACCGTGTAATAATAAGCGGTGATATTTCTACACGTGTGTGTATGTGTGTGTGTATATTTAACCCTTTCGGTGTCTCATTTGCATGTAGCGCGTGTACGTATGGAGATGAAAAAAAAAAAAAAAACAGAGAAAGGAGGAATCGGACGAACGAAAAGTCAGAGGGCAAGGGCTAGTGGTATATGTAGCAAAAAATAACATGTGTCGACGTCCGTACGTGCGTACGTCTTTTATTGCCAAGCACGCGGACAACGACGGCATGGCTAGTTTAATTTAATGCCCGAGCTGAATTATTGTGTGGATGTGTGT
>JAYJLV010000046.1:16518685-16553521 GCA_036873485.1 Torymus texanus
TGAGATACATTAACTGAATATTTTAATTTAATATATCTTCAAGAAGAAAAGTTATATTCAGATAATTTAAAATGTATCATGTAGGGCATGATTAGTACTACACAGTAACACTGATAAATTAATAAAAAATAATATATTTGACTTTGAAATTGAGAGATCCCGAAATTTTAAGAGTTATAGGTATCTCAAAATCCTGAGGTGATAGAGTAAAAGTAATGTCATATTTGAGATCAGCACATCAAAATACATAAGGATATGATAGTCAGTGTTCTGGACCCGACCACCTTCTTTTTTTTGTGTGGCTGTGTAATTAATTAAAGGGAAGAGCAAATTAAGTTTGAGGAAACCACGGGCCAATGAATTGGCAGCGTTTTGTTATTATTATTATAAATATTTGTATTCCAATTTTCATTCTGGTGAAAATATAAGGTTATCCTGATAAGTACGATCGTGTCTATAATCAAAAAACGAAGGTTTAATAAAAAGACGGGGTGGGAAGGTGTGTCAAACGCAGCGACACACGCAGAGGGTCCCGCCTCCTCAGTTTAAAATTCAAAAGAATTTAAAACTATTTCTTTTTAATGTTTTATATTTTGTAATATTAACTCCAAAGTTTCTAGGAGTAAAATAATACTTACATCTTTTTGAAACCTTACGAAAAAAAGCTAAAAATTAACTAATTTTCAAAATTGTTGTTTAAAAACTGCTTTATTATTTTAGAGTTTGATTTAGTCTTAGTTATGTTACGAACGTCAAAACCAATTATGATATACTGTGGCCACTTTATTGTAATGTCTCTTGCTTCATATATAAATGTAAGTGCGTATTTAGACATTCATTAATATCTTTTTGTACCTAATATGTGCCCTGACATTTACACGGATTCTAAAAGCATCGTATTCAGTTTACAATGTATTGAGAGAGTCGACATAGAAATTAATTTAATTATCTTTATATTTACAACAGACACCGTTGTAAAGGATTATTCTCTTTTCAGAAGCGTTATATTTTTATCAAAATACACAAAAACATGATAAAATTTTAATAAATAAATTACATTCTATGAAAATATTCGTGTTTAAATTTATAAAAATCTGTAATCTAGTTTTGGGCTTTTAAAACCATTATATTATTACATTCTATATTTGCTCTCTGTTTATAAAATTAGTTTATTTTGATATATCATCATTTAGTACGGAGTAATTTTACTTTTTTAAACACACAAAAAAATTTTATAAAAATCACTATTACTTTAGTAAATAATTATTTAGGAAAACTTACTATTACTTTAGTAACTTTTAATATATTTGTAGTAGTTTTTACTATAAATTGTGATCATTTTTACGTGTATGAGTCTGAATCACATTTGCAACCAATAACTAATTCTTACATCATAAAGATTAAACAGTTTTTGTTGTTTTATTTAAAAAAATAATTGAACTGACTTTAAATAATTTTATTTGTAGTATTTATTTATTGAAATTGTAAGTTGTGTTATCATTGACTTTGAAAGAACTGACTTTCTAGACTTCCGACGATCTACTGTGGAGGGGTGAATTGTTCTAGCTCAAACTTATTGAATATTTACGCTGTGAGAAGCAATGTAAAGGGTTCTATAATGATTTCAAATGATGGGTGTGAGAAAATTGCAAAATATGCTATAGCTGCGAAATTACGTTTTGTTTACTGTATTGTGGTTTGTAGCAAAGAAAGGTAAAAAAAATTTCTCTCAGAAGAAACAATATTGATTGGTTTTTAATACTTACACTAGCAGTTGCATGTTAGTTTGTTAAATGTCTCGCTATCAACTGCAAAGTGTAATACTGAAATTTTATATTCTTATGTTAATCGAAAATCTTATTTTCAATTCCAATAAAATTTGAAATTTAATATCTTTACACGTATAATTTATTTAATTTACTTTTTAAAATAAAATGCGCGTTCTACAGCTACCTTTTAAGTTACTAACTATTACTGGTGTTTGGATGCCAATCGACTGGACATTGAAACATCAGCAGTCACAATGGATTCTGTTCTCTGTTGTGTGTATTGGACTGATTTTAGTACAGTTTAGTTCTCAGGTTAGTTATTTGTTTCTCGCTGAAAATTGGGCACAGTTTAATGAAAGATTGTTCTTCATCCCAACGGGAGTATCCAGTTTACAAAAAATCTATATATTTATAACTCACCGTAAAGAGCTAATAAATCTGGGAGAAATGCTTCTCAGAGAGTACTGCGTTCCACGAAATGCTGAAGAACTTGTAATACAGGAGAGATACGACGAGACTATCAGGTTGTATAAAGCAATGCCTATTTTTTCACTTTAATGAATATTTAAATAAATAGAAAAATAACGATAATAAATAAAAGAAACCAATAAAATTTAAAAGTTGTAGAACTTTTTGTATTCTTTATTTTCTAAACATTTTTTAACGAAATGATCACATTCATTTGCAAGTTGATTATTACTATCATCATAAATTATGTGTACCTCTTTCATAATTAGGGTTGTTACATTAGCATGCGCTGTTCTGGTCAATATAACAATGATGAATCTAGTTTCGTTGCCTTTGGTAACAAACGCCGGCAATCGTACACTACCCATGGAAGTCTGGCTTCCTTATTCCATTGAATCGAATCTGTCATACTGGTTATCTTACGGTCATCAAACTTTGGGTATATTGGTGGTAGGAACTGGTGCTGTCGGCAGTACCTTGATGGTCAATGGGTTTATGTACCAATTGTGTGCACAGTTTGAAATTTTAAGCTATCGGTTCCATAGGCTACCCCAAATCATTCAAAAATTTCAATCCTTGAGGAAACCATATCCTTTGATTTATAAGTATGAAAAGCAAGTCATAAGGCAAAATGTTCAGCATCATCTTTACATATTCAGGTTTTTTATTTTAGACATTTTGGTGTTATCTCTAAAATAAGTTTCGCTGAATCTTTTAATAGTTACTCTTTTCTTAATTCTTCTTAGGCTAGCTGATATTATCAATAAAATCTTCAAATCTGTAATATTTCAACAATTTTGCATGAGCACAATTGTTGTATCTGCAAGTGTTTACCAGTTATCAACGAGGCCGGAAAAAGATCTGGAGTTCATCATGGTATTTTTTTATCTAATATGTGTGTTGACTGAATTTTTGGTTTACTGTTGGTTTGGAAATGAACTCATGCTTGAGGTATATACGTAATCATACGTAACATATACTTTATAAAAGTAAAAAGTTTAGAAGTAACATAAAATTAATATTATAGAGTTTGAATTTTCGTGATTCAGTTTATTCCATTGACTGGACTATGCTAAGTGCAGATACTGGAAGGGACCTAGTATTTATTATGTTACGGGCTTCAAGGCCGATTATAATGTATTGTGGACATTTCATTGTCCTATCTCTGGAAACATACATCGGCGTGAGTATACACTAAAACTACGTATACGATAATTTGATGTTAACCAATTACTGTCTTTACAGATTTTGAAAATATCTTACTCCGTTTTTAATATATTAAGGGAATCATCTGACTAACCGATATCTGTTGTTCAAAATGCCGTTCGAATATGAATAATAATACACTTGTTCAATGAAAATACTGGCATCAGAAACAATATATACAGCTAATTTCACTTTTTGTATATGATTTTTTTTTTGTAAATTTTATGATATAGTAATTTAAGATGTTAGTAATCTGTAAATGATAATAAACACACTGTTTGATAATATTGGCTTCTGCATAAAGCTTTATGCAAACATTTTTCTTTTGACATTTCAAAACCGCTTTGCAGCAAGTGCTATATCAATGCAAATATTTACTAAATCTATTTTTCAGTAGTAGCTTGAGAACCAATTCTGAAAATAAACTAAGGTTAACTCAACAACTTCTTGTAAGGCGGTCTTATACCTGAAAATTTAAAAAAAGCTAATTTTTTTTATTGAATTTTTTAATTATATATTATGTTATTCTAAAGCTCAAAAAAATAGTTTGGATCAAAGATGAAAAAAAATTTAAGACGATATGACGATTCAGCTGAAAGGACTTGATATCTTTAACATGACGAAAAACTTGATTTTCTTTCTCTTTTTTTTTATAACCTACTGATACGAAAACATTTTCGTAAATGTGTCTTAAAATATAAAAGAATATATTTATTAGTGATATAAATATAAAAATTACTAAAATTATTAAGTTTAAGTTCGGGATTAATTATAAAAATATAATTACTATTAACTCAGGTACTTTTAAGTTATAACGTAAGAAAAATTTTTTTTAAATCTTGGAGCACATTACTGAACTTTGGCATATGTGTTTTAACAATCATACTAACCGAGAATTTAATGTGGTGCCGCGTTTTGGAACAACGCACCACCTGTTATTAACATTTTTACACTTCTTTTTAATTTTATGTAAATTTCATATTGTATTTTGAAGATAACTAAATGTAGTTAAAACACACAAACATATTTTGTATATATTTGAACTCTAGAACTGCTCCTAACTTCGGTACGGTTCAAGTACGACTCAAATAAAATAGTTTTGTAAACGTACAATAATGACATTGAAAATATAATAACCAAATTGTTTGAAGAATCAGAAAATAACTTTATTTCTAATATTTTTGAGTATATGTTTTGTATTGCTTTTATTTACAATAGTTTATTTATATTATAATTATAATTTATAATTATTTGTAACTTTTTCCCTGGTAGAAATGTTAACCATAAGGTAGCTATTTTTCTGTTAACTTTATACCTGAAATAAATTATGGTATTTACAGGTTTTGCACATTTTAAAGATAAAAACTTTTTTTCAATTTTTTCGATTATTGATAATTTTTAGTTTTTCCTATAACTTTTTAGAAAAACCTTAGATAAATAGTGCGCTTGAATAGAATTTCTGAAATGTATTAAATAGTAGAGCACAGGTATAAAAAAAAAGATTTTTTAAGATCAGACGATGTCCCAATAAAAAATATCCCTTTTTACTACTGTGCACGTTTTATTTCTTTAAATATAACTTTGATTTTTCATCTTATTGAAGCAGCACGTCCTTCGTCCACATCTAGAATTGTTCATTTTTAGCCCTAAAAGACAGTCTAAAATTACTTATAAATATTTAAAATGTGCACCAACGGTTAGATTTTATAGAAGTAAAAATTGTTTAAAAATTTTAAAAAAGTGACATTACTTTAAGCCTTTATAGCTTTTTTTATATCAAGAGCACGCAATTCTAACAGGTTGCATTCGATTTCGCATAACAAAATCTTCAAATTTATTGGTAAGTTCAAGTATTCCTGTGAACGCACCAATTTTTATGGCATGGAAATTAAAAAAAATTTGGAGAGTGACATCGTGTTTTCTGCCAATTTACCCGCTCTCTTTGCATATTGTATACATATTTAACTTTAAAATGCTTGCACAATATTACTATTTTTTCTACATGTTCTGGGCTACATAGATAATCTATTATTACGTAGATAATTAGTGTGAATAACGCTTAAGCATAAAAATTGCACAGTGACATAAAAATCAAAATTACCTGAGAATTACTCATATGTTTTCGTAAATTGAGCATATGCGATGATCGAAAATTTAACAGCAATTTATTACACTAATACTCCCCATGATCCTCCCTCTTGTACCTATGTATCTCACACGTAATTTCCACAGTTTTTTTTCTTAGATTGTGATTATTTCAGAAATTGTTTTTTTAGATTCTGATTATTTGCCTAAGTGAGTAAATTTAAGAGTGAAAATTAAATGTATTATATGTGAAGATAGATCTGAAAAGATTTTAAAGTGTAATATTATAAATGTGCCGTGACAGTTTTGTTTAAATTTGAAATGTAGCTATCGTTCAAGACTTCATTTAAACAAATAAAGATATTCTGACCAAAAATGTGTATCATCAAGATTTAATTAAATGTGTGAAAGAAGAAACAGTAATACTTCTAATACGGTACCAATAATAAGTTGTATATTTTTATGAAAAAGATAAAAGTAAAATAATTGAATTTAACTCAAAAGAATAAAATTCAATTTAAAGAAGTTACATATTACACTGAGTGTCAAGATAATGTACCGGCACATTTCAGTATATTAAGTCTGCCAGAATTGAATTTAAGATATATATCTTGATACATGTAAACTCAACATACATACACGTAATATATGTAAAATCAAGTGATAATTGAGAAAATAGTCTTATCGACTCTCATATACTCATGTACTTTTAGTCATGATAATGTTGGCTTTTTTCGATTTTAGATGAGATTTTGTTTTCATTTCATACCACTGCCTGGATATTTTATATTTATATTAGTATTAGCAATAATAATCTAACTCAGCATAATATTTAAAAAAGTCAATCAATCGTATATTGATTAAAAGTATAAAAGAACAGATTGTTAGTAGTAACTTTTAGTTGAATCGATGCTGTTGACATAAGGTTCTAAATGCACACATGCAGTAGCTAGATATTATATTTTAATCATTTTATACGGTTAAATAGATTTCAGATACAGGAAAGTAAATTTCAAGAAAGAAAAAAATGAGGGATCTGAGGATTGATAACTTTTGAAGTTTCATGGTATATTTCTTTCAAGGCTTATTTCCCAATATATGATATTTTAAACTTGTGCGTTGTTTTTCTCAGCAACCACTTAATGGATTTTGATGAAACAAAAAGTAAATTACTTGTTTTTTGCTCAACTAAAGCAAAAAGAATTGAAAATATAAAGTTTATCTGATTAAGCATTTGTTTAATGTAAATAACTAAACAAATTCATAAAACTTTATAAAATTGATGAAAAAAAAATTAGTTTTTTACATTAAATAAATACTTAATCAGATATAATTTATATTTCCAAATCTCGTCGCCGTATCTGAGCATAAAGGAGCAATTTTTTTTTTTATGAAAATCTATCAACTAGTTACTGAGAAAAACTACGCACAAATATATTTTTTCAAAATACCATAATTCTGGATGAAATGGTTGGATGGTCTATATTTTGCATAATGCTGTAGAAGATAAATGATATTTATGGTATCTATACATTTTTATGATATTATAATATTTTAAATCATTTTTTCAGGTAATTTTGGCTAAAAAGCCCACTAGGTATAAGACCGCCTTAAATGTAAATCATTTTGTATGTTTATAGAATTATAATGATTATTCTAAAATTTCAAAAGCAATCTATTAAAATACTCATGTGTAAATTTAAAGAAATTTCAGCAACACATTATTATATTATTGTACAGAATGAACACACCATTACTTAATTATCATTCATCTTTCTTCAAAACATTAATAGCACTTTTATAACAATAGATGATACATGCAAATTTATGAAGTAGTAAACAAAATAACGTAATAAATTAGTATTTTTAGATTAATTAAAAAATTAAAAATTGTTTTAAAAATACTTATACAATATTGGAAAGAAGAAAGAAATGTAATCAAATTATATCTTATAAATAAATTTGAATTACAGTTAATTTCTTCAAGCTTCTAGGAAGACAATATACTGAATGCTCGCTAATGAAAATTAATAAGACTTTTACGTAACTCGATTGTTCTTAAGCCTGTTTTGATTATCGATAACATTTCTATTATGAAAAGTTTGAAAAAAAAATTTATCAGAATATTGATATTATTTAATTAAATACGACAGTACTATTTATATCTTATGTTTGCAATTTTTCTATTTTAATAGATAAAATATAGTGGAAAGCAATACAACTTTTAGCTTGAACATATGTACCTACAAGACTTCAAAATGAAAATATTTCCAGTTATATGATATAAAGTTCATTCACTCGGAACAAAGCTTCTGAACTTACTTTGAATGACTCCGCATATATGGATATTATCATATCATTTGATTGATAAGAGATCGTCGTAAAAACTGTTAGGCATTCGATGAACCGCTTGACCTAGAGTAATAATAATTATAGAAATGAGCGATGAATCTTAGTTCATCATCTACTATCATCATACATTCGTCGATAAGATGCCAAGTACGAACGGATTTTTAATTTATGTTTTGAAATTGAATCTTCTGTTTACATGCGAACGGCTTTGTTGTCGGAAAGCAAAAATTTATCGCTCATAGGGGTTTTAATGCACGTGTGGGCTTCCTATAGATAGCGCAGCTTGAAATATACTAAGTACAGAAAATTTTCAATATATATATTTGTAATTCAAAAACATAAATCAAGCCGAAATTGAGCTATTTGAAAAAATAGAACAAATACAAATTTTTAAGCCATTTCAATTTTGAAGACTCACAGTTAAAATATTGTTAAACATAATAAGAATCTAATTTTTTTTATTTGAAGCAATCTAGTTTTTTATTAAAAATTAAGAAATCTCCACCATACATGACAACGAAAACTATTACTTCTACAAGATCTAATCTTTCATCGGACAAAAATTAAAAATTGAAATAAACCCCGGGCTCCACTCACCCCAGCTCCAGCCCTGAATTCACTCGCGCGCCACAACTCCTCCAGACTCTCTCTCTCTCTCTCTCTCTCTCTCTCTTCGTGTCAGTGTTGCGCGCGCACGCGTGGGAGCGCGAGCGAAACGCGATATCTGCGTGCACATGCCATTGTTGTGCCTCTGTGTGTAGTTGGATGACAGCCAGAGTGCAAGGATGGAGGAAGTCGCGGACCTGACGGCCGAGCAGAAGGAGTTCGCCGCAGCATACCTGAACGAAATCGACACCGAAAGGGCGGCGAGAATTGAAGAGGTGAGGAAGTGGATCGTCGGGTGCGAGGAACTTTGCTCCAGAACGGGTGAGTAGCTCTGAGTTGGTAATTAATTTTAGAGATACCGCTGAATAGTGACGTCAGGTGGATAAAGAACTGTTTGAGAAGAAATTATTTGGGTATGTTTATGTTTTAGTGTTGTAGCTTGAGAGTAAATATTGTCATATTTAGTCTGGGAGTATTAGAGTTTTGCGAGTGTTTTAGCATCGTCAGCGGGGAACGTTGTGAAGCTGATTCAAGGAATATTCAAGTTTTCTAATAATATATAGTAGTTTTGCAAGTGAAAACAGATGCAGATAATATCAGAGAAAAGCCGTTTGTAATCACAGGCTGTTTACCGTGTTATCAAGCCGTGAAATTACGGCTACTTTTCAGCGACTGAAGACACGCATTACTTTGCAATACAACGCATCAATATTTTGAAATTTTCTTGAAAAGTAACTCAAAATTAAAAAATTTTTTATTCAAGTTTATTAAAGATCTTTATTGTTGTAATCCTGTGGAATACGATTGTTATTATAATTATATTATCAATATTTATTATAACAATCAATCAACCTTGTTTTAGATTTTGGCTATTTAAAATTTCGAAAGTATATGAAATTAATTTAATTGTTATTATGCTTAAAGTAATTATGTGAAATAATTTTTTCTAAAACTTTTGATAAAATTGAATTAATTTAAGCCAATGAGATTTCATTTATGTGTAAGACTCTCAATATGATTGAAACCTGTTTTATCAAGTATTTAAATACATACACATACGTACGTCTTTTTATTAAAACGCAACGCATGTAACTTTTTTGTACTTATGAAATATATTTCCCAACTGTATTTCAAATTGCTCAATTCTCTTCTATTAATAAGAAGTTTTATTTTTAAATTTCATATACTTTGCAACTTTTAACTTTACTATATACAGAAAAAAACTTGCAAAACAGAAGTTACAAATTAGATATTGTCATCGGCAATTTAACATACGCGTCGAATTCACAGTAATTGCAGGTCATTAACAAGCTGATACAAGCAGATATTAAATTCGCAGTAGTTGTGCAAGTGGACAATAAGCAACAGCGGTATGATGAGGACCTCGTTATGACCCCGTACATACGTACAAAATTCTATACTTGCATTGGGCAAATCGCCGAACCATTAAATACTCACGAATGTGTAAAACACTTTTCTTGAATAATTATTATCAATGAAAATTATAATTGATTCATTAATTTGACAAATTGATATAAATAAACTGTCTACAGGCGTGACGAGCCGATGATAAATTAGTAAAACGTACAATATACATTTTAGTTAACTAATTAACTATATGCATTTTGCCTGGTACGCAGATGACTTCTTCATACTGCGCTTCCTGCGCGGCTGCAAATTCGACATTGAGAAGACGAAGCGGAAGCTGCGGAATTACTACGAGCAGCGCAGCCTCTCGCCGGAGTGGTTCGCCAACCGGGACCCGTTTCTTCCGGAGGTGCAGGAACTACTTAATCTCGGGTGCGAAATCAATTGACTGCTCTCGGTCATATTAGTTTTTTTTAATAGACATTAAAAAGGTTGGATAAAAAAAATAATGTGTCATTTAATAATTAAACTATGTTAAATTCTTTGTAATTTTAATGGAAATAATTTAATTATTTTCAGTTCTAAAGCAGTTTACTAATTTTTTTTTTCCAATCGTTTAGTTTCCTAAACAAATAATATTTAAGAAATGGGAAAAAGAAATGAACCATTATTCTACAACGAAAAAAAACAAGTAATTTATTACCTCTTCTTGCAAAAATTCTTTTTTACAGAAAACTTTTTAAACATACTTATTTTCGACGAGGTGCGAGCAATTTATGTCATTATTTTGACTCAAAACGTGATTTTGCAATGCAATTACTAATTTTATTGTTATCGGCAGTGAGACGTGAAATGGCATAAACGCTAGTTTTGTTAAGACTGCACTTTTATAGCTGATAGCCATTTGAATTCGAAATTGTTGCTAGTACACAATTTTTTACATGGCCTTGAATCGTTAAATCGACGTCATTTTATTACGCAAAAACAAGGAAAAATAAATCATGAATTGTTTAGGTTTTGAAATCGCGTTTTTCTATATTGACTTCAGAAGTTATCAATTTCTTAAAGAATGATTTGTTTACTTAAGTATTAGTGTAATATTTTTATTATGAAACAAAGCCTAATTCATCTTTATTTTTTTAGAGTATTCTTACCGTTAAAGAATGTGGACGAAGAAGGCAGATTAATCGTTGTCATACGAGCATGCGTACACGATCCCAGGAAACACAAGCAATCAGATGTCATTAAGGTAGTTATTTTGTTTAGATTTGCTTTACAAAAATTATAACTATAAATATGAATTTCTCAGTTTTAATTTACCGGAAAAAGTTACTTTATATATATCAAAGACTGAACTATTTTGATTACAGAATTCAATACCTGAAAAATTGCGTTTTAATTTTCAAACCTGGTACTTACACTATATGACTAAAGTCAGTCAGTTACAATAAAACTAGTTTTATTCGTTTCAAAGCTTATATAATTTTACGAGAACTTTCAAAACAACGATCATATTTTTAAATGAAACCGTTTCTTACCTTCGTTGCTAGTTTGTGCTTTGAAAAACCTTATCGCAACATACTCTTATTCAAATCCACTATACATTAGCACCCATATTTTTCACGTAACACTTAATGGATACCACACCTACGATTTACAGGTCGGCATGATGCTCCTGGAGCTGGCATCACGGAGCCATGTCCACGCTTCCCTTTACGGTATTGTCGCCATCCACGACATGGCTGGCGTTCAGCTCGCCCACGCGCTCCAGATGACCCCAGGGATCGTCAAACGTCTGGTGCACACCTGGCAGAGCTTTCCCAATCGCATTCGTTCACTCGACTACGTGAACGCGCCCGCCCACGTCAGTATCGTCCTCAACATCTTCAAGAGGTTCATGAGCAAGAAGCTCAGACAGAGGATGCACGTGCACAGGGGCGATGGCAGGACTATATTAAAAAAGATATCGCCGAGCGTGCTGCCCACGGAGTTGGGTGGAACCGATGGTGATTACGAGTCGTTGAAAGGTATGAGAATCTGAGGGTTTCGTACAGCACATCGTATATATAAAATATTATGAGACGTCAGCAATGGTCCACTTTTCTTAGGCTATCTGAATAGTTGGTTGGAATCTGCATGTCTCAATATCATTAAACCGTTAAATAATGAACATAGTGGAACAGTAAATTTATTTTTTTAAAATGCTTAAATCATCTTTCTTCAAAGATAAATCGTTTTGTCAGGAGAAGTCGTCCATATGTAAACAAAACTAAATAAAACTAGAGAATGCATAAGCATCATTTGTTTTCTGTTAACTGAACAAATTTTGCATCCTTTAAAAGTTACATGAATTCAAGAATGAGCGTAAAATACACGGGTTTTTGAAAAATATTTTAAAAAATGGCAAAAGCTCGATCCTTTTAATTTTTACAGTATTTTGTGTATTGTATACTTTCATCTTTGAACTCATGTGCCTTTTTCATCCGGTAAAATATAAATGGAAACTAGTAGTGCATTTTTCCGAAATAAAGTTATTATCCGCAAAAAATCTTGCCTTCCAACGATTTTTTATACATTCAGAATGGTCCAAATAACAAAAAATCCTGGTCTTGTGGCTGTTTTCCTAAAAAATTATTTTTATTTTTAGTTATTAGATAATTATATTTGATAATTTTTGAGTATAAATATCTTATAGTACATATGTAATAGTGAAATTATTTTAAAAATCATGTAGTTTTAGTAATTTTAGTTGTCGTGATGGTAGATTTTAATGAAAGATGTCAAATGTCAACAAACTGACAGCTTTGTACGATTTTAGATAACTGGACTATTAGTTTTTTCTACAATTTAAAAATGTTATAGTTTTTTTACGAAGCTAAAATTGTTATTTAAATAGTTGTGAGACTTAGATAATTTAGTGTAACATTACAAATACCGATTGTACTATTACATAAGTCGGTATTCAATTATAGCATAATAGTAATTGTTATAAAGAAAAAATTTGATTTCTTACAAATGATCGTCTACTCTTGTTATTACACAATTGTCTATTAACGACGTTAATCTACGATTTAAATTAAGCAATTATGGATCATAATGTTCAGTAATTGAGTGGTTTTTTAAAAACTGATATACAATGCATTGTTAATTAATGCAATTAAAAATTTTACGTCAAGGCATTAATTAATATTAATGCATATTATGTAAAGTATGAATCAGTTCAATTATGTAATTAATATTTATACGGTAATATATATTTTACTTGAAATTTTCAAGAATAAATAATAAAACAAAAAACTATCCGCATACTCCATTAAATATAAAAAAAAACAGATTTAGAATCTGCATTACCAATTGTGACGCTTAATATTGTAGTGTATAAAGCGGTTGCATATCAGCAGGTGCTTACGACTCATACTAACTTAGATGTTGATTTAAATAATGGTAATTTTTATAGAATTTTTTTGTTTTCTCTAGTTGCATGATCCTCATAAAATTTTAATTTATATTTACAAAATTCTGATGAAGAAACTTTTTATTTTTATTGGAATTATTTTTATAATTTACATAAGCTCTCTTTCATTTATTCTTTTTCTCCTGACTTTTTCTTTCTTTATTTGAAGCATAAACAATAAAATTCTTATCGGAGTCTCTAAAATATATTTTTTAAATACCTTACTAAATTTTCTTTTATTACTATTTTAGTTTTATTCTTATCAGCCGAATAATCATCTATACTTAGTTTTTTTAACTACACTAAAAACTTAATAATTTATGAGAAAAGCACACGCGCGTACACGTGTGTTCACTCTATCTCTTCAACCAAAGAAAACACTAATGTATTCCGTATTAATATTCACACAGGTTATTGGAAGCAACAAGCTGAGTCGAATAAGCAGTGGTTGGTCGACGACGAGCAGTACAAACTCAAGACTTGACTCTTCACCCCGGCACAAAAAGCAATGGATTTTTTATCTAACGAGAAATAAGTGATTGGTGTAGTGTCACTTTTTCACAGTCTGTTGGATATGGAATATTCAACGGTTTTACGAGAGTATGAGAAAAACTATATTCAAGAGTGACCACTTGCACAGTTTCGCGTATTATAAAGAAAACTAGACTATATATGATATATTTTTGTATTGACTATGTTATACGAGTGCACGTTGAGTAATAAAAGATTTTGTATGAAAATTAGTGATATTGGTGTGGTGTACATAATTTGAAGGTAGACTGGTGTGGGATTTTCAAGATTGTTATTATTACAAGTTAAATAATAAAACATACACTTAAGTCATGGGCAAGTAGAATCGTCCTATAGCTAAACCATCTAACATCTATAAAACAGCTAATAAAAAAAGAGACAAGTAATTACAACGTTCACCTTTTTTGTCCCAACACGAGTTTCACGGTATATGAACAAAACATCGATCGCCTCGCACGACGATCGATAATAAGCTAAACAGAAAATTAATATCAACGATCATCTCGTGTTCAATCTTGAAAATTCATCTCTCCGACGTTACAATTTTTTCACATCATTCTGTCTTCCTAACTTTATCTGTCTTCTCCTCACAGAGGCGACGAAAAAAAAACAAAGACGATAAAACATACATGATTTAAAAAAACATCAATAGAATCACTATTTCGTTTCTTGCGACTCGCTACCATCGTACTTTGCGCTTTAAAAAAATCTTTTCTACTATTCTTGCTTTTCAGCTATCGATCACGCATGTAAATTAAAATCTGTACAGTAATCTTTTTTCATCAACAATAAAAACAACATATTTTCATCATCTATATTTAAAATACAAAAGAAATTCACAGTGTAATTCCGTCACACTCGCGTGTCTACTACGTCACATCATTATTGCTTACCTATCGCGCATACGAATTTCACGCCGAGGTGAATCCTTGCACATTGCATCTAATATCCCTAATGCTGTGCACGTGTATGATGTATAACAATTATTTTTAAGTACGATGTTTTTCCTTTTGCCTTCTCGCGATTCTATTTCCTTAATAAACTCGTGAATTCATCGAGGTTAACTCGATGTGTGAATTGCGTATATTATATTCGATAATTATGTATAAAAACGTTAGACTTCCTGCCATCTGTGATTGTTTTCATTTCTAACATCATCAGAGAGACAGTCCAACCGGATCTGATGTGCTTATGACAAACACACGAATAACTATATTCAAACACTTATTATATTCAGAATATAACAAAAAAATATATATAGATATCTATTCTACCAATTCCATTTACAATTAAGATTAAAGATCCTTGCCGTGCTCCTCTATTTTATACGGGGTTTTTCAGATTTTTTTAAATAAAAAAAATGAAAAATAAAGAAGACATCTGTGCAACGACTAATGCGCCCATCGCGACGGAGATATCGAGCGATCCCCCAACAAAAGATACGAGAAAGTTGCATCATCATCATGATCAATTCAAGTGAGTCGACACTCCGCTACATACGTGCAAATTTGTTTCACAGTGCTAACGATTTCACAGAAGATTTCGTTCGTTGAGGGATGCACTCGATCTCGCGGGTTAATTTTAGTACAAGTACAAATCCAGAAAGATATGATCGTAGACGATGGGCGCTTGAATAATAACATCAACAAAAAATCGCAGTGTGCGCTAATAATATAATTAAAAATGAGAAAAACAAAGATCAATCGATAATATTAAGCACAATATAATACGGACCAAGGACGTAGTAAAAGTAACTTAAACATACTCGATCGCATGCACGCTAACTTATCTTCCTCTCACTCGTTCTCTTTCTCTCACATTTTTTTACATCTACATTCACGCGAAAAGACAGACACCAGAGATACGATTTATACGATTATTACAATTATTACATCTTGTTACAAGTTTTCATAATAATAATAATTAAAAAAAAGAGAAAAGAAAAGGAAACATCGACGTCCGGTTCGTCTAACGCATGTTCTCTCTTCTTCATCCTGGAAAGATAGCCCTCGATCTGCAATGACGACGCGTTCGCTCATCCCCGTCGGCCTCAACGCAAAAAATAGGAAAACTTTTTGCGGGGGAGAGCACCGACTTAACATCGGTAATTTCGCGGTCGAGTCGTGTCTCGACGTTACAAATTGACACGAGTGGAGATAGGCGATTATAAGGAGTGATGGCATCTTTCCAAGCGCAAAGAAAGAGAATCCCATCGTGGCGTTTCTTCGTTCCTTCGACGATGGCCCGAAGTGAGTCTTTTCCCTTTTCCACACATACACACGGGAAGTAAGTATTATAAAGGACGGCAAAGAAGAAAGATCATCAACCGATATACTGTACACGTGGTGTGTGTGTGTGTGTGTGTGTGTGTGTATGTGTGATATGCGAAAAAGGAAGAGGAGCCGAAACTCCAGTTCTCTTCGCAACTCTCTTTTTTTTTGCGCGTCTGACGCGGGCGGCGAGAAATTCGCTTCTATACATTGCGCGCGCGCAGGCGCACCATCATTTACAAGCTTTATCCGCGCTTGAATTTGAGCACGAGCATGCTTATCGTGAGGAAGACGACGATCCAGAGGATTGTCGAGATGAAACCGTTGTAGACGTCCGGTTCGACGATGCTCCAGCCTCGGGTGAGCATGGAGCGAAGCGAGGTCGTCGCCATTGTTAGCGGCAGACCCTGCGACACGTACCGCAGAATCGTTGGCATGCCCTCTACTGGCCAGATCACACCTGAAATGGTAATGAGAGAGATTTTATTAGGGAAATTTATGGTTTCCTTGTGGGAGATGATGTAACTATGAATATAAAGCTTGTTAAACTTACCGCTGAGTAACAGCGTTGGGTAGAAACTGCCGAGAGCCAACTGAATAGCATTCCTTTCAAGCTCGCAAATTGCCGAAATTACGAAGCCTGTAAAAAGATAAAAGATAATCATAAATATTTGGATCTATAGATATACATACATTACAATTATTATATTACTTAATTGAAATATTCAATATAGTTTATACATTTCTATTGATAACGTATAAAAGAAATGAACCTTTGAAAAGATTTTTAACATTAAGTAAAAAATTTTTTCCTGTTTTCTATGTCTAACAATTAAAAAAGATAGTAAAATTCAATGAGATTGAATAATCTTAATTAAACGTATATAGGGAGTTTTAAAGATTTGTAAAGGTATAATAAGATCTATACAGAAGGAATTAACACTTTACACAAGGATAATGGAAGATCGGTAATATTATCCAATCTTTTAGAGTAACTTACCGAAACACATGCCGCACAAGCCCTGAAGTATCGTCAGCACGATAACCCAGCCAATGTCACCCTTGCACTCGACACCGAATACCAGGATCATGAAAATGAGTACCAGCGCCGTTTGTCCGCACATCACCACAAACTGCGTGATAACGTGAGAGAACAGAATTTCTCCAGGTGATACACCAGCAACCCAACTTCTGTCCAGCAAACCTTCCATTCTCTCGATAATCAGAGCAGACGACGTCAACGCCACCGCCAAGAAGAAGACGATACTGCAATGGTAGAAGAAGTGATAAATTTTGTTGTTATGGGTACTTTTTTCTGCAGATTACGCGATTAACGATAAGTGATATCTAAAAATGGTCATGATTTAAACATAACTTGTTATTACTGGTTATGACTTAATGTAGTTTTCTATCAATCTGGCTACAAAGAAGTTTTATTAACAATTTTTGCACATGATTTTTTCTCTACTTTTTGCAAAATCATGATCTGTAGTATTTCGCGTAACTACAAAGTATGATGTAACTCACGTCAAAATGACACCAGGCGCGACGAAGTCCGTAAAGCTCGGTTCGTTTGAACCATAGATCGGGTCTTTGAACTGAATTGGGACGTCAGCCAGCTTGGAATTCTGATCACAAGTTGACAGCAAATCCTTGGCAAAGTCCCGGTACGAGTACTGAAGATTCCGCGCAAGCATGAGACCGATCTGCTGATCTGTAATTCAAACAACATAATGTCAGAACAAATCTTACAATCAATATTAAACATCGAGATTGAATTTTGGGCAAGATTAACTTACTGGACATATCAAGCCAGACACGTATCTCGCTCTGATCTAGCGTTTCCTCGTCGGCCTCTTTGCCAAGAAGCATCCTAGCGACCAGTGCATCGGTAAAGTTTTCGGTGAAGTATAGTGTACCCCAGGCTTTACCCCGCCGCACAGCTTCCATGGCCGAATCAGGATCTGGATAGTACTCCTGAAATTTCAATGTCAATATTAAACAAATTTCTTACAATATGTCAATATTTCGGAATAGCGAGTCATGAAATAAGTGTGTACCTTTATCATTGTTTCATTATCAAGGAACTGGAGATATCGACAACTTAGATACGTAAATGTGCAGTCTCTCGAAACCGGACAGCTCTTGTTCTCCCAATTCATCTCGTGATTGACAACAGCGAGCCTGAGACCCGTGGGGTCTCGACCGATAGCCAGGCAGAATAGAATGACCTGCATTACTGGCAGCGCGAAGATGAACAGCATGACCCTAGGATATTGAAAGCGTTAGTTTTTGTTTGGCGTTGGAGATTTTTTGGATGATTTTTGTTAGGAAATTATTTAAAATATTGATGTCAATGACAATATTTACGGTAATGAATTAGTAATAGAAATTTTTATTGTGATTCAAATAGTAACAGCAGTGTAATTAAAGAAAATAACTTAAGAAACCGTTTATGAATTATGCCACTACTAAGGAACTGAACTAAAGCTTGCAAATAGTCTATCCATAAAACTTTACATTAGGCCTACAGTTGAAAAATATTTTACAATCTTTTATGGCAAATAAAAAATGAACAATACTTAAATACGTGTTTAATAATATTATTAAAAATGATAAATTAATGATACTTTTTGCTCTACTCGAACTTTTACGTGCATTTAGAACTGAAAAGAAGAGAAAAGTTCATAAATAATAATTAGCTACAGCACGCGTCAATAAGGAACATTTTACTTAGCAAAAAGTAAAGAATGTCTTTATTAACGCCTCTTTAGCCTTATAAATGAAATTTACGTCAACATTAATAGCTCAATAAACATTGTTTAACACGCGAGCGAACCTAAGTATCAAGGCTCGCCGGTGCTTGATTCACACCGATGTTGTCTAACATTAAAGGACAACTCGATCCCTCGTAAATCAAGACACTCCAACTACCTTATCACAACGACTTTCCTAATGAGACAACTCGCATCTAAACAACAAATGTTTACGTAGTAGGCAGGTGCAAATCTGATCTCGAGCCATAAATTGAGGCACGCATTTTTTGCAATGACGATGATGATGACGACGAAAAGTAGGTCGAGGGTCGACGATGAGTATATATCTTATAGCTGTACGCACCCGACGTTCCTCCACATGCGCAGAAAGTTTTTCTGCAACAGGGCGCGCATCTTGCCCGTACTGGTGACCTTGTAGCAGTCGGTAAAATCGCAGTCCTCGCACTCCACCGTCGACTCCTTGGTGCCCGGCAGCGGCTTGCCATTGAGCTGTTGTTGCGACAAACGTGACGGGATAAAGAGACTCGTTGGAAAATCACAAGGTGGGTTTCGGGATGGTAATTATATGGTTATGAGGCGTTAGGTATTCCGTTTTCAATGTTATAATCACAATTCTGCTACGAGCTAATGCTATGATTGATATGTACCGAAATAGTTTTATCTTTTTGGAATTCATTATTGGACGATTGAAAGTGTTTCGAAACCTTCCACAATGTCATTAAGAACAATTAATAATATTTTTAAATTTTGTACGATATCAATTGATCAATATTTTATATTAGAACACTAAATAATATATTTAACATCCTCTATAACTCTTATAATAAAATTCACGCAGCAACATCTGACAATGTCATTCTAATCCACACGCTTGCCCCACTCGAGCATCGGTCATTCCAGGTCCATAACATTTGTTCATACACCCATTCCACACAACAAACTTCTCACCTTCTCAAGCATACAACTCAAAAACACCTCTAACACGCACACATGTATACACGTACACATGTACAAAGCAAGTGCAAAACTTCTTACGTCATAATGGCTGCCAACGCCGTTGGTCGTGTCGTGAATGAGAACTTCTTTGCTCTGATGAAAGTTAAGGCCGACCACTCCTGACTCCTCCGTCACGTACACCGGCTCGTCTTTCTTGCCCCAGTTTAAGGACGCCTGCCGACACGAAGATGTTTAGCGTTTTAATCAGATGTGCCAGTGTGATAATGAACTTTTTTTTTAAAGTGGTGCGATATGACCTTCGCGGTTTCAAGTTTTGGAAGGAAATTTTTCGAGCGGGAGAACTGGGTTGGTCATTGGGCAATTTTTTGTTTTAAGTGAGTGACCATGGGGCAGTGACATCGGGAGAAGACATTTGTCACGTTTTGCGCGTCTAAAAGTATTTGGCTTAGGTTGTCCCAATGACGAATGTTTCACAAGACGTCGGACTACACTTTGATGCGACTGCTTTATTTAATTTCTACTTTTGCGTACTTTAAGCTAATGTACTACGTATCCATGTAATTAATGATACAAATGTCTTGCATATTTTTAAATTTCCATGCTAAAACTTATAGATCGTAGGCATACGTTTTTTTTCATTCTAATTAATTACATCTTGTTGAAACCAACAATGCATCTTTATCAAGGTCATATCATGGGATGAAACTTTTCTCAACGTTTTCCATTATTTTTTAATTGACTAATAAAAAAAGCATCCACTTACGAGACTGATATTGTTAGAGATGTTTAGCTCCGTGGCAGGTGGTGGATAAGAGCCCTGTTTTCGTGACAACTTCAGAAATACCTCCTCAAGGGATAGGCAGTTGTACATCTGCAGCAGGGCGCGCGGCGACTCCTCGGCGAGCAATCTTCCGCTTCGCATCAAACCGATCTGTAGATAAGATAAGAAAGAATATGTGAAGATGACACATTACCGTCAGGCAGATTAGTGTAAGATGCAAAAAATTCTTTACCGTGTGAGCCTGTCGCGCTTCCTCGATGTAATGCGTCGTTATGATGACAGTCTTGTTGCCGTCTTTGGTGATTTGTACCAAGTGGTTCCAGATACTACGAATTAGAAAGAAAAGCATTGATTTTAATCATATTGCAAGTGTGCAATAATAACATATTTTCCCTGAGAAGTTTCAAAGTTTTCCATTATTATTACTCATTAATCTTAGTGTGAAAATTACTAATTTAATGCCGTCATAAGTGCCTAAGCCAAACCGTGCATGTCAATCATCTGCATTATACCAATTTTTTTATTTTACAATAAGAAGAGGATATTTCCGGAAAAGACATTATTCATCGTTTAACAGAAATATGACAAGATACGCTATTCTACTTTTAACTAAACTCAAAGTCCGTGACTTCCTCCTACCATTTTTATCAATTAAAATAATTTATCATCTTATTCCGTTAGATATAACTAAAACCGAAATTTTTCGACGAAACCCGGAGTCCTCACAATTCTGTACATATACTGTCCGATGAGAGCATCGCTAAGTGCGCAGCGACTCATGTTTAATTAATATCCACCTCTTTTTTCCCATCTTTTCTTCGCAGCCTCGCTACACGCGCCAGCTATTCCTTTTTGCACCTTGACACCTGAACCTTGGCGCTCACTGCACACACACACGCACTTGTGTGTTTGAAGAAGCGCGCTTAAATGTATATGCTGACGTAAGATGCTGATTTGGCGTCGTTTGAAAAATGATTTACTTGACATTATGAAAATGTAGCTGTGTATTTATCGACATGTGTATTGGAGATAAAAAATTTGTATTTTGAAGAGGAGACAGTAACATGATTGTCCTCTAATAATGTATGGGATTGCTTGCTAAGTAGCTGTCTATCAGGAAAATCGCCGAGAGATATTACGATATTTTTGTTAGATTATGTTAGTTGAGTTGAGAATTGTCACTTGAAATGTCAGGGTTACGAAATACACTGCAAACAATTCGTGGAATCGTTACCATTAGTTTTGGTTGCTCATTTACTAAGTGAGATTTGGTATTGAGTTAATAATGATTTATTGCTAGTAAAAAAAAACTCTAAAGTTTGTTAGTACAAGTTTAAAAAAACTGTCTTTAAAATAATTTAATTGGATAGTTGCATAACGCACATTTATCAAATGAACCTAATAACTTAAGAAAATTCATATTGTATAACAAGTTTATTATCGACGAACAGCAACAACGAGTAGCTTTGATGCAATTTTTCCTCGTTTCTGCTTGCTTTATCTGCTGGGAATAAACCACATTAATCTCTAAAAAATGCTCTCAATCCCACCATGTAAATTAATAATAACAATAATTCAATCTATTCGCTTTTTATGCGCGGCAAATATTATTGCAATTATTAAAGTCAAGCTTTTATAACTCATCTAAGCAAGAATCTTTACGATGAACGTTTAATAGTTCGCAATAGCGGTAAAGTCGGTTATGGTCCGAGCACGCGACAATTTTTTTGCTTCCACTTGTATGAAAAAGTAATTGATGAAAATAAAATTATTCATTATAATCGCCGTCAAAAACAAATGGGAAAAAGCCGGCTATTAAGTCTCACGTTTTTTTTTTGCTGCAGCGTCTATGTCGCCAACTGTAAAAAGCTAATTATCGCTGAAGTGCGAATGCACGTCAGTGGTTTTTCAAAATCGCATAAATCTTTGGCGTTTTCAAAAGTGCCGATGAAGCTTCGCGAATTCGCGTATTTGGTACTCAAACATTTGAATTCCTGGATATAGCAAATAAATTGTTTTTATTCTTTTAAAGAATGTTCAGAACATCCATCGAGTTTGTTTGTATAAAAGAATTCATTCTACCGCGGGAAGCTTCGCTATAGAGTAGGAATAGAAAAAAAAGAGATGTCGCGCGAAAGAGGAGGCCGTGGAGAAAAAGATATCACGAAATCGGCGCATGTTAATAATAACGTAGCGAAGGACACGCGACGAGTCAACCAGTCGCGCGCAGCATCATTTGCGTCTCCTCGACATTTTGTGCCCGAGAAAACGCGGCGCTTGCTTGTTTGCTAAGAAAAATATACTCAAGTTGTATGTATGAAAATTTAAATGTTATTTGTTTAGTTTAACATTTTACTGTGTTTATATTTATTGTATTTTTCATTCATTGTAAATTTCTTTTAATTTTTTACTAGATATGACTTGCTATGAAACCATGGAAAATATTTATTCTTTTGATATGATTCGTTCCAAAATTGCAATCTGGTTAAATCTAGAAGATAGCTTTACATAAACGGCACAAAGAATATCTTCTTCGTAAAAGCTACTTTTTCAACTTTATCTCTCATAAGATAAAAAAAAACTGCATTCCTCCGCACAAAAACATTCAGTGCATTAACCGTTCCCAACAAAACAAGACATTTTTCTCGTCTCTCATTCAAAACCTTTCCTCCTGCAAGTATTTCCCCGCACTTCCGGACACAAAAGTCCTTTCCTCATTCGTTTCAGCTCCGCTATTATCGCCTGGTGACTCTTGCGAAACTGGTTCTCTTTTCGTCATGCGCACGAATAAAATATCGCGGTTCTGACGTCACCCGGACCCTTACGGACGTACAAGATACCGGGCGGAATCATTTGAGACGAATGAGGATTTTGTTAAAGGACGCTCTGCGGCTGGTTTTGCTTTCGGTTGACGTAAGTTGCAAATGTGGTTTTGACGTTTATATATACGTCATTCAAACCGCGGGATCACAAAAATCTAGATATAAAAGTTTTATACATTTTTTTATCACTATTAATAACAAGGTTTTTAAAAACTTGCGAAAGATAATTTTCTAAGAAATTGGTTTATTGAATGCTATAACGTTGATACAAGTTATTATTAGTATATTTACTTGAAGGGATTTCTTAAATGCTTTAGAACAGCGTCTCTGTGAGTATAGTATTATTATGTTTATAGGATAATATTTCAAAATTAATAAAATTACTGATGTAATAGTCAAGAATTAGTAGCTTTTAAAAGCTATTCAAGTAAATATAATATCTTATTTATAGTCTGAAAATAACAAAAGACACACATTAGCCTTTCGTTCGATAGACGAAAGTCGCATTTAAGCCCAACAACGAAACTTTAATTTTACTTTTATTACACCAAGCATTTAATCTTTACCAATTACTGTAGTATCGAGTAAGTGGAAAGTGTGCTCTTGCGTTCGCGCATCATTAGGGGCTCTATCAAATGTGTAACTAAGTTAAACACAATGGGAGCGCGAGCGAAAATAACATGGCGCGCGATTAGAGACATGTGTATGAGGGGTATAGATTGCCATCGTAATCATCAGAGTGCTGTACATAATGTCACGTCCCGCGTGTACAATCGATGTGAAGTTTGCGTCGTTAAATTAATACGTCTCGCTCTTATTCTCGTGGAGAATATTTACTTTCGAAGAAAAACACGTGTATTTAAGTTTAATGCGATGATAGGATTATTACTCCGAGAGTTCTGCAATGATAAGTTTTCTGTGAACTAAAAAGTCGATTGGTTGGAACTACGTAGGAGGGTATGCTGTATACTTAATAATATAACGTCAAAGTGAATTTTTTAATAAATTAATGTCGTCTTAAGCAACGTTGATCTCAAGCAATATTTCAATAACTATAACTACGCTTAATACAAACTTACTATTTTTAATTAGAGAACATATTAGATACTTGATTACTAAAATAGCCAATATTTTCATCATCTTATATTACAATAATATCGCATAAATTATATTTTTCTCAAATTAATCTCTACTTTCGAAACTTCTCATGAACATATGACATTATCAATGGAAAAAAGCTCACCTCTGTCGAAGAAGAGGATCTACACCAACTGTCGGTTCGTCGAGGATGAGAAGCTCCGGGTCGTGCATGAGAGCCACTGCGAAGGATACTCGCCGCTGCTGACCACCACTGTAACGTGAAATTTTTTTTTGTTTTTCACCTAACTCGGCTTGGTGCGCTCGCACTTGCACTTTCGCAACCCACAATCATACTAGTTCTCTTTTTCTCTCTTTCTCTTTCTTCGTGGAATTTAAAGGATTTTAAGCGTTGGAAGTCAGGATGGAACTTGTTGGGAAAAAACTGTAAAAGATTTCTCGTGTTGTTTTATATTTTCTACAAAAATTTAATAACGTATTACAAGTTAGGAAAAAACTTTTTAACGTAAATATATTGGATTCTATGAACAATCGGAATGAAAGAAATTTTAAACAATAATAATTGTTAACAATTATAAAATACAAGGAAAAATTACTATATAATTAATTAAATATGAAAAACATATTACTAATATGATTAATTTCAATTTTTTTCAAGGTTTAACCAAGGTTTAAGACAGAAATAATTTTTGTTTCTTTGTTATTGAAAATTTTCGTATAGTTCAGTACTTAAACATCAAAAAGTAATTAAACTCAATGGGTACCTGGACCGTCAGAGCGAAACCAATTGAACAGACGCATCAAAACATACCGTGACTGTCGAATAACTCTTTCATATGAAGTTTATCCCCACATTATCCACACCATTTCTTATCGCCCTATTTGATGAATGATTCTTCCTTTACCATCCATTTTCCAACCCATTCATTACCTCGCATAAATTCTTCTTCACACCGTAACAGTTCACTGCCCTTTCTTCCACCTTCGTCTCAACAAAGAACACTTACCTGAGATTCTTGACGAGTCGATTCTGGGACGGTAGATCGAGGAATTGCAGCAGGAACTTCAGCCTCTCAACGATCTCAGCGGTGCACATGCCAAAAATCCAACCGAAGTACATCATCGTCTCGCGTATCGTGAACTCGCCGTACAAAGCGATTTCCTGGGGCATGTAACCAACGCGCTTTCCAGGTACACCTGAACCCTTGGTACCGGGTTTGCCGCCCAGTACCCATATCTCGCCGGAATTCAATCGACGACGGCCGACGATGCAAGAGAGCAGCGTCGTTTTACCGCAGCCACTGGCACCAAGCAGTCCGTATCTGTAAAAAAAAAAAAATAGAAATGGTTATTAACTGTTTTGGTGATGTGAACAGCTGAGATGAAAATTAATGATTACTAATAGGATCACTTTTGTTATGATTTTTTTTTTTTTATTTATTTTTAGTTTCTTTTATGTGAAATTTAAGCACCTAAATTTTTCTGCTGCAAAGAAATTTTACTGATATCAAACTCTTAAATACTATATTTGTAATAATATAGCATAATTTTTGTCTTATTTGAGAATAATTTAATTATATTCATCTATAGATAAGTTCTACTCCTACTGTATTAAGAAATCAATTAGCTTCATCTCAATTGGTGTTCTTTCTTAATTAGAAATGGAGCATTAATGAATTATTATTACTTATTGCTTTCTGCTATATTTCGTACATTTCACAGAGCTAAAAATAGCTGTCGATCATTGCTAATTCAATTTTTCCCTCTAATTAATACTGTCAACATAGTCTCAGTAATAGAGTTAACGTACTTTTTATCAACTTTAACTACACAATAGCGAGCGGTCATACATCCTTTTATAGGACGTCATATAGAATTATGAGTACATTAAATTGATTGATGTTGAGAAGGTATACTTCCCTATAATAAAACTGTTATCCCTTTTATATTTCTGTTTTTTCTATTCTAGTTCTATTCTTTTTTATAAAACCTTTTTTCATTTCTGCATATATACATATACACACATTTTATTTTACTAACCTCAATAACTGTTTATTTTCATATTCTTTTTCAGAAATTTATTACCCTCACTTTACAACGACTCTCAAAAACAATTACTCGCAAGGGTCAATTCTTAAATTGACCGCGGCTAAATTCGATCCCCCATATAAACTCGTCAATTTTTATCCTACAGACGTAATTGCTCTGCTGGAACAGATAGCCACCGCGTTTCTTTCTTTACGTCCACTTTACCACTAATAGCCATTACAGGCTACACACTTTTCAGCGTTTCAGAGCGAACAGACGCGTATACTCACACTTCTATACATATTTTTTTTATACGCGTCATGGATCCACGTGCACATATATATACATACATAAACTCAGCTTTCGCACGACGATAAGTATAATTAACGACTCTCGTCGTAGGCGATCACTCGCTCGCTACGGCAGTTGGAATTTTTCACGTCGAGCCTCGAAATTGCACTGGGCAAACGCAGCGCGGCTGTACTGCAACGGAATGCAGATCTCGGCCTTTCCCGAGCTAAAAAGCGGTAGACCTCGGAGCGTTGAACCGTGCTCGCGATCGCGGATTTCAGGTGGAGGTTACACTGCTGTCGATTGCCGATGGTGTTAACTTCGCTCGCGAGGAAATTGCGAAAATCGCGTAGACGCGAGCTTGAGGCAGGGAAGGTGGAAAATCTTTTTAGAGAGGATTGGTTGGGATGGCGGTTGGAGGATGGATTCTATGTATGGTACTTCTTTGTCAATTGTAAGTTACTATTTCTAAGCTACTTTTTTTGTGAATCGATATTACTTGAAAAAAGAAAGTTGTCATAATTAGCTGAAAAAAGCTGTTAGAAGTAAAAAGTATGAGAGGAGTATCGTTTTTTAAGTCGAAGGAATATCATATTTGAAAAGTAATGACCACTTTCTAAAAAAAGTTAATTTTTCTTCGGAAAACGAAAACGAGAAGATCTTTCTTTTTCCTAAAATTTTTCAGATTTTTAAAGCCAAACTTTTTTTCTCAAAGAAAAATCTACTTAGTTAAAAAAACGTTCAAATGCTCGGTTGTTACTTTTTCATGATAATTCAAATTTTATTAAGTACAATTCTCTTGACTTCTCTGTAAAAATTTCAAACCCACAGCGATTTTTTAGAACCCAGTTAAACCAATTCTCTTAGTTTACAAGTGAACCATCCTCGTCACGCATTTTTCGCATTTCCACAATCACGCGTGCGCGTCTCAGCTTCGTGCGTAGTACAGAATCCAGAGCCTACGCGAAGTGAACCTCGAATCGCGAAGGACACACGCAGCTATACACACACACATATATAAGTGTATATGTATATGTGTATACGCGTGCGTATGCTTTAAAAACTGGTTCTCCTGGAGAATTTTTTTTCCCTTATTAGAGTTAAGTATAGCTCGTGATGGAAATTTTTTCGACAGCTACGAAGTTTTAATGCTTAGCGATTGGGGCTTCCGTCATTTCACATTGGGAGGATTGATGAGTTATCGAGTGTCGGGTTGTAAAAACGTTCTAATAACTTCCAAGTTAAAAAATCGCGATGGTTATAGCTCTGATTGGCGTTGTAGTTGAATGTACTAAAATCAGCGTTTGGAATAAAAAGATACTTAGCAAGCGGATTTTTTGTGTGTTAACTTTAACACAAAGAAAGCGTATATTGTATATAAATATGTGAATTGAATACGATCGGTGATTAAGTTGGAGCATCGCGTAACTGACATAAAAAAGAAATATCCTAGATAAAAACTATCTTTGAAACTTACAAACATTAATGCAACTTATTTAAAACACAACCATTATAATCAAAAACTTTCTTTCCGCATAAATCAACATTTTCATATACGAAAACCTGAGCCTCATCTCATCGCCAAGAAGCAATTCAAATCAGCATCCGCGATTTCACCAAAGCAGCCGACATCGCGATATTCTCATAGCGAACGTGACAATGAACAGCTTACGTGCGCACGATTGCTCTCCCTGGTGTGTGCGTATATATATATACATATATCGACATCGATCGCGAAGGCGCGAGAGGCTTCTTCTTCCTTCTCGTCGCGCGCGCGCGAGAGAGAGAGAAAGAGAGAGAGGAGAAATCGCGATGAGAAAGTTTTTTTTATCGGAAGTTTCGTGCGCGCCTTGTGTGGGAGTGAGGGAATCTCGATTCTTCGTTAGCGCGATCTGCTTGTAGATTGCGTATCGGCTCAGGCGAAGTATTCTAATTGAGCACTCCTTAAGAGGAGCTTCAAGGTTGTTTTGTTTTGCAGTTTAGCCATATTATTATTATATGCATTTCGTTGTGAACGCATAAAAGTTTGTTTTATTTTTCTATTAAAGGAGATAATCGTCTTTTATAATAATTTTATTGAAATAAAATAATATGAAGAAGACCCCTGGTGGAAAAACAAAATATTTTCTACCTATTAAATGGTCATTTAAATTAGGGACTGGCCATAAAATGGTCATTTCGCTTATCTAGTTTTGGCCCCCGATGAAACGGGGTTTCAACTAATATTCGAACATTTAATAGATTAAACAATAGAATGAGTTTATCGAAGATTTGCAAAGCTAGTTCTTATCTATTTAAGAGGTATTAGAATTGGTCAGTTGTTTTAGTGAAAAGAAGTGACCAGTAAAAGCCTTGTTAATAAATAAAGACATTTTTCGAAATATCTATGAAAGGGCTATAGTAAATGCTTTTTTGGCCTTCGTATGTTGTTTATATTTTAGTAAGCTAGTAAGTTGGAGTTGGATATATTCCAATTTAATGGCAAATTCGTTAGAAAAATTAAAATGAAAGTTTTGAGGTTATATCATTCTAGTTCCAATCTATTAAATGTGTGAGAATAATAGGAGAAAAAGCGTTTCATTGCAAGCGATTAACTCGCCATTTTTTCTACCCCTTTACTGGAATTCTGGTCATTTTGCGATAGACGAATTTCTATCAGGGACTTTCTTTATATTTATCACATTAATCATTATTATGAACATGGTTTTATTCTTTCTATTTTTAATTCAATTGTATTTAAAGTCAAGTAATCAAACCTAAATTTATGGCATCTATATTTTATTCAACCATTCGTCTAAACTTGAGTCTTTTATTTGTCTCGAAAATATTAACTGAATCAATTTTCTTATTTAAAGAATCCAATAATTATGAAAAACCTTATCATTCAATAATGGCAAATCAAACAAACAACGACAATAATATAAAATTAAATATCTTTAACAATACTCACATAGATCCCTTGGCCACGGTCATGTTAAGATTCTGTATGACATGGTTCGGGTTCTTTTTGCTGCCGTACGTCTTGAAGGCATGCCTCACGCAGACAGCCTGCTGCCTGCTCCAGGCCTGATTGTTCAAACCCGGGGTGGCGAGAATAGGGCTGGGTGAGGTCACCGTGTCACCACCGGACTCGGCGTCCACTTGCGCGTTCGGCTGCATCGTCAACGTCGTGACCACACTTAGGTTGCTGAAGTGGTCCGGATCACCTGTACCCGTTGCCGCGCCGTCGCTGTAAGCAAAAATATCAAGTTGTTATTTTTGACAGTCAATTGGGAAAAAGATGCGATAAGGATCTTAACCGTATAGATCGATGGAAAAGTACAATTAATGTGTGCTGTAATGAACTGTAGCATTTTGAGATGCTTAAAAGGAATTAGGTGCACCTGCCATGTGAAATCCCCTATCGAGTTTGAATGATAATCATGAAGATAAAGTGTTTGTTTGGATTTTATGCATTTTTTAAATCTTTTACAAATTTCTTATCGACATTTTTTCCAAAAGAAGTTGATACTGAAAAACACTTTACAACAAAGAAACATGTTATACCGATTACAAAAAGTAATCTTTATAAAATATAGATAGTGGATATTACTCGATCTTTAAAGTTAATTTACACATAACGCTAAAGCCATGGAACTTTTATTAATAAATTAATATATTAATAATAAAATAGTTAGAACTATTTTATGATTAAATAATTTTATAGGTGATTGTACAGAATGTTCTACATTGATTAAAGAATGTAATTTTAAGAACATAAAATCATTTTAAAGCTTAAATTTAAATACGATTTTATTTCTTTGTTCGTTAACAAAAATTAAGCAAGTATCCTTAAATATTATTATATATCAGCATTTCGAACAAACGTCCACAAATGTAATATTTTGATCCTCTCTCATCATCGATTTCGTTCAACACGAGCCGCACTCACTCTTACCGAACTCCTCCACAGCACCACGTACTCTCCTATTCGCACCATCATCCTAATCATCATCGTCAACAATCCACGCAACAATTCTCTCAATCAGCACCGGAACTTTTTCGCGAACCTCTCACTCTCCCTTACATAACCCACCATTATCACAGTATCTCATCTTCCCCAACCCCGATTGGTTTATCCACGAGACCGCGAATCGATTATGGAAGAAACAGGCGGAGAGGTTCGTGTATATACGAATATTGCGCACAGTAGCAACAGCAACAGTCCGCGCGTGCCCGATTGAGCAAGGGCCGCTTGGTGGCTTTCTTTTCCACCGACGATGGCCGCCGTATGGCTGTCGCGTTGGGCAACAGATCTTGTGGAAGGGGGGGGGGAGACTCGCAGCCGCCTATATCCACACTCGGTGCACGTGCACTTTGATAGACATGAGTGCGTGCGTAAGAAGGACAGAGAGAGATGAGTGAGAGGACGGAGAATGAGAGGTGGGAGATCAGGTGAGAAGAGGTTGGTTGACGTTGGATCAGATGATGTTGAGGTTTTATTGGTTCTGTCAGTAAGTTTTTAACCTGATTGTACGAATAAAGATTGTGTAGCTTTCGATCTGAATTTAGGGTCTTAATTCACAAACTTATTATTTTCTTATTGTATCAATATTGAAGTCGAGTTTTAGAAATATATAATTATCAAATTAATTTAAAGACATTATATGGTTAAAATGGTTTTAAAAATTAATTATTCTCGCATAAGTTCTTCTTCTAAAAGTATGCAATACTACTATGTCCGATTTTTTTTTATTTAAATGGTACAATATGTTGAATCATAATTTATCATGTATTATTTTTCAATACCGGAAAGAATTAATATAATGAGTCATAAATTTTCAAATTTGTATTAGACAAAATATTAATGATTGTACAGATAAATTTGCTAAAAAGAAGAAATTATAAGAAAGCCTGTCAAATTTTCGTTCTTGAAAGTTTAATAACTCTAATTATGGATAAACTACTTATTCTACTCAAACAAGTGTGAAATGCTCCATTTCTTATAAAACTATCCTAATTCCATTACAAACACTGCGGTTTTCAATTACATCCGCGGTTCCCAGCTCGCTCTGACCACGGGCAAGAAAATTGCAATTTATCTTCGAAAAACCGTAGCTCGTCAACACTACCGCCGACTTTCATCCCATTATCCTCCCACCGTGCCCAAAACGCCAATCACGTGGCAAAAACTTGTTTACACAGACTGAAAATTTCGTTCCCGATAATTGTACAAATTGATAAGAGCGTACAAGAGACCACGAGATTTCAAACTGTGAGAACTTTCGCCCATTTGCTCGCCGGTTGCTTTGGCATCCGTGTTCATATGAGTGTGTATGCGCGCGCATATGTGGAAACTCGGGCTTTAATTAAAGCGTGCCGAAGTGTTTCGTGGCTGCGCTCGACGATGTCAAAATCGCCGATGTCGCGTATGTACCTGAGGATTTTAAAGAAAAACGTGGTGGGGTTGCTGGGTATTGTAATGAATTGGCTTTTTCGAGATCGGTTCGAAGAATTCTTGATAAATGTTATGGAGATGACTTGTGATGCATTCTTTAAAGTTTAGCTGAATCTTCGTATAGGATATTTTTATACTTTTACTAAAAAAATATTGTTTCAAAGCACGAAATTTAATTTCTAATCATCAAAAGTAGCTTTTTAGCTTAATTATAATTTCAGATTACTTTTAATTCTAGTATGTGATGTAATTACTTATAACTTGTATTATTTTTCACACTGTCATATATTTTACTGAATGCTCTAAAAAAAATTCTGCTCTTTAAAATTATCTTCACTACAACAATGAATAATACTAATACATCTCAGCGTAATCAACATCACGTTTCCACGCAAAATCACGAATCTCTAATCGCGCAAACGCGAAGAGTTCAACAACTCGAGCATCGACTGGCTCACTCGCACGCGCGCGTGCGCGTAACTTTCGATGATTTCGCTTTCGATATAATTGGAGCCAAGGTAAAAGTCTCGCGCGTAAAAGAGGCCAATTTGAGGAGAGCCGAAGATTTCCTGACGCGCTTCGCTACTCGTCCGTGACTTTTCCGGGTGGGTCGGATGGGACTGCGATGTCGGGGAAACAAGTGGAGCGAGCTCTGAATTCTCCGAGTGCACTCGAGACAAATTAACGTTAATTTATGATAGTAGTTAATGTAATTTTGCATTTGCAACAATTTTTATTTTCTATTTTATTTAGGTCTAGTGTGATAAATATCTTTCTAAAATTTTAAGTAGATGTCAGTAAGGTTGTCTTTCTTTGAAAGCGTTCAATTGAGCTTTCCATAATGATTCTTCAATTGAAACAAGTATCAATTATTAAAATTGTTAGTTTGAGAAAGTATTAATACAGAGTTGCAAATATTCGTACATGAATTACTGGCAATATTGGAACTCTGGAAAAAAATCTGGTTAATTATACTACGGTTCGATTACTACACGCTACGTTGAAAAATAAGGCGGACACTGTATCCTTGTATTGGTAACCATTCTAGACTAAAAACGTGAATAATTAACCACTTTATGATAGGATATAGTTTAAGAAATACGTTCCATTTCAATTTTATTATAAAAAGTTAGATATTAATTAGAATTGTTAATTCTTTGTTTTCCTCTTAAGATAAATAAAAAATTCATATAAATAAGTAGCAATTCGTTCATTCATTTAATTGCTCTATTATTCTATGATGAAGCAACTGGAAAATGTTTATTTCGCTCCTTTCACTTATTAAAATTGTAATAGGAAATTTCTTAATCCTTTTTCATATGTGCACAGCAATACACGAGCCTCAACGAAGAACAATAACGAAATTACACATCTGTTAATTTTACATGAATCACGTTTTCAGCAAGACTGTAAAACACGACTAATAAAAGCCACTTTGCACGTAGAAACGCACGTGCATTCGCTATTCACGCACACATACACACACTCCACATACACATCCACAATTTAGCAATTTCCACGCGCACAAGCGCAAAATGCCCTGGCGACTGACTTGCGCAAATTCAATTTTTATTACACTATTTTTTACACAACTCCAGCCGGCTTTCCAAACCTATATATATATACCTACACACACATGACTACTACTTGCCCAATCTCCACTACCACTAGAACAACAATAACAGCAACAACAACGAAGAAACTCTCCTTCTTCTTTGGGAAATTCACCTCCTAAAAATAGCCAATAACCAACGAACGCAAAAGAAATCGAAATCTCTGCTCGGTGATTCCAAGAAGCGCGTAATCGCCGTTACGATTGTTCCCTTTCACTTGTGTGCAGGCTGCTCGCCGCGTGCTTTTTCCCAATCGCGCGCGCGCACGTGAACTCAGGTTAATCGCGCGCCGCGAGTGAATTCTTGTAGCAGTACTAGTTGTAGCAGGTAGTATCGAATGTTTACGCGGCCTCTGGCAATGCGCTGTGGCCACTGAATGCTGATATAGCCAGACGCGTTGAGCAAGTGCTCGGGAGTATTATTAATGATCGGTGCATATGTTGCTGTAGAGTTAATCAGTGAATGCGTAATGGGGATAGATTTTGAAAATTGTGTAGACGTAATTTTGGCTTTGGATGAAGTTTGTTTTTGCGAGGATTTTGGAGTATTGAAGTAAGTTATATTTAGTAATTGGAAAGATTTAGTTGGTGAACTGAGAATGTATGTAAATTTTGATTTCTCATTGATGGGATCCTTGACAAAATAAAATATTCAGCTGTTCGATTATGATTTAATGGAAGGTTACTGTCGTCCATTCGAAGAAATGTTCAATTTATCATACGTATATGGTAAATTTCCATATTTATGCATGTGTTTTTCAAAGCGAATGATAATTCACAAGTAAAATATAATTAAACGTTATTAAAAAATAAATTTTAGATACAATTAAACTTTTACTAATATTAAATCGTTTTCATGCTTAATAAATCTCGGAAAGTAAAAGGCACATGAATATAATGGATATAAAATTATATATATATATA
>JAYJLV010000046.1:16553621-16574631 GCA_036873485.1 Torymus texanus
AAAAAAGTAATCCGTTAAATTTTTAGTTTAGGTCACAAGGAATCATAAAAGTACCAAAAGAAAAATAATCGTTCATCCAGTCGCTCAGGATCGTTGCACGCCGGATGCATCTCCAATAAAAAATGGATCACAATGACAGTGAGTTTATACCATGGAAAATTTTTTTTTTTTGAGTTGCTATTTATCTTAAATTGTAGGTATTATCAATTACATCAAGATAAAAAAAAAGTTGATATCGATTGCTTGAATACAAAACTTTCTACATCGGTTAGTACTAAAACTTATTATTTTAGCGTTTAACTCAGGCTGGCCCCCTTAAGTAAATAAAATATTTTTTGATAGTTAATTTTTTCTAAATATGCATATTTATTTTTATTTCAGATTAATAATATGCAATAATTAAGCAATCAAACCTTCAATTGTCCACTTATAAGAAGTAAAAAAACAATCAGTATGTTCCAGACGACTTAGGAAATGTTTATATGCAGAATCCTCAATTGATATTTTATTTGATAAAATGTAAATACAATGTAAATAAAACTATTTATTTAAAACATTTTTTTACATTTTTTACGCTCGCACAGATTTCATACTTTAAGTTATCATTCACTTTTTCTGAGGATTATGAGCATATGAGTAACAATTCATTATGTATGTGTGTGTCTGTGTGTAGTTATAAAAAATTTTAACTCTAATTTTCAAAAATTTTTTGGTACATAAGCGTAATTTCTGGAATTTTTTATGAGAGAGATGTATTCTATAAACTGGAGGTATTAAAATCCCAGAAACTACGGTTAATAAGAAAGAAATATACAAGATGTCTAATGAAAAAACAATAAAATATAATGGTTATACATTGTTTATTTTTAAATGGTTGTCAAATAATGATATCAGTTTTTTGGAAATTCGCTTTTATCCGAACACAATATTTATGTATCCGAGTACATTATGTAATAAGAGAGTAAAGTTGAAGGTTATTCCCACAGGTGGGTTCACTGTCTGAGCGAGAGAAGCGAAGAAATAAATCAGGGGCCATGTTTGCTCTTCGTTTCAGACAATAAAGTGCTCAATATGACCACAACAGTTGATAAGGAAATAAAAGTGTTTCTCGATTCTTGCGTGACGTAGAAATGTTCTTTACAGCTTATGAGATTTATTCTTTTTTCCGATCATCAGATTTTGAATTCTCATTTGAAATTTTCCAGTAGACTTCCTATTGCCGTTTTATACTGCCTTACAAAACACCTAATTATAATTCTTTTATTTTTTTATCAGGAAGTACAATATTAGGCTCTAAAAAAATACTCTAATATCACAGAAAATTATTTTACAAGATATCCGCGTGAAAATATTATATGAGATCTCATATGAGATCGGTATACGAATTTCAAACATATGAGTACTACATGAGATCTCGTGTGCAGTTTTAATTAACTAATAAATAATTTATTTTTAATGTAAAAGTATGAATAAATATTATGTTGTATTGAATATATAGAAGTAGAACGAAATATAATATTAGTATTAGTAAAATGTATTGATGAAACTTTATTGCTCTTTTCCAGATCAATTAAAATATACTATTTATTCATATTTTACATTAAAAATAAATTATTTATTAATTAATTAAAACTGTACATGAGATCTCATATGAGATCACATGTAGATCTCATATGTGTGAAATTCGTATACCGATCTCATCTGAGATCTTATATGAGATCTATACGAGATCTACATGAGATTTCAATTACGATCTCATATGAGATCTCATATAATATTTTCACGCGGGTATGAAATGACGTCTAGATATTTAAGTAATAATTATTTTAATATTACGTAACATTTCTAATTACTGTTTGATTTATTATAGGCATTTATATACACGACATTTTTCACTTATCTTTTTACATTAAAATATGAATACATTTATCCTCTCATGTTTTTTTTTTAATTTATTTTGATGACTGTTGAAGAAGCTTAAATGCTGAATACAAAGCTTTCATAATCTGAAACCAACAATGATTATACAACTACACAAGACTCTAAAACTTGCTGTTTAAAATACTAATCGTAAACAATGTTCTTACGCTAGTAAATTATTTGGTAGACAAGGTGATCAACGAACCGCAGGACATAACAACGTTAAGTATGGGAGCTGTTTAAAAATATTAAGGAATCATCGTTTACAATAAAAGGGATATTAAATATGCTAAATAATAATTTAATTTATTTTCTATCATAAAATTATGGATGATTTTATTATAGAATACTCGATGTTTTTATGAATAAATCATTATTAAAATAAAAATAATTTACTTTTCTTAATTCAGATATATATGACAATAAACATATATTTTTCGTTGTTATCTTTATGTATCCTTTTAAGCTGAGATTATTTGCCTACAATCGTATACATAATTATAATAGTTTAATTTGTTCATATCTGGATATTTTTCTAACTCACATACTCTATAAGTGATTTCACCTCACACAACTTAAAAAAATTAATCTTTATTAATATATGGAATTCGTGGTTGCCTAAATTATTGTTGGTGTCAATATATTAATCTAATAGAATAAATTAAGCTTGAAGAAACTTATTACCAGTCAGTTTTTCAAACTATAGTTTTGGAGAATATAAAATTTTATAACAGGAAATATATGAATTCACAGTTTTAATTCAAATTAGTATTTTGTACATTAATATCCTACGAAATTTGTACCTTCTGTTATATATATATTTTATATAACTAATAGATTTACTTATCTGCTAAAATAAATTTTGAATTTAAATAATTTACAAAATAAAAATTTCAGTTTTACTCTTATCGAGAACACTCATGCAAAACGTTAAAAACTTTCTTATCAGAGGGCAACATAAAGACACATATATTTTAGTATTCGCATATTTATTTAACATTAAATTTTATTTCTTTTTGAGCAGATCAGTTGATTACTGTACAAGCCCAGTTCATTATAAGAATCAAGTTAGTCATAAGTAAGGTACTCGCGTATTTGATAGAAGAGCATTCTAAAATTTAAAATATTTATATTACAAATAAAATTTGGTAGCTATTTTTCAAATTTTTGTATAATAAATAATTCACATAATGCAGATCATTATTTTTATTGAAATGATATTAGTCTTTTTGTCTGTATTGCAAGTTTATGCTAAAGTTGGTAATCCACCGACGATTACTACACAATTAACTACAATCAAAGGCTTGTACAAGATATCCTACGAAGGTCAGCAATATGAATCTTACGAAGGAATCCCTTACGCCATTCCGCCTACAGGACCCAAACGTTTTCAAGTAAGATACTAAGTTATATCTTCTAAAATGTTATCAAACTTGTATCAGATATGGATAAAAATTAAATTTTTCATACAAAATTCAGCACATCATAATATAACTATTTAAGATTTCAAGATAATTGGTCAATTATCATTCATAAAACAAACCATTACTATGTTCATAACAGTACACTTAACTGAACGTGGAATTTACAGCCTCCAGAACCCATTACATCGAAATCTAAAAATGTGATCGATGCAACTCGTGATCCGCCACGATGTATCCAGTACGATTCCGAAGCCAAATATGTTGTCGGCCAGGAAGATTGCCTCTATCTAAGCATATACACCCCAGCTCATAACAAAAACTCGAGCCTACCAGTCATAGTCTGGTTTCACGAGGGCGGCTTCCAACGAGGTGCTGGAAATTTTACGAAAGCCAAATACATCATAGACCGCAACATTATTCTCGTCACCATGAACTATCGATTGAGCATCTTTGGTTTTCTCAGCACAGCCGACGAAGTTGTGCCAGGTAACATGGGATTAAAGGATCAGAATCTAGCTCTGAAGTGGGTAGCTCAGAACATCCACCATTTTGGTGGTAATCCTAAAAAGGTCAGTCTGATGGGAGCCAGTGCTGGGGCGTCTAGTGTCCATTATCATTATTTGTCGAAGATGAGTGTTGGGTTGTTTAGAAATGGAATATCGTTTAGCGGTACAGCCCTTGCACCCTGGGCATATAATCCAAAACCTTTAGAAACTGCTAAACGACTGGCCCAGATGGTGGAATGTCCTGCGGATAAGTCGAAAGAAATGGTGGAATGTTTGAGGAAAAAGGACATGCAAAAGCTTGCTGAAGCCTGTAGAGATCTTCTGGTGAGTTAACATAATGATTGTTTAAAAAATGTCTTCTACTCTTGTTTAGAAAATAAATTCTTTATGTACAAATATTATAGAGTCAAACGTCAAACACACTTTTCTACTTCCCATTCTTCATGCCAGTTGCTGAGAAAACTACAAATAATTACTTTGTCAACAAATCGCCCGAGGAAATCTTGAGAAGTGGTAACGTAACTGATGTTCCTTGGATCACCGGTGTTGTTAGCGAAGAAGGAGCCACTTCAACAGCAGGTACTTCTTTTTCAATTTACTTTCCCCAGTGCCGGCCAATTTTCACTTAGTTTTTATAATCAGGAATCGGCTTGAACCAGACGTCCTTGACGTATCTCGACGATCACTGGGAACCCCGTACCACGTACATTCAGATATTCAACGACACTTTACCCATGAGTCAACACCCTGAGCTTGTGAATAAAGCCAGAAAACATTATATCGGCGACGATAGACCGTTCAAGGTCGGCGACAATAAGACTCTCTGGGGATTGACATATATGGCAACGCATGAGACATTCCACATCTCGTTCGAGAAGGCAGCCAGATTGCAAGCTCTAGCGAACAAAAGTCCAGTATATGCGTACCATTATAGTTACAGGGCGGCCCAAAGTAACACTGATCATTTGTCGAATTCCAACTTTAATTTTGGTAAGAAAATAGAGACATAAAATTGTTGTAGAATAAGTTGTAAAATGAAAATAGCATATCTTACAATTAACTGTAATTTTTGTTGTGTATCGATATATGGTAGAGTAGGTGTCTGCCATTTAGATGATATTTCCTTAGTTCTGGAAAATCCTTACATGAATCCTACTCTAACATCTTCGGATAAAATGATGTTGAAAAATATGATAGACTTCTGGTACTCGACAGTTAATACAGGGTAATTCGATCAAATATTAGCAGTATCATAATTAAGTAAGTGATTATGTATAATCCATTATGTTATTTCAGGCAACCTAACTTAGGAAAGAAGTGGCCTTCGGTGGATCCAAGGTCCAAGGAATTTATATTCATGCATATTGCTGGACCGAACCAATCGAGTGTAACCAGCTCCAATAATTTTGCTAATAAGCAATTCTGGAGTAGTGTTGGATATCAATTAACCGTGTAACACCTGGAATCATAAATTAGATCAATTAAAAAACTTTCCAATGATATGAATTTTTCTGTTTGTATAAAACATATACATGATCCATAAGACTTTCGTTATCTGCTAACGAAATTATTATAATGTCAATAATGCACGACAATGAAATTCGTGAAACGTGCGTCATTGCATATGTTCAGACGGAATATGCAATTGTTTGTTTGTTTTTTTGTTTGTAGTATAATTTATTAACGCTCTAGGAAATATCCCCTTAAGCGCGAACTTAACAATAAATACATAGTATTTTACAATTTGATAGTGCAGTTGTATGGGCAGATTACAAACATTTAAATAAAAAAAAAAGCAAAAACATTTACATTTAAACTAAAAATAATATACAAATAATAAGAGAAATTATCTTCTGGTTTTCATCAAGACAAGCGTTGTACGGCCATTGTATCTTGTCTCTGGAAATCTCTATCTGGAGCCCTACGGCGGTCTAAGGAAAAACCATGGGAAACACCTTACTAAGATTTCATGCTCATCAGTATATCCATGTCTTATCAACCGTAGTCCTCAGAGAATAGTAGATGTTGGTAAACCATTCTCTTAAATGACCGAAGGTTTGGTGCCATTCTAATAGCAGGTATACACATACACGCACGCACACACACACATCCATACAGACACGAAAAATTTTTTGCTCAAAAACAACGGATTTTTGTGCCAAAAGTCTTAAAATATGTTTTTAAACATTTATTGTTTCAAAAATTGTTTTCACCATTACAAAGCTTCCTCTTTGAGGAAGCAAAAAATATATCATCTTAATAAAATATTAACGATAATTTTTTATAGCAACAAATATTATCGATAATTGTACATAATTACTTTGTCTACATTATATTTACTTATACGTGACTTAAACAAATCTCCACACCAAGAAAAAGTTAAGCAAAAAATAAAGGCTGTTATTAAAAAATTATTATATCTTGCAATGATACTATAATCTGTAAAAACCGAAAAAATTACTATACTTTACAGAAAGTTTTACAATATCATATAATAATTTTTTGTATATTTAGCAAAAGTTCCTAATAAGCAATGATGAACTGGATTTTTAAAGTCTGTAATAGCTTTACGAGACAGTGTTTTTCAAATCTATTTTACAATGATCGAAACGTTTTTAAATAGAAAAATAAATACTTAATAATTTAAATGGTTTTGATTACATTATTATAGTACGGAATCTATAGATAAACAAGATGCGCATTTTCGGAATTTCCCTTAGACTATTACCAACAGGAAACCCCATGACTTGTAATACCTAGCAAAAATAAATGTAGATTTTTCTTTCAATGAAAATTTGTTTTTCGAACTTTTGAATAACTCTTCAAAATAATAATGTTTATGATTGTTGTAGCGAACTTTATTATTTAGTGTTTCAAAACTAATTCAGTGTCAGGTAACATGGGACTGAAATATCAGAATCTGGCGATCAAGTGGATGGCCGAGAATATCCGGAACTTCGGTGGTGACTCGGCGAAGATCAGTTTGGTGGGAGTGAGCGCTGGCGGGACCAGCGTACAATACCATTACCTGTCGAAGATAAGCACAGGATTGTTTAGAAATGGGATATCGTTCAGCGGAACAGCGCTGTCGCCTTGGGGATACAATACCGAGCCCATGAACACGGCAAGAAGCCTGGCCGAAGTTTTCGGATGTCCTACAGAGGAGTCCAAGGAGATGATCGAGTGCTTGAGGGGAAAGAAAGCTAAGGAACCGACAACGGGAACGCAGTAATTACCGGTAATTTATAAGTGATTTTTTTTTCTTTTTCGGTTTTTACTGAAATTGTTTATTATATTTCTGTTAGTCATAATAAAAGAGAATTGAATAGTTTTATCGCAACTATAATGACAGCAGCAGTTGAGATAAGGTTAACGGTGGTGATCATCTATTGCTATCCAACTTTTAAATAGTGATAAAAAACAAAATGATATAGGCTAAAATAAAATACTTGACAAATGTGGAATTTTCACCCTCGTAAAACTGAGAGCGTAAAACTCTATTTTACGCTCTTTTTAAGAAATGTACTATGTTAAAACGGCTAGTCGTATATTTATAAGAGGTATTGTAAACAATTGGAGGAAGAAACAACGAACCAGTAGTACTTTTACTACCCCTTCTTCATGCCGGTTGCTGAAAAAAATACCAAGGATTACTTCATCAATCAATCACCTGAAGACATGTTAAAAAGCGGTGACGTCTACGACGTGCCCTGGATCAGTGGTGTCGTCAGTAAGGAAGGAGGTTCAACTGTATCAGGTAATTTGATCACCTTTCAAAAGTGCGAAGAAGAGCGTCGAATTTCACAAGAGTACGAGGATATCGATAAAATTAGATTACAGCTCGACTAGATCTAATTGACCTACTTCCGCTCGACTGAGTAGTAATTTAATTTATTCGAATACCGTAGACTCCGTCTATTACAATTCTTATTCAATTTAATGAAAAAGTATTTTGCATAGGGGGTTTGATTTTATTTGAATTTTAACTATCCCAACTGTATGGTTTATTTTATTTAACATTTTTTACTTAGCACACAAAGTAACGAAATAAGAATAACAGAGATATTTTTGTAAAAAGAGAGAATATTTACGTTAATACAAATTTTTCTGATTTTTTCAAAAACGTTATTATTACTCGTAACAAAAATAACTTGATACGTCAAGATAACGGACCACACTTTACCACCTCTTCCATATTACAGGCCTGGCGTTTAACCAATCCAAGCTGAGCTACATTGACGAGCACTAGGAGTCTCTGACTCCGTACATGCTTATGTACAACGACACCTTCCCCATCAGCCAGCACCCGAAGGTCGCACACGCCGCACGGGATTGATCACTACATTGGCAAGGAAACGCCACTGAAAGCTGGTGATCCAAAGACGTTATGGGGGTTGCTAAACATGAAGACTCATGAGGCATTCACAGTTATACTCGAGAAATCTACGAGAATGCAGGCTAGAGAGACGAAGAGCCTCGTATATGCATATTATTATAGTTACAGGGCGGCGCAGAGTCATACCGAGGAACTGGCGAATTCAAAGTTTGACTTTGGTGAGTGTTTTTTATCTACATTCCTGGCAGAAAAATTTGCTGTTTTCCGGATTTTTTTTTTCGTTTTTCTCTATTGTGTATCGTTTTGAAGATTTATATTCGAATGCGAACCTTTGGAGTAAAGAAAAACAAAAATAAAGAAAAAAATATAAATGATGGAAAAACCGAAAATTAATGAATTGATTTTTATAATTAAAAAAAATTAATTTTATAATATAAAAGATTTTTTATTTATTAACACATGTTTTTCTTAGTTTTTCTTCTTTTCTTTTTGTATTTCTGTTTGTTTTTTTTTTTCTTTATTTTATTTTATTCTAGTATATTGCGATTTTTTTCTATTTATTTTTGTTTTTTTCTGTTTCATATCTTTTACTTCAGTTCAAAAAAACTGAAAAAAACGATAAAAAACAAAAGTATGAATACACAGAAGAAACAATAAAAAAAGGAAAACTTCTCAATTTTTTTCTCCTAGGGATTATATATAATAAATGTTCTTTTTTTCGGTGATATTTATATTTATTGTTTTCATTCCAGTAGCAATAATTAAATACATAATTACGTTTCTACTAGGTCTATGCCACTTAGATGATATTTTACTGGTCCTCGAAAATCGCTACATCGACCCAACTAAAACGTCCACGGACAAAGCCATGTTCACGACTATGCTAGACTTTTGGTACACGTCAGCGGTCACAGGGTAAATTTAGATTAAAATTTATTTAGATAAATTTAAATTTTGCTTTTACGTGTAATTGTACTCAAAATATCCGTCAATTTTATAGAAAACCTGACTTGGGAATTGAATGGCCAGCAGTGGATCCAAACGCTAAGGAGTTCACGTACATGCACATACCAGGACCCAATAGCTCTACTGTGGAGAGATCAGACAACTTTGGAGACAAGAAGTTTTGGAGCAGTATAGGATTCAATTTAGACGTTTAATAAACAAGTAGTTTTCGCCATACCCTGGCCGAAAGTACTACATTCCCCCCCCCCGGCGCAAAAACGGCAATGTGGTATTTTCGGCCTGGGTATAACGAAAAATAGTATACGCTCCATAGGAGTAAAATTGGTCAGTCCATATCTCGTGTTAAATTGCCACCCGAGCCGAAGGCGAGTCCAAGTTTTTTCCTCCCATGGTGCGTAATATACTATTTTCTCATACATCATCAATCTAATGTTAGACATTGTCATGCTTAAAGTCCAATTCAATACCATTATCCATTTTAATAAACTAGTATAAATTTTTTTCTATACACTTTTCTTGTTTTTTTAATATTGACCACAATTTTTGCAACATCTTTTGCATAATGAATAAAACATGGGGAGGGCACAAATAAACTCGAGCGATTCGTTTTGTAAAAAATAAAGCTTATATTATAACATCTTTGGACAAATATACAAGTATATAGAATTTTGTACTGTCTTTGTGAAAAAAAGACATTATTAAACGTAACGGATAATGAACTTAGTAGTGCGTGTAAAAGTCCGTCGTTCTGCACGTCACTCGCTCTTCGTATCACGACTCTGACGATCGAACCACCTGTTCAGACCGAGCTTCAGGAGCTCGTAATTCTCGTACATCCATGAGAACATGACTACGCTAAATATCATGACGCCTATGAAAAGGTGCAAAAATTTGTCGTCTGGAAAGTAGTATGCCTGAAATAAAATATGTTTTCTCAGCTTTGAGACTTCTTATAGATAAGTGCTAATTATATGATTTTCGTATAGTTTGGACCAAGAAACTTTAAATTTTGCACTGTACATTTTGAAAATTTTAAAAAACGTACTAAATTTAAAAGAATTTTAGGTATTTGATTAGAAGACGAAATAGGAAAAATTCAATTTTAATACTATTGTGGGCAATTTGTACTATTATTTCTACCGTACTAAACAAAACATTTGATAGAGTTAGAGATAACTTACATGAGAGCATGTAGTAACTAATGCAGCTACAATCAAGCTAGTGCTGAAAAATGGCTTTGGAACCAGGCCTATTAGGGGCTGATAGCTTGTCTCCTGGTACCTCCTGTTGATGAACAATGTTGAGTGGACTATTCTCAGGCCCATGTTAACACAATTACCAAATATAAAACCAACGGGTCCAAACCACGTAGCAAAAATGTAGGAGGCCCCAAGAAAGGCTATAGACTCGTAGACCATTATAAGATTGTTTTTATTGATTGTATTACTATCAGCTGTGGCATTTGTGTAACACTCGGTTACACCATTAATGCCAAGTAAAAGCACAGCCAGGCAATGAGCTCTTAGTAGTAACACAGGAAGGGACGAGATGAGTTTCTCGCCTCCGTAGAGCCAAAGGAGCAGAGAGGAGTAGGACTGTCCAAAAACAAGGACTATCAGTCCAATCGACGTGACCACTGAGCACAAGTAGCGAAGTACATTGGCACTCTCCTGTACTTTGGCTGGATTTTGGCGAGATATCGGCTTGTCACGTTGTATCATTTGCGTGAAGTAAAAGTAGCCGCTCTCTTCGATTGGGCGGAAGATAAACCTGGCTGCTAGTGAGCCGAGGTTATTCACGACCTCGTACACACCCTAACAATATTTTAAATAATTTTAGGTAATTCATTGAAAGTGAAAGTATAAAGTTTTACTTTTTTGACAAGAAAATTACCTGTTCTGAAAATGTTAATACTGGTAAAATGGTCATGATTAATCTTTCACCCTCTGTTAAAATTTGCTTAAGTATCCCTTGCTTAAAGAAACTCCAAGTAAGAATGGATAAATTTCTATCCAGCAGTGTATCCTGTGGAAATAAATATTTATTTATAGTAAATTATTTATAATCATTTACGTATAAATGTTAAATAAAAATAAATATTTAGAATATTTTCAATATTTGAAATATATTTTTTATGTATAAATATACATACATTATTTTCAAGTTGACCAGGTAGAAAATCTTTCACAGACATAAAAGGAAACTCAGATTCAATGATTTCTTCAGTTCCATCATCACTCATTGATAGTCTTCTCTTTAATTTGTGCCTTTTTACCCTCTTAATATAATAATGAAAGTAAACATAATGACTTGTCGTATAAAAAACTGCTGCAACTAATTGTGCTACTCCAAAAGCTAAGAGTGCATTTTCAGGATTGTAAATGATTAGGAAAACAAATGTAGCAGTCCTAAGTGCAATCATAATAGTATCTAAGACAACCTGAAATATCAACACAAAATTTAGTACAAAACTTATTTACAAGTGATGATGTTTCTGTAATAAATGAAGAAAATTTATTACCCTAAGTCTAACAAATAAAAATGCACTGGCTACTAATTGGACTGCCAAGGATGACAGCTCTATAACACAAGAAATTGCTACTGCCCACACAGCAAAAGTGTAAAAAGCTGGCAAGGCTTCTGATGTTTGTAGAACATATAACCAAATGTATCCAAAAAGAAAGGACATCACAAAACAAATTGGGACACTGAAAGAAAATAAAATGTATGAAAAATACTTTAAGCTAATAATGATAACCTGTAGGCGCTTCTTTTTTTTTTACTTACGTCATCCATAATAAATTGATGACTTGGGCCCAGTTGTGCTCAGCAGTATTAGTGAGGCATGCTTTCATAAATGGTTCCTTAGACAAAAACAATATCATGGACTCAAGTAACAAAAGACGAACATTCATTACCCCAAGAATGGCTTGTCCAACATGTCGTACCACAAATGCATTTAGCACAAATGTGACACCACGACACATTATCTGGAACATAATAATATTTATTAATATTATTATACTTATATATTATATACAACAAATTACATGATGTAAGATGACTTAAAAAACAACTTATTGTTTCTATTATATTTTGTAAATAAAACTTAAAACTTTTATAATAATCTATTGTGACATTTCAAATTATGAAAATAACTAAGATGTTAAATACTAGTAAACCGGAAAACAATACAGATTTCAGTCATCCACCTAAACAAACGAATCTATTTTAGAACTTAAAAAAAAAATAAACGCTGCTTCTGCCAAAATGTCATGTCAACTCACCACTATACTCATTGTCTGCAACTAAAAGTACATCTTACATCATTCAACAACAATACAACTCCAGGAGCTTCCTCCAGAAGGTTTAGCTTATACTGCACCTACTTGGAAGACAATGTTGAACGAAGCATTCTCAAGGCTGCTTTTAAGAATATTGGGCGCCATCCTGACTATCCTCCAAAAAAAATCCTTTAGAAAAAAAATCTGATACAACAACCAAACAAACAACCGCGAGCAGCCTTTTTAAAGGTTATATAACCCTCGCGTTAACTCGGAAGGTGAAGAATCGGACGCGGGCGACGATCGCCATGAGCCCGGCATCTGCCGCTGCAGCTGCTGCTCCTCGTCGACGTGTCACTCTCCGCATCGTCCCCGTCAGCATCTCCTTCCCTCCTTCCTGTGTCTTCAATCACACTCTTGTTTTTGTCGCGCTACATCAGTACATCGTCACTTTAGCGCGCGCACGCGAAAACTATACTTATAATACTGGGCGAGTAGGAGGGAGGCGGCGGCGGCGATACGCAGAATTTTCCCTAAATATGCGCGAGCTGCGGCCAGTATAGGAGACATACAACAGCTGATAGAAGAGTTAGGGGAGCGGGGGGGGAGAATAGTAGCAGACGACGCACCACCTGCAGCAGCGCAGCCCGAACCGTTGACGGGACACATCACACACACGATGTGTTGCATCACCGGTGCATGTGCTGTAATGAGTGTTTTTGTTTCCTGGAGAGCTGTTTTGTTTTCGTTTTTAGTATAAATCCAGTAGGCTGGGACTATTTTCGTATAGGTGTGGCTCGGTTTTTCATTGTTAGGTTTAAAACGTCGGATAGCTGTCATAAGATATATCTAAGCGAAGAATAAGATTACTTTGTAAGAATATGTTGAATGAGAAAATAGGTATTTTTTAAAAATAACAAAAGATGAAAAATTATGAAATTGCAAAAATTTGTTTTATTGATTAATTAATAAAATAAAATACATTAATTATAGAAATCTGACTTTTACATAAAAACTTGGGTGTAGTTATTTTCCAATCAACAGAATGTGGTGAAAATCTAACTAAATTTAAAGAAAAAGTTTAAAAAATTAAAATTACTTGAATACTTTTTAAATAGTATGAATAACTTATTCGACAACTGCTTATTTGCTTTTTTATTTGTTAATAACTCATGTGATAACGTTAAGTGTGGACTTAGCCAGGCGCACCATTAAAGATAGACAGCACCTGTATTTGTACTGAGAGAGTTTACTTCATAAAAAATTCTTAGAAATATACTTTAATACGCAATTTTATTCGATAATTATAATGCATCTCTATTATATCAATTGCCATCAAATCTTGCATCATTAAAAAGTGTATCCACAATATTGAATATTAAAACCATCTCAATTAAAATATTTCGCATTTAATACTACATCTTACGTAAGATATATATATATATATATATATATAACCTGCGTACTCCTTATAATTTACAAAATCCATACTGCGCAAGCTTTGCATTCCCTGACACCCCCAAATAATCCAGTCCGAACCAAATATTTTAAAATCAACATATATAAGAGCGTACTTGCAATAATTTATTATAACGACCTCGTAAACTTATACGAATATCGCCGCCCTGGAGCCTCGAAAAATCGATGCCTAAAAAAAATCACACCTATATATACCTACCTGCAAGTACCAATTCCACAAGGACACGTGCAAGGACGTGTGCGTACTTATATGTCTCCTCAAGGTTCTTTCTTCTCACCGGCGATGCATGCAGAATATGTATGTACTAATATATATATATACACCACACACACACACACATCCAGTAGAACAGGTACGCGTACGAGGTACCTATCAAGTAAGTATCAACCTATCCCGCGCGACCGCGCACGTGCGGCGTTTGCGCGCGTGTGACGTCATCATGTACACACATATACGCGCTATTGCAGGTCCTATATGTATATACATATTCGCGAGGCCTGAAAAGGAAGGGAAAGACCGTCGTCTGCTCCAGTAGTCGCGCATCCGGCGAGCCGTTCGTGTGTAGTCTGCTCTTCCCTCGATCCGTAGGTTATAAGGAAGGCTTCGTCGGTGAAGAAATAGACTGAAGACTTAGTGAAGTGGGATCAGAGAAGGAAGTGGTGGGCGAAGAAAGCGTGCGGGTGGATACATGCTAGCGGGCCAGTGGTCGAACACGCGGGTCGGTGCGAAAGCGACGACCACGACGGCGGCGGCCTTGAGTCGTTCTCAACAGCGAGAATTATGTTTCACACCGAGGCGAAGAGCGCTGACGCGAAAAGCGTTTTTCTCACGTCCCTGATCGTCAGTGTCATTCGTTATTTTCACTTTGGTTCAATGATAAAGTGATGTTTCTGTTATACCAATTACTTTTTTCATTGCTGATTGCAGTCAGGAGCAGCAGCCGGAGTGGTATGCGACATGGTCTTTTTCCCCCTGGACACACTCAAGACACGACTGCAAAGCCAGCATGGATTTCTCAGGTCCGGGGGCTTCAAACGACTTTATCAGGGCATTGTGCCTGTTATGATAGGCTCTGCACCAGCAGGTAGTGTTAATATATATCATTTTGTTCTATTGATCAAACTTACTTTATCTATTATTTATACAATATTGTGTTCAATACTTTTTATGCAGCTTCATTGTTTTTTGTCACATATGATGGAATCAAGCATTTGATGCAACCTCACCTACCACTTCAGTATCATTCCATCATCCATATGGGTGCGGCTTCTCTAGGTGAAATGGTAAAATACTCATGGATAAAAAAAAGTATTAGCTATTTGCCCTCTGTCACGATATCTCCCATATTTAGTCTTGATAATTAGATCTACAACCAGGAATTATATATACATATAAATATATTTAAATTACATAGTAGATTAATTTAGATATTATAAGAAATTTATTCCTAGATTGTAGTTCCCATTATATTAAACATTTATAGATGTTAATCCACTAGAATGAAAATGAGTAGAATGTCTTAATATGTAGGTTGCATGTTTAATCCGAGTGCCAGTTGAAGTAGTTAAGCAACGAAAGCAAGCTTTACTCAATGACACGGAAACTCTAAGGCTGAGGATGCTTTTTCGTGGTTATGGTAGCACAGTTCTACGTGATGTACCATTTGGACTAGTGCAAATGCCACTTTGGGAATATTTTAAACTCTGCTGGACTAACAGAGTGAATAGGGATTGCACGCCATTTGAGGGAGCTACTTGTGGTGCACTTTCAGGTATATAATATAGTACTGAAAATGTGTGAATATTCATTAGATTGACCACTTTATATTTATCTATTTCACTTAGACTTTATTTAAGTAACAAAGTTTTATTTTAATATTAACTGATTTGCTGTTCTTCAAAAGCAAAATTTTAATTTTATTTTACCAGTGACATCTATCTTAAAAAGGAAGGTCTTATAACTAATATAAAAAAATCAAACACTGTATATATTACTTATAACAAATATCAACACTTTATTTTATTTACATTGCTATTACAGTAACAGTATCGGCAGCTATAACCACACCATTAGACGTTGCCAAAACCAGAATCATGCTGTCAGAAACATCAGCAGACAAAAAGGAAGTTCGGATATCAGTAATGCTAAGAGAAGTTTACAGAGAAAGTGGTATTCGTGGGTGAGTAGGCAAAATAAACTTTCTGTTATCATTATGTACACAGTACATTGAGAACAGAAAATATCTTTTTATACTACAAAAAATGAAACATTGATGCTTTAAAAATTCATAGTGAAATATTTCAATAATTATAAAATATTCTTATACAGTAAATGAGTTGCTAACATGTCATAAAATTATTTCCATTAAGTATGCATACACTGTCATATCCCAAATAACATATAAGTAACATTACTTAGAAATCAATTATTGTTCGAATGATAATTAATAATAAATTATCTAATACTTCAATAATTATTTACACAAATTACTTTAGAGCAGTAATAAAGTTTCTATAACATTCAATACCAAAGTCTTCCCATTCTATAAATGTATATTTTTATCCACAGATAAATTGTTATCAATGTCTCATTTTTAAAACATTATATATAACATTTTATAAAACTAAGCTATTGTCGCCTTCATTCAAACTTTAATGCTAGTTGTCTACAATATTCTTACACAGATTATTCGCTGGTTTTACCCCGAGAGTATGTGGCTTTACGATGGGCGGCTTCGTGTTTTTCGGCGTTTACGAGCATGCTCGCGAACTCTGCGATTTGAAATTCAACGACCAAACGTAAAGATGAAAATCAATTTCCAGTATTTTTTCTGAATCAAACTGAGCTTCCGCTATTGTAGATAAATGAAAAAATGGCACAAAACAGCTTTAAAACCGAAGGATCGGTTGAAATGTGATAAATTAAGATTACCTCATGATTTTAAGGTAGATTTAAGAATCATTAATTTTTAATAAATGATGCAATTCAATGAAATGTCTAATTTTTTTTAATGAAAAATCATTCTTTCAGAGATTAGATAACGTTAATGTTATCACAGATTTGGAATTATAGGCCTTACTGCGCTTTTAAAAGTTTCTTCCAATAGCAAAAATATGATACATATCAATTCACGCACCATAAACAGCCCAATATATATGAAAGTATAACTTTTCATTAAAGATATTTTTTAACAGACTCTATGTAAATCGTATATGCTGTCTACGATACCTACTGTTTTACCTCAAGTTTACGTATTCCTCTCGTACAAAACTAACATTAATTAAAAAATAAAATTATCTGCTTCTCTAATAGTTAGTTAACACTTACCCAGAAATAAGTATAATTGAATGTGTCTAATCAAAAAGTAGTGTACCGATAGTTACGTTTTTTAAATCTATTCCTAAATTTAAATTTTTTACTTATTTTTTATAAAACTTTTATAAATTTGTAGTATTTGTGGATAAATCTTTACTATCCAGTTTTAGCTATTTTCATATAATATTTTTGAAGTTATATACATCTCTCTCCATACTTTATAATATATATAAATAACATTATCATAGCAATACAAAGACCTGCAGATGATCAGAATTATTTTGATGAAAAATAAAAAATATGGACAAATTATTTTTTTATCTTTTTACTAACTAAAATGCATATTTTGTAATTTAGTATTGTTTTAAAATATATGGTCAAAGTAGTTAAAATGTTGCTCTGAACAGGAATTGTTAAAAATATTGCTCAATATCTTTTTTTATTTTTTTTTTTTTTTATTTTTTTTTTATTTTTTTTTTTTTAGTTCAATGTGAACAAGAATAACTTATAACTTTAGCAAATACATAGCTATGAATATGTAGTATAAATTCAAAAATATTTTATAAACTTTTGGCTAAAAGTGAGAGCACAACATAATTTTGCCATTCATAAAGTAGTTAGAAAAATTATTTCAAAATTACAGATTAAGTTTAGCTGTGTCCCCGCCTTGAGTATTCCCTACGAATTTTTGTTAGTTAGATTCAATTGTACTTCAATTTCTGTATATAAAATAAAAGTGAATTCTTTGTTCAGTCACTTGCACAATAGCTGTTAAAAAAAATAACAGCAGATGCTCGCTTTATCACACAAAACAACATCGAGATTGTTTCTTTGAATCAGCCAGAGTAATAAAATCTCCGAGTTTCTTTGCATTTCTTGAATTTGACACAAAATCTTCAGCAATTGCATCAAAGACCTCAGCTGCACAGAATAAGAAAAAATTGTTATAAAATTGTAAATCCTTCTTCAACATATGACAAACTTAATGTGATTATATAATATCTTTATATAATAATTTTAAATAAAAATATTAGTAGTTAAGTACATTAATTGTCAGTTATTATAAAAATGGAACCATAAGAATAAAACTATTTCTATTGAAAATTGAATTTGATAGATTGAATTTTTTTTATGGGTCTGAAGTTTGCAACATTGGGACGCAACGAAATAATTTCTCACAAATTAATAAAACAGCTAAAAATTTGCACGATACAGTGAAATCTTTATTTTGATGTGGGGTTATGCTAGAAAATGCTAAACACATGAGAAAATTCAAAATCTAACATATAAAACTAAAAATAAAAAAATTTTCTAGAGTTTCGTTGCACTCCAACGATGCAAACTTCAAACCCATTTTTTTTTTTGTTTGATTATAAAATTTAAAATATCTTTACACGTTTAAAAAGTGTGCTTTGGCGGCCAATATAGTGTACTCACATTTTTCTTCTATTTTTTCTGTGTGTACACTATGTCAGCCATCATAATATACTGTTAAAAATGTTTAGAATTATGCAAATATTATTTTCTTACCAACACTATCTCCAGTTTTACTTGAAGTTAAATAAAAGTTTGCTTGCACTCCTTCTGCATACTTTCGAACTGTTTCCAAGGATGGATTTGCCTGATCCATACTATCTAATAAGTCTTTTTTAGTTGCACAAAGATAAATTACACAATCTTCTTCGACACTTCGTAACTCTCTCATCCAATATCTTGCTCTGTTAAATGTTTCTGGATTTCTAACATCATAACAGATTATGGCAGCAGCTGCTCCTCTATAATATATCTTGGTCATGGCTTGATACCTTAAAAACAAAATATTCTCATACAACATCCAATTATATTTGTATAGAGTCAATGATCAGAATTGAATGAAGTATATACCTCTCGCTTCCTGCTGTGTCCCATACTCCCAGGATAAGCTTTTTACCATGATATTGAACTTCTTTTGAAGCAAATGCTGATCCTATTGTCTGCAATGCAAATATTTTACAATTATTTTTCAAACTTGAGTTTTGATTTTACATTAATGATTTACAGAAATGCCTTGTTAAAGTTCAAAGCTTTAAAAAGTAAATTTGAAAAGCTTATCTGTTATCAATGATTCATGTCATTCCAATACCTTAGTAATCTAAATATAATTTAACATTGAAGAATTTACAGTAGAAAATTTCTGTTTCATATATATTACTAAATTCTATGTTTAATATGTTTTAAATTTTTAGTTATCATGATGCAATACAAAGTAATATATTTTTTAGAAGCTAGTAAAAATCATTCATATTATTTTATTATTATAATTACAAGTTAGCAAGCACCCCTTGTTACAAAAAAATGTTAGTTTTTTATTAATAATAAAAACTGGAAATCATTGACCTAATAATCATTCTATTGTTATTTATATTATCTGTTGTTCCATGATTGACATTATAATGAAATAAAAATGATTTATTATCATGATAAAAAATCACAAAATAATATAGTATTACAAATTTAATTTGTGTAACATAACAATAAAATTTTGTTTGTATAAAATTTCAAATGTTATACAAACAGATAATTTTTTATTAATATTATATGTATATTTAAAAAAATTAGATTATTGTAATAACATTATTTCATTATTTTATATATTGACAAATTCACTAACTAAAAAAATCATCAAATAATTGAGCAATCACTTTCCACTACTTAATTATTATTAAAATTGTGATTCTTTTCAAATATTAACTACTTACAGGACAGTAATTGAAGCTAAATTATTAGTCATACATTCATTAGACTTTATCTTTACCCAATACTTTACCAACATTTATTATTTAATATCGTACTACCGAGAAATCCTTTACCTTTCCATTGTTATACCCCGTGATTAACAAATCAAACAAACCAACAAACATTGACACCCCTTTACATTTTCAACCTACCCCCAGTTCACCCACCCATATTCAAATCTTGGCACTCGATCCAGCCACGAAATCCCCTTGGGAACATTCTCCACGACAAAGAACAAACATCAAACAATAACACAACACGCCACCATCGAACGGGTGTAAACAAAGGAGGCATGGACATATAGGTATAGAATATAGACTCACGTTTTGGTAGGAGTAGTTGAATCTGTCGTAAACAAAGCGTTCCATGAGGCTTGTCTTGCCGACGGCCTCGTGGCCGAGTAGCACGATCTTCAGGTCCGCTCCACTCATCTTTGTATACACACGTTATTCTCCTCTGGTTAGCTGTACCTGGACAAGGCGAGACTCCGTATAAGGGGCACGTAAAGCGTCTAGACGCACACACTGACACACGTCGAATTGAGTAGACGTGCGCACGCGATGAACGAACTGAGCTGGGGACGCTGGCGTACTAAACTGATGCGACGAGAAATTGTATAGCATACTTACCAGCGTGCGTGACGCCACGCCGTAACGCGTCAGTCAAGCAGTGAGTGGGGCGACATCTGTAAACTATGAGCTGCTAGGATGGAACTAAAAGGGTATTTCAAATTGAACGCGTGTATATATAAATGGTCATCAAACGGTTTTTGTTTTGGTGCACATATAGTGTTGTGCAATACATATAGGTGATTGTTGTCCAATACTTTTAAAAGTTTTAATGCGGTTTTTATGTGTTTTAGAGAGATTGAACTAATAAGAGGTTTGTTTTTCTGATGCTTGTAAAGGTGGAGAGAAAACTGTAAAGATATGGGTCTGAAGTTTGCAACGTTGGGACGCAACGAAATAATTTCTCACAAATAAATAAAACAGCTAAAAATTTGT
>JAYJLV010000046.1:16577789-16597017 GCA_036873485.1 Torymus texanus
CGAAATGCCCAATCCTCTTTCCGACTCACAACATAAAAAAGGCCCTTTCCTGCCTTCGTTAAAAAAAATACGGTGTGCAACACGGGAAGAAAAGCTATTTCTAGCGAAGGTGAGGTGTTCAGCACGAGTCGGCGTCGAGGGCCATTTTCGCCCCTTGTTGTACAATGTACTATTTCAGCTTTATTACTCCCAAGGTCAGAAAACCCTGGTTCCATAATCAAAATCTTGACCGAACACCTATTGTCACTATTAATCGTATAAGATCAGACCACTATAACCTTGCTGCATCTTTAGCCCGAGTAGGTATAGTTAAAGATCCAAAATGTAAATGTTTAAGCCAAAATGAAGACTTAAACCATGTGTTATGGTAATGCGATCTCTACTCAACCGAACGACAAAAATTACAGACCTTCGACGACTTAAATTAAATCCGCCGTTTAATATTGAAATGTTTTGTTCAAAAGATAACATCAAATTCTGCAAACAAATATTGACCTTTTTAAAACAATATAATCTGAAAATATAAGATAATAGTCCTTATAACCTATATTGTATTTCCTTTCACGAAATCTCATGTATACTTGCGTTTAGTTGCGTTTATTTGTTTACTTGCGATTGATACTCCTGTACTACACTAATGAACATAGTCAATATTTATATGTATGTTGTATATTTCTATAGCAGAAAGGAACCTTTATGAGGTTTCAAATGCTTAATAATAAAAAAAAAAAAAAAAAAAAAACAATTTGTACTTAATTTATATATTCTTTTTTTTTAACATCGAAAATTAGCCATATTTTATAACTAGAGTGTTAATAATTTGTAAAGATTAATATAATCCGCTCAAAGGGTTAAAATTACATATTTGCGATAATGATTTATTCAAATTAGTACATGATTATAAAATATAAAGTTAACTGAAAAATGGATATTTTTCTAACTAACATTTCTTTCTACTAGGGTAGATTGCAGTATTTTATATAAAAAGGTAATAATCTTCAGCATCAGTCTTTTTTCTATAGTTATATACCAGTGATCTTGGATATATTCAAAAATAATTTTTATGACTTTATAATATTCGGCATTTATCAATAAGAAAAGAAAGTTTTAATAATAAGCCGAAAAACAAATTTAAGAAGAGAGAAATCATAAGATTCTAAGTTGGAAATTAATATATGCGCTATACGTCTTCGTTTCTATGGCAGCTGGAAGAAAGACTCCGAGCAGCGCAGGTCATAACTACAACCCTAGATGCAGTAGTGTCAGGAGGGTAGTAGGGTTTCAGGGTCATAATCGTGGTTCATAAAAATAATAAGAAATACCTTCAACTATATTTAAAATATAAGAAAATAAAAAAAAAATTATTTATACTACAGCGTAGACGGTTACGTCACATTAAAAAATTAATTGATTGATGAATGACAACTCATAAATTTGAAAAATTTATTTTTTGAATTTCAATTTAATAAAAGGAATCGATAAATTAGTTTGAGGAAGCTAAGTGCCAATGAATTATTTTTACTAGATTAGGACAACAAAATAATTGAAGTTTAGGTTAATTCATTGACAATTAACTTATTAGTTTGCGCGTCACCCTAATGTTGCACTGCTATTTATTATGTGAATTATCTAATAAACAGATTATATATAGCGTGTACAAAAATTACTACGAAATTCGGCTCTGCAAACATATAGTCAGTCATTGAAGTAGACGGTACGGTAGTGCAAAATGTAATAAACAGTTATTGGGTGTAAAGCAGCGCATCTCCAAGGATAAGATTATACCAACTGTTGTTCTCCTACCGTGGATTTTCACTTTATACTACTTGTCTGTAGCGATTTTTATCTAGTTAGAAAAACTCGCGTTTTCTTGCTTTCTACTTCAAATTTGCCTTTTGTTTCGGAATTTTGAATATACTGTTTAATATTTAGCCTCATAAATATAAAATAATTTTATTAAAAATACATGGATTTGAGTAACTACATTATTAATCTCTCAGAAATTGTAAATAATTACGAATAAGTGATTTCTATTGTAAAAATGAGTTTTACCATTTTATCGAACATTCTGCAATGTACATAAAATTTTCTTCTCTCCACCCGTCTCGATCTTATTTGTCAGCTAATCTCGCGGTTCACGGTCATGTGTCGGTCTCAAATATTCCGATTCTGCACACGCCTGCAAAAGCCTTTTGTTTTGAATTGTGGTTGAATGCCTCTCTTGCAACTGCAGGAGTTTAAGTGCTCATTAAACTGGTAATTTTATGACTTTTCTCCCGGCTTCTTCGGCGTAATCATAAAAGGCGGTCGTTTTTTCGGCTTCAGTCAGCACGACTTTTTGCATATACTCCGTTTGTGTCGTTGAAAATGCAGAAAATAAAATTGATGACATTAAAATATCTATTTGTTTGAGAGAAAATAGGAAAAGATAGATAAATTATTTTTACAAATTTTAGATAAATTATTTTTAGAAACTTTAAATAAATTATTTTTACAAATTTTAAATAAACTATTATTTTTACATTTTCTTACATACACTAGTAGTTTATCATAACATATTTAAGTATCCATGTGATAAGAAAGTAAAGAAGAAAATAAGTAACTTTTCTACATGCTTAAAAAAACAACCGAAAAAAAAAAATTAAAGTCAATAAAAAGTGTAAGGAAAGGAAAGAAAGTCAACGATATTTCGCAATAATTTTATTTGTTCTTAAACGGTTCAGATACATCGTAGTACATAACACCTACTGTCTTCCTTTTGTCTGCTGATTGCTATTACAGTACGTTTTATCAACTGTATAATAATATTAAATCGACTCTCCTCCTCTTGCACTCTGCAATTACTCTTTCTCTCTCTCTCTCTCGCTCTCTCTCTCTCTCTCTCTCTCTCTCTTTCTCTCGCTCTCTCTCTCTCTTTCTCTTTCGCTCTCTCTCTTTCTCTTTCGCTCTCGCTCTTTTTTCGTGTATAATAACGATGTGGTTAATAACGTGCCACCATTTTTTTTTTAAATTTCTGGTATAATATGTGTAAAAGACGTTCTCTCCATGGGTAATGGTAACGAAAATTTATTTTAAACGACTCCCAATTTTGATTATCGCATGTACAGCGTTTGCATGTGCTCATTATATTAGATGCCTGTGACACATCCGCGATTGTATATATGTATAGTTTCTTCGTTTTCATATCGTGTTGCGCTCGCGTACTTCCGTACGCGTTAAACCGCGTTCGTTTAAAATAACTTTAAATTACCACGTTAAAAATCAACAATACGTTTATCGTGGAATATATATATTTATAATAATATCTTGTATGCGTAACAATATCTTGATGCTTTGTTTTTCACTTTTTACTTTTTGGTCTTCTACGTATGCATTTACGTGAATCTGCGATTTATTATATTTATATATAAGGTAGTGCCATTTCTCATTCGTATTCTTTCGTGTTTTTTTTTATTTTTATTTTATTTTACCGTTTACGTATGCCGTATTGTATGATATATCTCCTGCTCATTATGACGTTTTCTCTCTCTCTCTCTCTCTCTCTCTCTCTTGATTACAACAATTATTTACATAAATTTGTTGAAGCTACGACTAGGAATATTGACGCGTTAGGACAAAAAACAATTCTTGTTCTCTTTATAAAGGCTAAACGCATTTTATATACTCGAGACGAAACTAGAAGTGCAATTGAACGTTTTGTGTGTGTTTATCCTAAAACTTCATGTAACCTGCTAAGTACTCAACGTTCTTCCACAATCTCGCAATCTAGCTATTCATTTTTTTTTGTATTTCACGTAAATTATCGCATTAGGAACCACAAAATTCGCAACTAAAGTTGTTATCACACAAATAACAATACCTATGAAATATTAACGTAATAAACCGAATCGACTTGTTTATTAATTTTATCACACATGAATTTTCAATTGCTCTATTTTGCTTTTACAGTTTTATATTATTTTATAATTGCTTTTAACTTATTTCTTCAACGAAATATTAATAAATAAATAAATATATATACTCTTTTTATTTAAATGTAACAATGTTTATTGACTATATTCTTCTTAAAATTTCTTCATGGGGATGAATAAGTGATTATAATAAATGCTAAGTTTAAATATACGAAAAGAAAGTAAAAATTATAATATACATTTTTCTTAATTAATCAACCACAACAACTGCACACTTATAAACAAAAAAATAACAAGAAAACAGATTATTTAATGCAACGAAATTAGTTTTATACAATTCATCACGCAATCGAAGAAGTTTCTTCTAAAAAATCAACGAATATCCGTGAATTACCTCGAAAATTGACTAGTCGGGAATGAATACATCTGTCGTGTACATGACTATTAACTCTTTCTCACGTTCTCCCTTCTACCATACTTCTAACAATGCATGTGTATAATCGCATCGAACAACCTGTCGTTATATTTATAATTATGTATTGACAATGAGCCGGGCGAATCGAACGAAATAGATATATATTATATATTTATGTATATATATCGCGCATGAAAATCAAAATTCGCCTGTAAGCATGTGGTATGTGTAAATATTGACTTTGCACGGTGTCGCATATGACGCAATTGAATATTGCCCCAATGTATTTTTTTTGTTCTGTCTACGGCTACGTTAAGGACACATTCAAATTGATCGACGTTCATCTGACGCTCGACGATTAAAGTTATACAGTGTTTTTTGCCTTGCTTGCCTTTTTTTTCTTTTTAATTATACATGTACGCATATGATAATAATTAACATCTATTTAGATTGACTTTCTTATTTCCTCGTTTGCTCTCTTTTTTTCTTGCTCACGTATATATGTCTCTCTCACACGGTTTCCCTTTCGCGATCCACGAATAAAAATGGAAGAAGACAGTGGAAGAGAAAAAAGTCATATCGTGTATATATAATGTATGTATATGTGTATATATATATATATATAATATTTATGTATATATTTATATACTAACGTAAGTAGCCTCCTATCTGTGTATATAATATATATATGTATGTATATAGTATATAACAATGAAAAATTATTTATACATCTCGCTTATTTCTGTTATTCTTTTTTTTTCGTATCCGAAGACGTTAGGACTGTTTTTTTTCGTTGATGCTTATCATTTTTTTTTGTATCATTTTTTCATCTGTAGTATCGCGTTTATGATTATGGTATAATATAATTCCCACTAACAACTGAAAAATGGCAGACATTACATATATATATAATATATGTATATATTTAACAGCGTGTATCTTTCGTTTTTAGTTTTTCATTTATGGACGTCACTGCACTTTCGTCGTTTTTTCTCCTACGATTGTGACTTTTTCTCTGGAATTTTGTTTAATCAGCTACGCGCCATCTAATCGACAAACAAACATTACAATTATCGGTCTGTTTCTCGATTTTAGGGCGTACTGCGAAAGGACCGAAAGTTCAGCAACGCTCAAGTCGAGATATCTTGTGTACTCGTTTTCTTTTCTCCCTACAGTGCTTGCTTACTTTTTTTGTTTTTGTGTTTTTTCATTTTAACTTCTCGTTTCTGCATCGGATTACGCAACTTTCTTCGTGTCGGCAGGAATAGACGCGATTTCTTTGGTGTATTCTTCGTTTCTTCGTTCTCATCTGGTTCCGTGTTCCTTTTGCAATTTGAAATCGGTTGTGGTTGTCGTTGGACATTGATCGATCGACGAATACGGAATAAGTGTTTTACAATGGGTTATAATTATCTGTGTACGGTATAATAGCACCTATTTGCTTAAGAAATTGTCGAAATTCATTGAAAGCCCTATACTTGTAAATGGTAGCCTTAAACCGTGACTATATGTCGTTACAATGCTTCTTATGTTTCGCTGAGATTAGAGTTGTCTTTTTGTACGAAACGAGTTCCCACTGAGCGAATAATTATTATTACGCAAAATTGCAAGAAACTAAAGTTTCATTCTTAATTTTAATCCTAACTTATTGAATTACGCTATAATTAAGCTAAATATTGTTTGCACTAACAACAATTAGTAGTAAAAGTTCTATATTTCTGCTTGAACTTTAGTGCCTGTTTCTACTATCACAGAAACGTTCCTTTAAATTTGGAATTTCAAAAAATATTCCTACGTTTACGGCGAATTGTTTCTTATTGCAATGCAGGAAACTTCATGTGATAATACAATTCGACACCAAAATGTACAAGAAAGCAGCGACCTGTTACTATTAATTATGTCTTGCCATGCAATTATTGTATCAACACATCTCTCGCAAATAATCATGTATAATTCAGAATTTTTCTATTCCAATTTAATTCATTCGAAATTAGCCTCGAATAATTTTCTTTAATTTGAAATAGAATTAAAACTCATCTATTTATCTCACGTAAAAGATTTCGCTAATTCTTTAGAATTAATAAATGTCAGTATTTTCAAGGCATTATTTAATAATAATTGCAAATCTTTGCTCAAAAACGACGAATCTTAACGTTATCTTAAAGAATCACATACGTTATTTCTAAATTATTATCTAACCATAAACAACAAGAAATATATTAGACGTAGAGGTAGGCCGAGAAGGAGCGAAACAAACGATTCGCCGATCGATTACCGATTATTCTGCTAACGTCGTCACCATTTTACCCCTGTTTCAATCGTTCATCGGATTTTGTTCTCCATTCTTCTCTATCTCGTCGCTAAATCGAGACTCATATGCAAATACGAACTTATGTATCACTTAAAACAACGAATATGGCAATAATAAGATAGACTTACATATCTTAACACCGTAATATGTATAGATTATTCGTTAAAGGGGAAACAACGGAATAAAATACTACTTTTCCGTTACATTATAGAGCGAATAAAACGATTATCTTTTTTTTCAATCTCCTTACCCTCACGAAATACACTCAACTTTTATCATTGATGCACAATAATACAATTAATAAATATTATCGACCTAAGCATTTTACTTTTCTTTTTTTTTTGTAACTCGTCTCATGAGCCTCGCGAATGTCAATCTTACTTTAACTTCGCTAAATTTAAATGCAATACAATGTAATAATACAGTTAGTACGACGTGTTTTTCTTTAGCGCGACTGCGCGATCCTTGCGACTGAAAAACATCATTATTTCCGATTGATATAATATTATGAAGTACAGAGAAAAGAATCACTTATGGAGTTTGGGAGATATTGTTGTAAGAATAAAATTAAGTATTAACTTTGTACAATCGTTTCGTTAAGTGTAGCCATGGGCAAGGGCAGCATTGTAAATGAACTAAGATCTATCTAGCGACGACTAAAACATAAAGAATCTAGCTGAATTACGTTTGTAGTAATAAAAAAAAACTGAACGAAGATGTATATTTGTCGAGTTATTAAAAATATTGCACGAAAATTATGTAAAAGTATTTGTTAAGTATATTGCAAAGATAATGAAATATATATTTTGTAGCTTGGCGAAGAATAAAATCACAAAATGTAACTTTACAACATAGAAAAAAATCTTCTTAAAATTATCTATTTTGTAAAAGTATGAAAGGTACATTGTCTGGATAAAAAGATAAATGGAATAGAAGTAGGGAGCTTGCCCATGACTGACAAGTAAAAATACTTCATTGTCGTGACTATGTATAGAATAAATACAGGAAACACTTCAAAACGAATTATAACTCCAAAAATATAGATATATAAGAATTATCCGAGCTAAATCTCTGTCGTTGATATACAAGATCGCATAGACAAATGTAAATACAACACTTAACTCGAGAAAAAACTCATGTGGCCCGTCGTTTACGCCTACATCTGTACTATACAAAAAGAGCCTTATAAAAAAATAAACGATTTTTTTTATTCCTTTGTCATTTTCTTCATCATCATCTTCTTTTTTATTTTATTTTATTTTATTTTTATTTTTGTCATCCGGGAAACGAGAAAAGGGATTATCATTGTGTACACGTGTGTAAGATCTCAAGGAACGCGCAGGAATGTTGTAGATACTTTCATCGGATAAGGCTGCGTCAATTATTGTCTTTCCCCTCGTATACCCTCCTGACTCACGCTCGCAATCGACATGCAGACCGAAGCCTTCGGATCTTCTTCTTATTCTTTTTTATGTTCGTCGTTTCGTTTCGATTTTTTTTTATTTTTCACTTTTTTCCTCTTTTTCTTATATATCTCGTTCGTCGAAAATGTTCTTGCGTGTTTCGTAAAATGTATGTACCAGTCTACGTTAGTCTAGTAAAGCGATTGGTTTTCGACGGTGTAAGCATTTCGTTGCCAAGAAATTAACTTTCTTACGTTCGTTTTTAGGACATGCAGTTAAACTCTAAAAATTATTGTTTCAATTAACTTTAACGATCGGCCAACTTTTTTTCAAACTTGAAGTTAAATAAATTGTTTATTGATGTAGTATACACGTTGATTAATTTCTTGCAAAAACGTACTCACTCGAAATCGATTTCATTATACTAATAAGAAATACCCAGCTAATTCTATTCAATTACACCGTAGTAAAAATTGTCTTTTTTTCTGTTACAACCACCTGTTGTAATTTATTATAAAAAACGCTTTGACTTCTTCGCTTTATATCGACTAGCTATTGTGATTTCGTCCAAAAAGTCATTACGATATTTTTTGTTACTATAACAAAATCGTCTTTCGCCGTGTAATCACGAGAAATTTCTTGTCTGTTTATTTTCTTTTATTTAAAAATCTCACTACCGCGGACTATGTATAGTAAACGTCTTCGTAATTTATTTCTGTGTTTCGCGTTTCGTGATTGAGATCCTCCGAATGGTTTCAGCCGTTTCTTTTCGCCTATACACTTTTCAATCGTACAGCATCTCCAATGGTTCATATATCCTCGCAGTGCGTGAACGCAATGTTTAAAAGCATTCGGGGACGAAATCGCGAGTATTAAATCGAAAATATACGCGTATACAATGCACATTTACGTGTATATTATTAATAACGTTTACGATGTAAGGTTTTCATTTATTTATTTTTTTTATGGCTACTTAGCTAATTAACGACTTTTAGGCGCAAGCGACATTCGTGCATCATAAACGAATATTTTTTTTTATTTTCTTATAATTATTGAATAATTTATACTAATAATATCAATTTTAATGTCATGAATAATTTTAAAGAATTTTCTTTTTGAAACAGTATATAAATATATATATATATATATATATAAATATACTTAATTCAAAATACATCAAAATTATTAAATTCACACCAACACGTAATTAATTTTTAAGCGTGAGTAAATATTTTTCAATAATACTGTGCGGAATTTATTTTTTAAATTTTCATTTCTTACTATACCCACGAAATTGATTTTTTTAGAATTTTCGTAACAGATGCAAACAAACGTATTATCGAACGTGAAACGAAGCACGGAATGTCGCGCATTCCCGTAGTCTCTTGTATTTCATTTTTTTTCTTTGTAAAACGATTAACAATTGTTATAAATATATAAACGGCGCCAAGCTACTTCCACCACGCACGGGGATTTTTTTACTTTTTTTCATTACGTTATGTAATACTTCGCTTTAACGCTACTTCGCCATCGATTATCATTCGGCGCTCAATGTCGTTTTTAAAGAATAACCGCATTTATGGCCAAAAAATGAAAGCAATGTATATGGTCATGCTGAAAAAAATTACTTCTCGTACTTGAAAATGATTTTTTTTTCTTGAATTATAACAACATGCTATTTAAAGAATTCTAGATAAGTATTCTTGAACTTTGCAGAACATTTGTATATAAGTATCTGTTTTACCGACCGTCGGTTATACATTAATTTATTTTTGAAAGTTACTCTATAACCTGTATGTATAAGGTAATAGTTATAATATTGTAAAAAATTAAATTATTTAGTCAAATTTTGCAAATGCTAATTTAAACAGTCGGTAAAAGTTGATTTACAGATATGGAAACAGTAATGGTAATTTTTTTTCAGAGTTTGAGGCCGATCTTATCTCCTTAATCTGGCCTTGTTCATTGAATCTAAATCTTACTATATTTATTTGGTAACATAAATTTTTTCGCAGTCGACTTCTTTTCGGAATCTTTAGGTTATTGAAAAAGACTAATAAAAATTCAACAATCATTAAAATATTCTAAACTTCATTGATTATTTTCATTGTAGTTTCTTGCTATACTTAAAAAGTCTAATATCTTCTTCTAAATTGGTTCTTTGTTACAATAACTATATTCTATATTACGAGAAAAATTATCTATATGAATATTGAAACAACATACATAGTTCATTCATATTGTCATAAAAATGATACTTCTGTTAACTTAGAAGGAAATATTAAACTTTTTAAACTATTATTTTCAGTACGACGCACTCGTCAAATTATGAGAGAAACTTAATAGAATTAAAATCCTATGATAATTTCAAATCCGCATTTTCCTGACTGTTATCGATTGCATTTCCTAAGTAGAAGCTCAGCCTCTTCTGTACTTTTCGCATTCGCCAAATGAACTTGCACACTGAATAAAACAAAGTACTATGTAATACTGATGATTATATTGTCCTTCGAGTGACTTCTCTCTCTTTTGTTCTGATTTTTCTCTTTTTCTCAATTGTAGTCCCTCATACGTAGACATTCACCTCAATTACTTTTCCTCACAATACCTTCATCATAGTGTGGTCCCAGCCATTTCTTTGTTATTATTTCCATGTTGATTTTCTAAAAATGATTTCTCAGTAATCCAACTGCCGTTAAAACTTCGATTCTCTTAACGTTAAAGTTCTTAAATACGATATCATTCTTTGGTAACAAATTCAGATAGTCTAAACTTTAAAATCCCTTCCTTCAACATCTTCTATTTTTCTCTTCTCTGTTCGATTTTCTTTTTGCTTATCCCGCGCTAACACGTTCCTCTTTCTTTCCTCTTCCGAGAGATCCATCAACTCGTTCCCCGTGCGATGTCTCCAGAAACGTCGTTGACGCGAGACAAAGCGATATTTTTTTGGATGAAAAGAAGCATGTGGCGCGCGTTGAGATCGTTTAGTCGTTCTCTGCTTCACTGTCGCATTCGCTGCGGCTGTGGAAGTTTAGTATACGCTGAAGCAAGACGGCGGATTCATTTCGCCGAAAATGTTGAGCTCGTACAGCGAGGCGAAGACTATGAAGATCAGGTACCAAACCATCAGTACCGCGCCGTATCGTCGATCCAATTTCCAGCCATTGAAGTGCGTCGCCAGCACCAAGAAGACCACCGTTGACAACAAAGAGATCGTTGAATAGGTCAGTCCTACGAAAAGAATTTTAGAATATCACAAATTAGTCATATAGAACTAATATATGAGTATGCCAGAGTGTATATATATATATATATGTATATATATATATATATGTATACCACATAAATAACCTATTCGCCTTCTGGATTAAAAAATTTAAACTGAATTAAAAAAAAAATCGTAAAAAATTCATTCCTTTCTTAACCATCTAAGTATTATTTGTACTCACTATGAACTACTACTATAACATAATTAGTAATGTGAATATACGAAATGATTCCAATCAATTGCACTGACCTCTGCTAGTGACGTTAACGTGGGATCCAGGCTGAATCATGGCGGTCTGAATGAACCAGGGAAGACCAAGGCATACAAGGATATCGAAGACATTGCTGCCCACAGCGTTGCTCACAGCCATGTCACCAAGACCTTCCTTGATGACGGCCAAGGAGGACAAAGCATCAGGTACGCTTACACCAGCGGCAACGAACGTCAGGCCCATGACAGTATCTGGAATCCCCAGTGTACTGCCTGGAAGCATTTAAAAAAAATATGATTAGTCCGATTTATGGCAAAGAATTTGAATTGTAAATTGTGTCCAACGTAAAACCGTTATTTAAACATGTTTAATTATCTAATAAAAGTATGTTTCTTTTCAGATGCTTATCAGATCCTAAACTCTCTGATTGTTTCAAAATTGTGACAAATTCACATATAATTAGAAAAAGTTTATTGTACCTATAATGGTGATCATCCAGACCATGATGTAGCTGTAGAAGCTGATCCAGATCATGGAGATGCAGAACGTGAAGGGATACCAGTTCCTGTACTTTTCCTGCCTGCAGTCGGGCATCGTTCCTCGGCACATGTAGTGAATGGGATAGACCAGGCCCCAAGTGAACAAACCCCAGGGACCCCCGTCAGTTGGCTTAACGAGCGGTGATACCTCATTTGGATCAGGTTCTTTGGCCTTGTAGTACTGAGGCTGTTTGGGTGCCGGTGGCCGTGACGGCTGTTCTTGCTGTGGCTGTGGCTGTTGCTGGATGGGAGAGGTGACAACTTGTTGCTGCTGCTGTGGTGGTGGATATTGTTGCTGCTGCTGATCACCGGATTGGCTCCACGCTGAGTTAGGATCCCACTGCTCAGGCTGGCCTCCTCCTTCACTCCATGCATTGTTTGGATCCCACTGGTTCATTGCCGCGGCGTTGTTGTCCCACTGGTTGTTGTAACCAGGCTGTCCAGTCGAGTAACCTATCGATGATGATTTCAAAGATAAATTGATTGTGATTTCTGAATTATCCGATCTTCTTAAAAATACTAACCTTCATTGGTCTTGGGCTGATCAACCGCCGTCGTGTTGGGGTCGGTGTAGCCTTGACGATCCTCCTGTAAACTCTTGTAGGTCACAAGAGCACTTTGCTCGGCTGGCTGCTCCTCGTCCTTAGGTAGCCAGGGAATGTCGTAGGACTTGGCCCATCGTTCCAGGGAAGAGTTGAAAGTCAGAGCAAGGCAGTACACTCCGTACATTATCAGCATGAACAATGACTCTCCCCTACAATCATCGCACAATTAATTACCCACATCATAAAAACTAAATTTGATTAGAAAATGAACTGGTAACTTACCATGAAATGGACTCGTTGGCAATGGTACCCAGCATCACAAGAATGGAGACAAAGTAAAAAAAGCAGTCCCGACAGAGCGGCCACCAGTTCAGCTTGGATACCGTGCTGGTGCAGAGACCACAGACAGATATGACAAACATTATGTTGAAGACGGCACTGCCGATTACACCGCTGACCTGTTTGCAATAAAAGAAGTCTTTGAAGGTAAAGAGACACTAAAATAGTTTTAAGTTCATAAAGCGTACATACGAGCATTGTGGTGTAACTTGCTGTAACTAACTAAGAGTAAAAAGGGCACGAGCGTTTTTTGCAGTAACAAAAAAAAATATCGACTTGATCGTATTTTTACACTCTTTCTAATTTGATCACACTTGAATTACTCGAACGGTGAGTCAAGATTTTAAGCTTCTAATAATAGCTGTTCTATCGATCTTAAATGTTATCAATACTTTATGCTCGCTTTTCGTACACAACAAAAAAAAAATAATAATAATAAAATTATCCAAATATATAATTTACGCTCGAGATATTTCATCGCCACTGTCACAATATAACGCAGGAGAAATAATAAACTTGAAGAAACTTTATCCTTCTTTTATCCTTCCACGCAAACATTTTGAATATTATTCCTCGGGATAAAGTTTCGCCTCTATCCCGCCATACGGAAAACTTTCGGAAAATCAATACCGCGTGGAGCTAGCTGCTTATACTTACGCCAATATCATCTTTGGCGAAGAAGACTCCTATGACGACGGTCGCCAACTCCGGTGCGGAAGACCCAGCGGCCATGAAAGTGGCGCCCGCCACGTCGGGAGACAGTTTCAGCTCTGGAAGCAGCGGAAGTAAATGCGTTTTCTTAATTTGAAATAACGCTCGAGTTATGAGTATATTTCCTCTTGCATCGTAGTCGAGTGGAAGGTAAAGTATTGTACTCAAATTTTAAAGTAATTGATTTTTAGTTTATATTTACGTACGAAGTGAATTTGCAAACGATTAATGGAATCGAGCCAGTCAATCGATCGATTTGAAATTGAAATTAAATTTAGTATAAAATGCTTTTTCGAATTTCCCAGACGAGCCAACAAAGTAATTAAACTTTCTACCTACACTGTTTAGTGCAGCTGGAACTGAAGCCAGTGAATACAAACTAGAGAACAGGTAACCGAATTTGCACATGTGTGAATTCAATTTCACATTCGCTCAGCTATTGTCTGTTGCTCTTTAAAGGCAAACTTCCGTCTTTAGAGCAAACTTTGGACATAAACTTTTACGTTCTATGGATTATAAGCTAGGACTTGTAGCACAATGAAGATTTCCCATTAAGTTAATCATGCCAAATAAAATTTGATTTTAATATTTACTATTCAATCGTTATCAGTCTATTACATGATTAATATAAAAGCTTTTACATTTTAGAGTAACTTTTTTCCATTAAAAGACTTTGAAACTAATAATATTTTATCAACAAATTTTTATAATTTTACTAAAACCTTCCATTATAATTTTCTCACACTCCTTATAAAGAGCTTATCTAACGTTATTTTTCAATAACAAACATCCAACAAATTGCAAAAATAACAGAAAAAGTTTACAATCCTTGCTTTAAAAAAAAAAGAAGCCGATTCTTAAAATCGAAACATCTAAGTCGTGAAAACTCACCCTCGCAGATGCGATCGAGACTGGCGACAAAGTAATCATCGCAGACGATTGCCAGTCCGAGGAAAGTGTAGACAGCGACGAGAAGGTGAATGATGAGGCCACCATGCTTGCGAGCGTTCGGGCCCATGAGCGGTCGAGGGAACTGCTCGATAGCCGGAGGCGAGCAGTTTTCACGACGCGGCCGCCACGTTGGGTGCGGGTCGATGAACGGCGTCGTCGACTGCGGCTCCAGCGTCGCCTGTGAAGAGAAAGGTCAATATTTTGGCTGAGCTTCGCGGCCTCGCGCCGGGGGCTTGGTTTTCCAATGCTTTCGCACTATTATCCCTGTCGCAACGTTCATTTGAACGCAAGATTTTCGATCGTCAAAAGTATAAAGTTAGTGCGATTTATGCAGGTTTGAATTGAAAAGAAATTAAGAAATTAGTTGTATCTACATTTTAGATAGTTTTTACTATATAAATTTGTATATAATGTTAGTGCATCTACTGTCGTAGTGGAAATATTAATCATTAAATATTTATTTTTTGTTAACTTCGTTGCTAAGAACGATATTCTGTTATTATTTTAAAATGATGTACCAATTTAAAGTAAATTCTGGTATTTACATTTGATAATACTGTTATTTTAACTACTAGTAATACTTTTAGATACGTTGTGTTATTGTTAGATATCGATTTTTATTAAAAATGCTTCCATTTAAGTATTTATAATAACTTATCATTCTTTAGTATCGCGCTATAGAATATAAACTCTTTATATTTCATACGATTAAAATTTTAGTTATTGACAATATTTCTTCAAACTATGATAAATATACCATACTTGTACAAAATCCTCCTTCACACTATAAAACATGTCTGTAACCATAATTCTACAACACATGAATACAAGGGTACACCTATAATACATTTCCAACCCAGTGTACAACAACTCACCGTAACGCTGCTGACCAGTCCATCCTGGGCGGTCGTACTCTCTTGTTTCCCATCTTCTGGCTTCGCAGTCGTCGACGACGTTTCGCCAGGCGCTACCTCCTTCTGCCCTGTCTGCGGACTACCTCGCGTCGTCGTTACCGGGCCATCCGCTGCTGTAGCTGCCGTCGGTTCCGGCGATTTGCCGGACGGCGTCGCGCTTGGGGACAGCGGCGGTACTGTCGACGAGCTCGAGATTGACGAAGTCACCAGTTGGAAGAGGACGTAGATAAGGAAGAGGCCGATGTGCAGGGGCAGCCGCTCCATGCGCGACCGGCGTGGCCTCAGCCTCTGACGCTGCATTTTCTGCGAAAAAGAGTAGTTTTTTTTGGTTATTTAGAATTGATAGTATTTTTTTTTTCGTTGAAAATAAATAATAGTATATTGGATAACATTTAAGTATATGGTTAACGATAAACGAAGTATCGGTCGTAAAATTTTCATTTAAATTTTAAAGAAAACCATTGTAATAACACCTATTATTAGTCAACGTGTTATTACTATGTATATTGAGAAATCGATCTGAAATACATATATAAGGTGGCTATTGAGAGGAGCCCATTCAAGTAAAGCTATAACGGTGTGCTATACAGTTCAACGTGGTTCTGCAAATTATCTTGGAGTAATATTATAATATCCGAGAGCTATTTTATCATATTATATAATTTATGTATTCGTGAAAACAATATAGTTGTACAACGTTGGTGTATATTGACGTACACCTCAGGTTACAAATCGTAAGTATAATTATAACTATACGTTATTTTCAGCTTTGTTTTAAAAGCATAAAAATTGTCGCCCATTCAGTTAACATATCTACACACATACACTTATGTACAAAAATAACTATACGCCTTTGTTATTACAATGAATTTCAAACCTGTTGCTAAACCTTAAAAAGAAAAAAAATTTCACACTCTAAGCCAGCTAATTTAGATCGCACTTCGCATTCAGTCGACGACTCGTCAGACCCACTCATCCATAATTTACCATCGTTCAATCACAGCCTTTATTTATCCTCGAATCTCAATATCACACCTCTCCATCGATTCTCCATCCGCACACAGACACACACACATACATACACATGCTCGGGAACAATCATCCGTTTCGTCCTATATAAACCGAACGCGCGTACTCGACATCTCTAATTCAATCTCGTACTTCGATTATCCCCTCGACAACGCTCGAACACGTGTGTTTTTCTCTCTCTCTCTCTCTCTCTCTCTCTTTTCTACACTCCGACCCGAGCTGTGTGTGTGTGTATATATATATGCGCACATTACCTTCCTACTCCTTACGCGCTTGACAAGAAACTGTACGAGCACGCGCATGCGACAGCAAATTGGCTGTGACGCAGCGTCGCGTGCACGCGCTATTTTTCTTTTTTTTTTTCTCTCTCTCTCTCTCTCTCCATATGTACTTGGGCGCGCGTCGGAAGTATTAATCGCACGAGGTGTTTCTTTTTTTTCTCTTTTATCACTGGTAACAAGTGCATGTGTATATGTGGGTGTCGTATGCGATACGAGAAATAATTAGCGCGCGTGATTGATAGGGGAACTAATTAAATTAGCGTTTTACACGCTCGTACACTTCGGTTTTTTTTGTTTTGTTTAACTGGCCTGTCGGCGAAATTGACTGCTTGGGTAGGCGTGAATTTACTCAGGATTTTTTTTATTAATTATGTTTGCGAAGAGTGATAAGAATCTGAAGCTGAGGTTTTTACGCTGTGGTTGTTCATTTTTCCAGTATGTTTAGTGAGCGGTTTATTAAGTAACTTACATATCAATATAAGAATATAGAGTGGAGGGTGAAAAGAAATCTTTAAATATATAAAGGACGAATAAATTATTAGATTAAAAATAGCAACATAATTAATTGTGGTTTTGTCAAATTTATAATAGTATTGTAATATTCAACGTCTTCTTAACATTTCACGAAACCATTATATCTATATTGTCACTTTCTAGTTAACCCTTTTTTATACGCTTTTTTAACCAAACTTTAAAATTTTCTTAACCGGTTTTCATATTCGCCTGTACATCCACATACTTACACTTTTTTCGTGTAAAACTACGACGAGCCTGCACAGGCTTGAGAGAATTTTTATCTCCCACGTGAATAGACGCATAATGGATACTTGAATTCCCATGCACATTGCTTGGCGCGTCGGGGGCTAAGAAAGGCGCTATTATGTCAGAAGTGCCAAAAGCACTCTCCGAAGGATAATTTGATCGAAACCTCGCGGAATATGTACATATATGTAGGTTCAAATGTCTCTTGTGTATAGCAAATTGATCAACTCCCCGTGGCTGGACTAAAAGGCTAACTTCAAGAACGAGCGAAGAAACTTTGAAGTCCAAAGATTTTTTAATTGATAATTTTGTTCTTTTTCACATGGGACTGGTATTTCATAAAAGGAGCTCTAACAAATTTTTAATTGGCTGTTTGCAAAGGAAATGGTGTTTTATAACTGTTTAAACATTAATTTCAAAAGTAAATGAAAATGTTTATTAACTTTTATAAAACTTTCATAAAAATCTAAATTCTTTTCCAATTAGTACGTTTTATATTGTTCGCAAAAATAAAAATGTACAAAAAAAATAGTTGGAAAATTTCGTTCTGTGCAAAAACAAAATAGTAGTATTCTATTTTTAGCTGCCATAAGTGGATCGGTGTAATGACGTAAATTAAAAAAATAACGATATGCGTAAGTTGTAAAATTTTAAAACTGCCAGCAAAATACGAGCTATTTGATCCTGCAGTAAAAAGCGAGAGCCTTTTTTACAAAACCATTGATTTTTAATGAATAGCGGATGTAAAGGCTTTGGAATTGACATATAACCTACTTCTACGGTTTCCAATACCTATGAAATTTTCAAAATGACGGAAGATAAAGGAGGAAATTTCGAAAAATTGATTGAAACCTTCTTTGTCATATATCCTCTCACAATGAGAACGTATACAATTCAATATTTCAGTATTACTTTTCATATAAAATTTGAGTAAATCTACAGTATTAAACAGAATTAAATAGTAAATACTATCAAGCTACCCAGCAACGCAACATATTTCAGTTCGTACCTTATATTTTAATCATTTTAATTCTCGTAATAAAATTTCAATGCATACTATATGTATATAGATGTATAATATTTGAATAATAACTCTTTCATTCCATGAAAAAGATGAAAATTGATTAATTCAGAGAAAATCTTTATAATTAATTTTCAATATAATTTCCGTCGTATGAACAAAGAGTTATAAGTAATATTTTGTTTTTTAAACAACATTTTTTTAATTTCATATTTTACGCTAACCAAGAGCTTCTACTCTCCTAACTTTTAACGATTCCAAACCAACTTTCGAACAATGATAACCTTCAAAATCACCGTTCCGAATCAATTAGTGAACCTCCACGGTGACTTCACCTGAACTTGGCGAGATCAGCCGCGATTCCGTGCGGCCTCAACTGCATCTGACTTTTCGGAAAAGCGCTGACTGCTGCTGCGGGCTATACCTACATATATATATACCCTTCTTTCCTATCCTCCTTAATAATGCTTAAAAATCGTATTATTCAAACGTCCGCCATTTTGTCAAAAATTAATCTACAGAAATGTTCGAAAAAGAAAATAAAACTAGAAAGCAAGAGCTTTCCATTGCATTTTTGACCATTAAAATCCGTTGATTCTTTCAAAAGTTATGACAAT
>JAYJLV010000046.1:16597117-16624098 GCA_036873485.1 Torymus texanus
AAAGTATCTAGTTTTTGGCTATTACTGGAGAAACTAGCTATTTATTAGTCAATTAATGGAATCGATTTCTACCAGGGCGAAACTGCACTACAATTGATTGTTTAATTGCCTGCACATTTTAGTGCACTATCGATGATTAATTTTAAACTAAATGGCTACCATTCTAAAAAAAGGCTTTTTTCAAGACTTTTTTCAAAATAAACCTAAAAATGTCGAGAAATTTAGTTTTTCTGCGCGTTAGGGTCTAATATTGCAGCTTTACTCATAATTCTATACTTAAAAACTTATCCCAAAGTTTGAGCCAAATTGAGGACCCGAAGGTAGTACACTATCCTAATTAGTAGGTATCCCTGATAGAAAATAAAGGAACTGTGTTGGCTAGCATGTTAATAAAAAATAGGCATTACTACTTAAGATTCTGATTAGCATAAAAATTTAATTAAAACTATATTAAAAACCAAGATTATATTTTGCAACATCTACAAGATAATACGTTCATGTGTACAGTTATGTTTCATCGGCAATAGAAACATGATCGACAAACAGTTCGCCCACCATTGGTTAACATTTCTACCAGGAGTCTTCTACAAAAAATCTAAAGCTTACACCACTTTCGTAAAATCCTTAAACTAGATACATAATAGTTAACATATATATTATCCATTGCTAATCACAACTGTATAATATTACAATCAAGAACGTAAAATTTCATAGCCACTAAAATACACCGTAAAAAGTGATTTTCCAGGCTATTTGCCACCTATAAAAAACAATCATACAGCTCACCCAACCATTCAAAACGAGAAAGCACTAACCATCAGTTTGCCAGCATCGAACTCATTGCAAAAATCTCCACACAGTCCTTCTCCACTTCTTCCAACCCACGCGCACCCACATCGGTATATAGCAAAACAATGAACCTATTCGAAACAAAACCTCGGTCAGATCATCTCTGTCACTCTCTGCGCCTCGCGCGGTCATTGTGCGCGCGTACGGCGGAACCGAGTATATATATATATATATATATATATATATATATGTTTGTGTGTAATCGCGCATGACGCTCGAATTCGAAGGTTCGTCTTTATAATATGTGCGCATGTCCATTATGTGTGTCGTGCACCTGAACTGCCGACTACGAGTGTGTCGTAATCCGCGTGAATTACTCAATCGATCCCGCGATCGTGACGCTGATTTATGGCGGGATGAGGGTTTAGATAAAACAGGTGCACCTGTGCGTTATTGTGTGTGTAAATGTGAGGTGTTGAACAGGGTTTCTGAGGCTCTGAGGTGGACTTTTTACGGGCATTGTTGGGTTGATTGTTGTAGTGGGAGGGAGTGAATTTGGGGATAATGAGTTGCGGAGAGATGATTTGGATTCAGGGATTGTTAGAATTATGATTGTAGAGAAAAGAGATTTTTTCTGATAAATAAATAAACACTAAGAAATGAAAAACAACCAAAGTTGGTGCTTTTTCTTTTATTTTAAGTTTAAGTTTTAAATATGAAAAAAATTCTTATTTTCAGATAGTTTTAACGTTCGTCCAAAAACATTTATTTTATAAGTGCAAAGCAATTATAATTTCTTTTTATTAAGGTTCACGTATTCACGTAAAATAAAAAAAATTGTAGTATTGATTAAAGGTATTTTTTGTTAATATTTTTTGTAAACCAAAGGAGTCATTGACCTTTGACCTCCAAAGGTTGCTAGTTGTTCATCTCTAATATTCAAAGTTTAATCTTACTTTTCTAATTATACTACTCACATAATGCTAGAGGTGGAATTTTCGCGCAGTCACCTTCAAACTCGCGATTTCGTGGAAAAAAAATAAACTTTAGTGCAACTTCTCTTGAAAAATCATTACGTCGAGTAAGATCTTTTTGAGATCTGAAATCTCGCAATAAATCAAAATTATTCTGCATATAACTTTTATTTATAAACATTTTTATATATACACGATATCATATTGGAATAACACATAAAAACCTCACATGTTGACATTCTTCTCGTCTGAGACCTTCCTTCGCACTTTTTGTCTACCCTTATATAAATTGGATTATCTTATGTGAATCCACTTTAGCACTTAGTTTTCACGTGAACCCAAATTTATTCTTTAATAATATGTATACATCGCGCTCTTGACTATCAAGCTCAATATTTTCTCTGTTTACTTCAATAATTATGTTAAAAAATATTTTTTATTTTGTCAAGCTGTTTCTAAGCCTTATATGTGCGCGGTAGAATATACTTTTATACGAGCAATGAACTACAAGGATAGTGCTGAAAAAATTTATTCAATTTATGCACCTCACAGCGCGCGCAATGTTCGCGAAAGATTGTAAATCACAGAGTCATTGATTCGCAATAAAAAGATTAGTTGTGCAATCATTACGTTTTCTAATTTTACGATTCGTCATTATCGGCTACTTTTGCCGCGAAAGCAATTTCGCGGCTTCGTAATCTATTATGTCTCGAGCTTTCAAAATCACGAAGAAGTTATTCATATAGATGTAAGCCGAATTAGAAGCGATAGATTATTGTAGATTAAAAATTTTTTATTCGCCGAATTTATTTATGCGTTAGTCATCCACTGGAATGTTTTTGAAGATGTGTGTAGGGTATTGTTAGGCTATCTAAATAAAAATTATATATATGTATATTTCTATGGAGATTAGAGCAAAAAAGGAAAATAAAATTTCTCGGTAAGAGTTGTAAGGAGTACAAACTTATGAATTACGTGGTACCATTTTGTTCAGCAACTAACGGCTTCAATTAGAATAACTGAATTCTAAGTTTGCAAACTGAACTTTACTCAAGATAAGAGGAAAGTGTTATTTAAATTTCATTGTTAGAAATAGATAGACATTGAAATAGCTGCAAATAAATTTTAATCATGAATAACAATTACTATAAACGCTGTTATTTATGCTTTAAATCTTTACCTAGACCTCAATTTGTCAATATTTATGTAAACAATCACAAAAAAAAAAAATAATCGTCAATCCAGGTGAGCTCAAGGCCGAGATTTAAAATCGTGTTTTGCTAATCCAAAACATTGCCAATTCGTGTGTCAAACCCAAAACTTTCGTTATTCATAAATACGCAAGTGACGAAGAGAGGCCCGATGCGTGATACTTCCAAAACATCTCTGGCAAAAAAAAAACATTCTTGGTTGATTTAATACCTATATAACTATGCGTATACATCAATCTGTCAAAATGTCTTATACAAATTTCTGTACCGAATCAATTATAGAATTGTTATTTCTCGGACTTTCGCAAACACCGTAAAGTGTTTTATAACATTTTCGATACTGGTTTTGACAAATATTTTTATTACAATATCTTAAATTAATCCTTCAAATATCTATTATAAACCGAATGTTAAATCAAACTAAAAGGGCATGATCCTAAGTATGATTCGAAAGAAAAACTCAACAATTCATTTAGCATGCGAATATATAAAAATGAAAAATTCAGATATCACAAAACCGAAAATATTGAAACATTCGCCTTTGCCTCCCAAAAACCTTATTCCTTTAACTCTCACCTTAACACCTCCACACCTATATCAAAACCTTATACACCTCCCTGAAATCAGGTCAAGTGCGTTGTATGCGCACGCGTACGTACGTCTCCCTCCTTCTCTTTTCCACGACGACGTCTTCGTCTTGTCTCGACTGCAGAGGGGGACTATTACCTCGAGTAGTCGTTATACCTCTTGGCGCTGGCCGGAATTGTATAATCGCGACGGCGGCTGCTGCATGCGGCGGCAGCGGTGGCAACGACGACTTGGCTTTTCCGTTCTTATTCGCCACGGAGGCCGATTTTACGTGCCCACACGCGCGGGGCTCCTTATCGCACGAATATATATATATATATATATATATAGTTGCTACTATATGATTTGTCTGCATGTGTGTATGTATGTGTGACTTGTGGGTTTGAGATGGAGAGGTGAGCGGTGATTGATTGTTTGATATAAGAATGGGATTTTTTTTTCTTAAATGAAAGTTAAATGGTGGGTTATATGTGTAGGGAGGTGTAAAGAAAGGGAGATAAAGTATGTATAACGATGAAGATTTTAATGCTCGCGTGTGTGGTTGATATTGTTGGATTGAGTTTAATGATCATGCGAGAATTACGAATAAAAGATATAAAATATGTGAATTTCATCATTGTGAATTTAGGAATGAATGTGGTGGAAATATTTTTTGTATAATTTTAGCAACAGCAGTTATCCTGAATTTAAAGTTCACGCTGTTCTTTTTATAAGTATCTATTAAAAACTCGTTTTGAATTTAAATAGTTACGATCAACGAATTGTATAATTATAAAATTAAATAAACTGGTATGTGAATTTGAAAAGATTTTTAACAATACGCGCCGTCACACATTTTGGTTAATTTGATACAATTAAATAATTATTTCTGCCATACTGTAGATGACTTTATAAACAACTTTTTTATTATTAATTGACACAATAAACGTTCCCCCCAAAATATAAAACTACAACGTGAAAATAATATTTTTTCACTCGTCAAAACGAGCATCATCACCGCGTCTTCTCGTCGTTATAGTGTAATAGCCGTTCGCTAACGCAACGACGTGAACGAATAACAATTGGAAACTGTTACATCCGGTCGCTGTACCGGATGAACATGATGTATTATATTCATATAGAGCAGACAATTCAGCAACATTTTTCGGGCCACCACTATAACCGTTTAATTGCAAATTCACACAATTATTCACGACTAATGCTTATCAATTTGCACTTTCGTGACATATAATTTCTTATTTTGCAATAAAATGTTATCAATACATAAACCATCGAAATTTTGCGATAACTTTACTAAAAAAAACTACTGGTTTCACCGACATAGCACCGAATTAGAAAAAGAAACACTACGGCGCTCGCAGCAATTTCCTGCGGGCATGCGCCTAATTGCAAGTCGTGTCTTTGAAAGCCACACGCGCGCGCGAATGGCTGATTGTCGCATCGAGCTGATGCGCGTAGTAACGGTCGACGAGATGAAAGTTGTCTATCGTTCAAAATTATTTGTCAAAATAAATATTACATACATGCTTGTTTAACATTTCAAGAACGTGCCGAGTCCAAAGTATATATATTTACGAAGGACGCGAATATAACACTATACCTGTGCAGTCTATATCAACGATTGTAGCAACGATACACACATATATATATATATATATATAAATAATAGAAACTATACGGTTTCTGCATTCACAGTTATACTAAGTCTATATATCGCGCGCGGATTCGTTAACAGTTATAAAGCGCGGTATCAGATAGAAAAATAGTTACGACAACAGCAGCCCCCCGAGGAACAATCAAAATTTCCTTATAATAACTTTTCTGCCCGCTTGTTAAAAAGCGAGACGATACTAGTTGGTCTTATCGCGTTACCCGTAATAACTGCACCGAGTGTAATAGATTTTCCAAAGTGAAACAATTTCGAAGCTCTCGGTTATCGCTGCCAGTGGAAATTAACATTATGCCGATAAAACATGAACGGTTTATTATTAACTGAAATACTATATAAGCAATCACGCATATGCGATATATAGCATGTATATATACATATATCCTAATAAATGTTGTCGTGGCAGCAACGGCGCGCGGTTTTAGTTAAGGCACGTAAATCAAAATTTTTGTTGACATTTTTACGATTAGTTGCGACGATTATTGTTTCCTTTGTTACATACTTATAAATATGTAACAATTCAAAATAATTGCGTGGTTGTGCATTAATACAAAAAATATGTCGTTCTTTTGTATATATATAAACTTATCAAACAATTTGCCGATTTATATAGCGCCGTAAAGCAACAATGTTTATTGTACGAAATTATTCGATACCCACCTTTTCATTGTTAAGTGAAAACGAGTATTTATATACTTATATGATTCACGTGAACTTTCGAATTGCGTAAAATATTTTAAATAACCGCGCGCTATTGAATTCGCAAAGTTTCCAAAGGATCTTCACTGTATAAAAGTGAGAGGTCATACACGGTAGTTTGTTTTGATCGGCCTTCAACAGTTCCTATTTAGCATCCGACAATGATTAAGGACTTTTTGAGAACGAGCGCATTTAAAAATAGCGAGTTTTGGATCGGCTGCAGTATATTCTAGGTTTCGAGAGTTACGAGATAAAATAATAAACAATATAGTTACATTATTTTTTAAGATTCTTGTTATATGCTATCGTTAGTTTAATATTAATCAGCCTTATTTATAGTTCTGCACTTATCGCTGGAAAAATTGTTATTAGTTCCACGTTGGAAAAAAACATAACTAGTTAAATTACTTTTGATACCGAATTTTTGTATACATTATATAAATTAAAATGTCATCTAATGATTGTTTGAATAGTATAAGACCTTATGAAAATAACTTTATAGAATTCAGTAAATAGCCTTTACTGTACCGTAAGCATATAATACATTTCATGCAAACATTACTTCATGTATAGAATATAGAGTACAACAATGGAGTATCACGACAATGTTTCAAAACAGTGTTATGAAATTCTTTTCAACGCCGTTTTTCAAATAGACCAGCAATTTTAGTATTAAAAAAACTAAGTCACATTTTATCAATTTACAAACAAATGTATGCCAATTAAAAAAAAGGTATCGGTGCTCGAAAAATATACTAATCATAATATGTTCAACTATAAGGGTGAATAATAATAACTATAATATTGTTATCGTTACAATAAAATATAGTCGCGGCAATTTGGCACTTTGCATTACTGCAACGGCTCAGTTATAACATTGAATAAAATTTATATCCGTTCAAGTATAAGTTTAAAAAAAATCCATTAAATTTTCTTCTATATAGATGTAACCAAATTGAATGTTTACTATAAATAAAAAAAGAAATATCCAAAACGCAACCAAAAATAATCTCCATACCTTCAATCGCCACAGTAACACCTCGAATTCTCTCGTCACCACTCACTACTAATCCTCGGCAGCTGTCGAGCAAAAAATCTCCAGTAACCTTAATCCAAACAATATATCAACCCTCTCGAACCTCACAGCTTACAATTCCGGCGACCCAGACCCTTATACAACCACGGTTCACGTGCGCGCGCACAAGAAAGAAAGAGAGAGAGAGAGAGAGAATATGAATGAGATCCGCGCCGGCCGAAGTCGAGCTCGCAACTAGCAAGCGAGTGCATCCCGCAACGCTGGCTATAGGCCCGTGCGCGCGAGCTCGCACACATATATATGTATAGATATATATATATATATATATATAATTATATATATACAGCATGCGCGCGCGTGCCAAACGTGTATATACCTATATATCCGTGCGAAAAATCGGCGGGATGAGGTTGCAGATATATATCGAGTATATCTATCGGTGTGTGTATATATACATGGATGCGATGGAATGCGCGCGGTTGTAATTAGCCGAGAAGTGTTTCCTTTGGTGTACGGGGATTTTTTTTCGAAGTGTGGGAAGGATTGTTTGGATTGGTTAAGGAGGTGCTGAAAAGAAGAGGTGAATCGTGGATTTTTCGTAGGTGGTTGGGTTGAAGGGAAGGTTCGAGTTATTTTTGAGTGTGTCGAAGATGTTTGGAGGATGGAATTGATCGTAATATCGATTTTGTAGAGAATATAGGAGATAAACTGCTCGATTTTGTTATCGATATTTACAGTAAACGAGGGAAGGATCATTTTCTCATGCAAAATTACTATAATTATATAATAAAAATTGCTGGGATTTCCATGAGAATATTAGTCCGATCCTCGTAACTAGTCATCTTTCTGCACAATTTTTCTCTGGGTATAACTATTCAATTTTATATAAAACTAATATTTTTGAATACAGAAACTTAAGTAGTGAAAATTATAAACTTATAATGTAATGGAAAAATGGTCTATTGAATTTAGCATAAAAATAATTTTAAAGTACTAAATTAAATTTTATCATAAATAATTTTAAAAAATACCTTTGTCACGAAGATATCTATTTTTTGTCCTCTATTTTACTTCCTTATATTTACCTTCGTTTTAAATTATGTTTTCAAATATATATATTTTCTATTATCAGTATTAGCAAAATTATCAAAATACTTATTTTATTGAAAACCAAAAATATACTTAATTTATTAAATGAATACGTTGTATTAGACTATCATTATAATAGCCGCGTTTCTAAAACAGCTCAACATACTGAGAAGTGTAATGAACGTCAACTTTTAAATCAAAGAGAAAATTAATAAAAAGAGAATATATTGCAATATCATTGAAATTTTATCTCTAGTTGATTAATAAAATAACTAAATCTCGCATAATCGAGTCTTATTCTTGTTTTTATTATCTATTGAATTTTTCGCAGGAAAAATTAATCCATGCTGTTAAAGAAAGTGCTTATGTAATTCACGCATATTTTCCACCTCAATAGACTGTGTTATAATTTGCATTCTTAAGTGACTTGCAACTTCAATGCACGAGCGTTCGATTCTTAATAGGTACCTTAAAATATCGAAACATTTGAAAAATATCTGCATGCAATGTCTTCAGCGCTCTGCGGAGAAAAATGTTGACCAAATATACACTCCTCGCCTTTCGCAGTTTGAATTCTTGCGATTTTTCCATTCTTTACGATTATCGAGAAAAGCAATTCTTACATTTGTACATATAAAGCTTTTATTATTAGGTTTTTACATGATGTTTCCAGTGATTTGTAGCCAAATCAAAGTACGCGCTCACGAACAATTATGTTGTTACTAAATATACCCAATCATTACTTTCAAGATCTCTGTAACTTTGCATCGATATCGCGTGGTATGGCCCAAATTTTAACATGTTTTTTAATACCAATACTATGGCCTAATGATAAAATATGAAAAATATGTAACTTTTGTTTTATACGGTGTTTTAATTACACAGGAGATTAAAAACATAATATTTGTTTCAAGGCCACGTTATTTAAAGATCTTTGGATATAAATAGAAACTAATGCTAGGTATGAAGAGCGTATACAACAGAACGGAACTGATATAAGTTATTTATGTATTTTGTCTCACCTTCGCGCGTAACACATTTATTTTCATTTCTTTATTTTATTGCCATCAATGGTAGTTTCATACAAATTTCTCTTCCGACAGTAATAACATTGTCAGGAAAAAAAAACTAAATTGTCAACTGAATTATGAATGAATGAATGAATGAACCGATATATAATATATATACATACACACATACACACTTTAGAACAGTTGAAAATTCTTCCAATACGTGAAACATATTTTACTCGCATTCCTTTTTTTCTGAATACTTTAAAAGTATCATTCTATAATAATTAAGAAAATGAATGGCTGTAATTATGTACAACGCTTAAAAAATACTTTACTACTATGTCACAAAATATTTATTTAGAAATTGAAGTGTTAACCATAAGAGAAAATAATAATAAACCAAACTTAATAACCAAATCAAACTTAACGGATCTTTAATCATAATTTGTAACTTTGAAAAATTGGAGTCTTATAAACATTTCAGACTTAACAATAACACTATGAATGTAACAGTTAATATTTACTTAATGTTGTATGACTCGTGACTTCTCTCCTAAAAATATATTTTTGACGTTAAAACTACGATAAATTAGTGTATAATACAATAACATTTTTAAAAGGTTAAAAACTAATTTTTTTGTAACTTTAATATTATGCAAAGTCAATATATTATACAATATAGTAAATAATTTATTACTATGAATGGATAACACATAAAATTTAAAATTTATTATTACAGAAACAGCAGCGTCTTCGTACACACCAGAAATCTAACACGATTTTCTCATTCGAAAAGTGAAAGGATCCACGCATCTCTTGACTCCTTTACAAGTACATTTTCTTCGACGGCAATGACACTCGTGCAAATGCAGTAGAAAATAATGCTTAATGGAGACACGCGCAGGATATCGGAATTGCGCGGTGTTAGCCGGCTATTGAGGACAAGACTCTTGAATGCTCATAAAGTTTGCAATAAGATAAGATATTTTTCGCGCGAGATTTGTATACGTTTTGTTTTTTTTTAGTGTAGTTTGGTTTATGAGCAAAAAAGATGGTATCGGCAAAAAAAAAAAAAATTATTCGCCGACTATTGTTTTTGTTTTATTTAGTAGTTTTGCTGTTTTGCGTAATGAGTAGTTTGTGGTAATAATTTTGAAAATGTCATTTTGAGAATTCAGTTTTAAAATCTATGTGACTTGTTTCAGCTGTGCTTCTTCAATTCTAAACGAAATATTTGAAATATTATATTTGATTATTTTATTTGGAAAATATAAATTCAATCGCAATAATTATTAAATAACTTAAATAACTAGTTCACCAAATTATTTTTCTGATTGATTATTTTTATCTCTTTAACGAAACCTCAATATGATAATTAGATCGTTGTTCACTATACATAATAATCTAATCTTAATTTTTCATTTTTATTTTTAATGGTAAAATTCTTTTTTTGATTATAAAATCATATTTTCACTAATTATATTCATTTTTTAATACTAATCTTTAGTATTAATCGGGAGAAACATTTATAAAACCAACAAAAAAGAAAGATTTCTCTTATGATATGTAAAAATAATGTAAAACTTTCAGCACTAAAACAAAATATGTTTTAATACATGCTGCAACAAAACTCAAATACATCTACATGGATAAAACAGGATTACAACCACCCAACGCGAAAACCAGTCGAAACGTATATATACAAATTCTCTCCTTCTCCTCTTCTTTTTTCACACACGTCACGTGCGCTCACGTGTGTACTCTCACTCGTCCGTTCACAAACATCAGGCGCGCGGCGATGAACGGGACAAACCGCTGCTCTCAGCCCGTGAAGATCGACTGCGTGCTTTATTGCCAAAATCGAACGCCGTTTTATCCTTCGTTCAATGCAGGATAATTTATCGCCTCGATAGGTTGAGTGCGTCACAAGATAAGGAGATGTGTTTTTTTTTGTCAGTGTAACTGGAGGGAAGGATTAGTTATATATTTTAGGTGCAGTCGTTATACGCGGAATAATAACACGTTGTGAACGGATATTGACTCACAGTCCCCGGTTCAGCACGTAATAATCACGGAATTTTTTAAAATTGTCTTCTTTTATTAGTTCTATTGAATAAGGCTCATAAAATTTAGCAGTTACATAAATTTTTCACGAGAAAAAACGAAAAATCTGTTAATCTCGAAGATTTTTTCTTCAGTATATAAGTAAAGTACTTGTCCCGATTCACAAATTTTTTCTTACATCTACCAACAAGATAAAAATATTTCTGTTTGTAGATTTTTTTGTACAACAAAGTCACCACAAATCACATAATATCTTCGTAAAACGCAAAAAAATAATCTGAAACGATACTATTTCCACTGCTTCCGTTCAAACAACTGCCTTCGTATTCAACCGACAAACATTCAGGCGTCATTAACCACGCGATATCATTTTCCAGCCGGTGCACAGTACCATTGTTATGTACACCGAGCGGCGCGTAAAGAAAAGTGAAACTCTCACGGTTCGCGCTATTTCGCGTCCTCGCGAATTCCGCGAGACGGTAAAAAAAGGCGTTATAAGTGCAGTGTTCATTCGGTGAGCGCCTTTCTATTATGATGGGACTTTTTCGTTTGATTATCATGGGATTGAATGGGACAGTACAAAGGTGGAGAAGGCTCTAGATTGTTTGGTTTAGTTTTTAGGCACAAATAACATTGATTAGTGAAAGGTATAATATTGACAAGCGTGTAAAACGTTTCTTATAGATCGGTAACATTTAAAAAAATACTTTCTATAGTGCTTGTGAATCTCTAGAAATCTTTGTCGAAAAAAAAAATTTTTTTTAGAAAAATATTCATAAACTCTTTCAGATGTATGATATAATCATAGATTTTTCAATTTTGCAAATAAAATCGTCGTTTTTTTAACGATTAAATAAAATATATTCTTATCTAAATTCTTGCTTGGGTTTTAAATTTTATAAAGTAAATTTTGATAATTCTTGAAATAAATAAGCTGGCTTGATCTGTAAGTATAGCTCTTTATAATAGATAATTTTCGAAAATTTGCTCCAAGTCATCCTCACCCAATATAATCGGACAAAACTTTTTAATACAAAAATTTTTCATTACTCATAAAAAGAAAGGCTGAAGTCCCGATCTCTAAAAAAAGAACCTAAAAACCTACTTTTTCACTATACAAATATGGAGCACATATCTCAAAACACGTGTTACGCATATAATTTTCACAAACCAGCAATCTCCATAACGAATCAAAATATACTTTAGTTAACAAATCTTTAACGATTCCTCCGAAAAAAAATAAAGCATTCAGATCGCCCAAAAATTTCTCGCACACTAAAACCCATTACGAGCCAAGCATCGACCTTGACCCGCCTCATCTTGCATATCCCCACGTGGGACACATCAACAATTCTACACGCAATCGGGTAAAAAAAAATGAACGTGTATGTGCTACTGCTGCTGCATCGCGGGTAATTGGCGATTGCGCGATGTCAACTCACCGCTGCGTATATAGCCATACGCTGATCCTCTCGTGCAGTCCAATGCGCCTTTTTAGCGTTCTGTTTTTTTCGAAACACCGCTACGTTGGATTAGAAAATTCCCAAAGCGAGAGAGAAAGAGGCTTCCTCGTGCATCGATGATGCGAGTGTGTGTTGTAACCTTGTTGTCGATGATTGGGACTCGATTTGTATAGGGAGAAATAGTGGGAAAAGAGCGTTAGTATATAGTGTTTAATTTATGTTGTAATGTTGGAAAAATTCGAAAATCGTTCGATATGATTAATTGCAGTAGTTAATGGCTCGTTGCATCGATAACATCGACCGTGTCACTTTATTATGAGTTACCAAATTTTAAAATTACTGTACGTTTAGAAAAATAAGTTTTATCTCGTGAAAATTAGAGTGTTTGTATCAAAAAAATAAAAAATATTCTTGACTAATGATTTGTTTGGAAAAAGTATCATACACTAATTTAGTAATTCTATTTTGTATTAATCTAAGATGCACATTGAGTAATTTTGATTTAGTATACATTTTCAATATTACAATTCAATTTTAGTCAATCCTGATAATTCTTATCATTGTTTAGAATAATAATTGTAATACTTTTATGTTAGATGTATCTACAACGTTTACTTTTTATTAACTAATACGATTGATTCATTCGATAGTAAAATGAATATTTGCACCATTTTTAAATAAACAGTGCCGTTCCAAGCCCTCGGTATCTTCAACTCATGTTAAGTAAGGCATTCGCATACAGTTAAACTGTCGTCCATAAATATAAAATTTTACAACTCGGGAATACTAATGAGATTTTGGTTTCGAAAAATTCGAATATTTTTTTTTTCCTTTTCTCAAGATCATCCGTCGCATTGTGCAGTGTCAACGCATATAATGACAGCTGTTCTCTGCGTTACAAAAAATCATTATCTTTTTTTATTTTTAACGAGTGCAATGCTAACAGTAAAAAATTGTTAACTAACAATCCTCATTCCAGACAACTGCATAAGCAATAAATGAAAAAAACGAATGTTATATAAAAATGTTCCATATTGAATAAAAAAAAAATAATAAATACAAAACACTTTGTCACAAAGAGAAAAAAAGAAGAAAAAACACTGAAATAGGTCGTTGAGTAAAAACTTTTATTTATAAAAAAAAAGGTAGTTCGATTCTTTACAGATTGCGCGATCATACTCTGCAGTGTTCGCTGCAGGCCACGCGAGAATTACACTTATCCACGGTCGGTAAGTTGACGCGCAATGTCTCATTCAAACGCAGTATGTATATATATACTTACATGTCTATAATGATCGCAATGAAAATTAACGATCAAAGAAGCACAACGATGCTAATATGCATGCTTTTGCTTTTTATATATAATAATAACTAAAATCGACATCGTTGTGCTTCTGAAATAACGTTTACAGACTAGGACGAAATAACGTTATATATAAAATTACTAGCCCTGAAATTCTATATCCACACGGAGGGGATTTCGAAAATTACTGTCCTTAGATGTGCGTGGAAAATTATGTGTATTATTTATAATTATACTTAAGTTATTAAACTCTACGTTTTGGCTTTACGAGAAAAACCTTACCTATTTTTTCTTTTTGATTGTTTATACTTATACATATCGAACGTAATACCCTGAATTCTATTTTTATTGTCATTTTCAATTTTAATTATTTTTATGGTGAGTTTTTTTCTTTACTAAGAGAATCTATGAACAATATTACACGTATTACCTCTCGTTCACATATATTCACATAAATCGTTTCGTTCTATCGATGATCTATTTACGTATATATTTAAATTAAATAAAATGATTACACAATTACTACGTTGACAGAGTTATGCACAAAGTATAACACCTAGTTTTAATAAAAAAGAAAAGAAAAGAAAAGAATCTATTACGCTAAGTAAGAGACAATTTTTATGAGTATTATCGCTTTCAATTACATAAAACTGAGTATTTATCCTTCAATCTAATTACAACCACTGTATCTATACCTTTTTGTCGCTTGTGTCTTATTGAATTTCATTTCATTTATAAACCTGCTCTCTATTTCTTTCTTTCGTCAGGTTTCCTACATTATCAACAGTACATTACATCAATTCAACATTTTTCCCATCCAAACACTACAAAATTATCTTCGCTTCTCTTCGCTCTTACAATTTCAGTACCATAACCAGCTGCAAAATGCGAATCAATGTCCCATCGCTCAATCTCGCTTTAATTTCCTCTTCATTACATATCACATCGTCGTCGTATCGATTCACACTTCTCAGATCATACCAATGGCGAAGAAAAAAAAACCTCCGAATTACCTTATTATTATCCCTCCTCCAGTCCTTACACACTTTCACGTCTTGCACACACGTACGTATCGAACACACAACACACAATAATTACCACCCGATAGAACGAAACATTATTTATTATTCGCGCGCACGCACAGCACATATGGGATATCATCGAGTCTCTTTAATCGAGAAAAGAGGCGCGTTTGCTATCGTCCTTCGTCTCTCGATTGCACATACACGCGCAGAGGAGAGAAAGGAGAGTATAAAGAGAAGGCAAGAGAGTGAGAAGGCGCAATAAAACGTATTGGTCATTGGGTGGAGAGAGAGAGAGAGAGACGTCACTGCACTTCGCACACGAAGAAGGTTTCGAAACTGCATGGGCTGTCGTTCCACTTGAGACCCTTGCCGTCCCGGTTCCACAGCTCCAGGCAATGCTCCTCCTCGCCGTTCTCGTATCTGTGCATGGACAAGTAGAAAGATAATAATTAGAATTGCCTGCTAGATGAAAATTGAAAATATGGGTTGAATTTCTGAGCGAAATTTGAATATTATTTATTTTATATGAGTATGACAAATTTCGGTATCAAGTGGAAACAGAATAAAATGCTATTACTCCTAGGTTTGAAATTTTATTGTTTAACAAAAAGTATAACGAGCGAAACTTACGAGCCGCATAATCTTTTGAGCTCAATAAAAAGTCTAAAATCAATTCACATGCTCATGAAAATAGCTATTGAACTTTTGTTTCTTCGCTCTTAAATACAACAGTATATAGCATTTCGCTACTGAGAACCATTACCATACGTCGTTCTCCCTTTTTTTTTACAATTATCCACCGATAACGATTCGTGACTTCAATTCTGAACTAATTAGCGGCTCGTTAAGCTTATTATAAAATACCAACCCAGTTTTAGCATTATCTCACCGCGATTTATCCTCATATGTATATAACTTTCACATTCAACCACCAAAACAATCATCAACAACGCCATTATATCCCCATACTCATATACCATATACCATCAACCGCGTAACGCCTTAAAAACCGTCTCAAATCAGAATAAATCGAATATATACTGCTTCACACACGCAGCAACTTTTCTTCTCACGCGAGTACCTTTAGCGCCCGGTACAAAAAAGAAGAAAAAGAAAAAACAGCACTCACATCCGCAATACACGCACGGGCTAATGAGAAAAGCCTAATGTTCTAATTGCATCTCGTTCGATTCGCGTGTCCGATCGAGAAAGAAAGAGAGAGAGAGAGAGAGAGAGAGGAATGACGACGGCAATCGGTCGTAGTGTCCTTGCGTAACCCGCACGGCTGAGAAAGAAAGAGAGACTGGCCGTGGGATGCGGAGTCGCGGTGAGATTCGATGTGCGATTGCCTGCGGATTCTGATTGTTAATTAAGATGTGGAATGCCCGGTTGTGTTCTAAACCTTAAACTATTGAATGCTTCAATAGTTAATTTTTTTTGTATTTTTTTTAGCAAAATTTGTTTACTTTCGATAATTTAGAGAGTGCAATAGTCCTGCTTTACTACTAACCTTGTTTTTTTATCAAGGAAGATGTAAAAATAGTTAAGATAAACGAAATAATAGCCGTCATGTGTTCTTTCATGATTATATAGACATTACTTGTTGTCGCCTCGTCCAGCAGGGAAATCAAAATGTCTTATTACTTAGATCGATCGATATATATATATGTGACTTGTATATATTAATGAAATCTACACCGTCCCAATAACATTTTAATAAAAATAATTGATTTCTCAAATTCCTTTTGGCAAAAGGTAAATTAAAATTCATCACCTGATCGAAAAAAAATGGAAATATCATTCATATTATAAACTTAACATATACTAGATGCAATAAAAAGTCCAAACGTTCAAATGAAAATAAAAAAAAAACATATATCCGCGTTTCTTTCACTAATATAAATAAAACTTTCTTCCCCCAACTATAGCCACGCATTATAACCCAACCCGCACCTTTGATCCTTTCATCCGTATTAACCTACTTCCATTCGCTACAATTTCGCAACCCGAATTCTCCTCGTCCTCAAAAACCAGCCTATCCTCTCTCTATCTCCCTCTGAAAAAAACAAAAGCATATAATAATATTTTATAGACACCACATGCGTACCGGAAATTATTGGGCTCGCCGGTATTCCAGTTCTCGAAAGTGATAGGCCTGCCGTTGGCCATCCAGAAGAAGGTACCTTCCTCACCCTGATCTGTACCGGACGTCCAGAAGTGCTCGTGACCAAGACCAAAGTCCTTGATGTGCTTCTCCAGCTTGTCGTTCTCTTCCTGCGAGCTTATGCTCGCTAAGTGCATGCCGTGGTAACGACAGTACTGCGATGCGCGGTACCAGTTTGCCTGTAATATGTCGTTTGGGAATTAATCGTTTTTTTTTTATAAAACTTTGAATAATCAGTTTTAGATGGTTGAGAAGTGTAAAGTTGATATGCTCTTTTAAAAAAGAAAACTTCAAGTTTACGTAATGATGATGATGATGGAATGGAATGTTTGGTGTCGAGTGATTGTTACTTTTGATAGGTTTAAAAAACTACACAATTTATGAGTTAGAGAAAAAACCGAATATATATATATTGAATTATATTTTTTAAATAAACATATTTAAATCAAAGATGTTTGGTTATTTTTTCTTCTAATCCTCTGAAAACGACATTCCTTAGTTACTTATTTTATTGTAAAATTTTTATTTGTTTTAACAAATATATGACTTTATTAAAAGACTTTTTATTCAATATTATATCTTAAATACATGTTGTTAGTTAAATTTATCGGACTATATAAATGTCGCAATTCTCTAAGTTTTTTATAACTATGTTCTTTATCGTGACATTCTACTCTATCTCAAAACACGATTAAAAAGTTTTACATATTGGAATAAAACTAAACTTCCATTTGATAAAAAAAACTAGATAAAAGTAACTCTATTAAAAAGGAAAATAATTTTTACTCTTTTTCGATTTTACAAGGAAGCTAAACTATAAAAAATGATAAATGATTAGTAAAACAGAATCTCGTATTCCGTGAACAGGTTTTCATTTTTTCTTTATAGACATTTTTAATACTACCTTGAAGAAGATTCCTAAATAGTATCGTTTTTCACCGAACTTCAGGAGAGGCATCGTCCACCTCATGGCGCCGGAGGATATCGACTCGTCCGCGCAGTTCGGGCAATCCTCTGTAAAAAAAATGAAAAACATCATTTTTATCTTTCCTTTGAAATAACATTCGTATAAAATTTCCGATAGATAATAAATTAAAAAATCAAAGACTAAAAAAGCGTTAATTTTCGTTCTAAGATTATCGTCGATATAAGTATGGCAATATTTCAGCGTTTAAAATCTTAGCGCCTTTTTTTGACTGTTCATTAAAATATTCAATGTTGCGAATTGAAAAATAATTTTGAGTATGGACACCCCCTATATTAATATTTTCAAATTCATTCCTTATATTATACCACTATCGCGTCTTTCAACACCCAAAATGTTTACGCACACTTGATAAACCAAAAAAAAACGACCAATAATATGTCAACGACACTTTGAAGTCCGATTTGGCAAACCCGCAATCATGCAAATTAAATTATCCAATCCACTGGTATATAAAATTGTAAGAAACCGCAGCTAACTGTAGCCTCTGGCAATAATAAAAGTAAACAACCTTATGCGCGGCAATTACTTTTTTCCTCTCGCAACTACAATAAAATAAACGTAAAGCCAACAAGTTTTTCCTCGCGCGCGTAGGTGCGCCAATGTCAGAAACGGCCCATGGTGCCAAGGTTATTGTGCACTCTACGTCTAAAGGTCGCAATCGCGAGCGCGAAAGTATAAACGTATATCTAACACGTCGCGACGATCTGAAAAATCTGAAAATCATCGGGAACAAAAATTCCGGTGGGCTCGGCTTTCGCTGGAATTCAGGTGAATCTTAGACGACGAAGACGAGTATGTTGCGTAAAGTTTTTGTATCTATGACTCAAGGCCGTCGAACTCACATCATCTCATCGCTGAATGTGATGTGAAACGTATAAAATCGAAATTCCCAAGTCGATAGGTTCTTCTTCTTCTTTTTTTTCTGTATAATGTCTTTTTAGGTTGGACGTGGAGAGCGTAAAGTTTTATAGTTGGTTGTCGAAACTACTGGCTGGTGGTTGTAAAAGTGTAAAAATAGGATTTAATGGTATGGCAATTGCTTTGTGTGTCAATGTAATGGCAAAAGGAAACAAACTCGTGGTTTTCGATAAATATGAAAAATATGTTGTTTATGGAAATTAATTTAATTTTGTTTACGCGTTTGAGGATAATTATATGTTTCCGGATGTGTACAAGTCTAAAGCCCTTTTTAAAATAATTTATAAATTTCTGTTTTAAAAACGTAATTATTATGAATTATAAAATTAATATCATAAAATCGATAAAGCAGCAGAATATAAACAGAAATTAAAATAATAATAATAATAATAATAATAAGTGAGAAGACTTTATTATTGAATTATAATTATTTATAGGTATAAGTATAATAAAACAAGTGTTAAATTAATCGACACTTAACACACTTATGATAATGCAATTAAAAAGATCGTTTTACATGTCAATATTTATCGTACTCACTTAAAACCTTCAATATTAGTTTTTATCTTTTTTATGACTTCATTTTCGTAAAAATTAATGATAATTGATTTAATTGACATTGTTTCTTATAGTTAAACACCGTTTTGACAAACATACTTTAAGGGAATGTCGGACCAATTACAGAATTCTTTTTACACATTATTTAAATTTATCTTAAATTTTTTTTAAACTATTGCAAGCTTCCAGTATTTGTTGTGACTTAACGAACGCCAGTTGATACAGATAATTTATGAAAAATAAAAAATTAAATGAAGTCAATGAAAATTATGAGAATGTCAATAATAAGAAAAATATTAAAAATTTTTCATATCATAAAGCATATGACACGTATGATATATGAAATGGTAATACACCTAATTAGTATACACTTAATCCTAATCATTTAACGGTATTTAGTTACATCATTAGTATACTACTTACAACACTTCTTACTTAATGACTACTCTAAAATAAAACCATAATAAAGTCTCACTTAAACGAATAAAAACAAAAAACAACCTATACATAAGATCACACCATTAAAATCAGTTCGAAAAAATCTCTGCCCTCGTAACCAGACCCACAAACACAATCATTCTCGAAAAAAAATCCAGCACTCACTTTTCTCGATGACCAATTGAAACCGAAACTTCATCGCGGCATTTCTCCGCGGGCTATACAAATCTCACAGTCGGCATCGTTAAAAAGATTCCATTCAACTCCCAAAGAAGCGCCACATAATATATATAAATTTTTTTTTTTCATTCGTATACTGTCCTTAACGAGCATTTGTACTCAAGGAAGAATAAACACAGCGAATAGAAAGTCGCTCTCTTACATGCATTCACGCATGGACACAATGCAAGAGAGAAGAGAGATTATCGTAAATCATTTCTTCGTTCACCTCCGTCGACTGCGTCTGTTTGTTTTCGTTACTTATACTTTCCTTGCGAGGTGCTGCGTATATATATATGCATCGTACAACGTAATAAAGTCGAGTTTAATTGGTAGTTATAGAGGCCAAAGCGCAGTTAATGAATTATTTATCGTTGGTTGTGGGGTTGGTTAATGCTGCCAGTGAAGAAAGCACGGATTTTTGGATAAATTGTTCATTTTTGTGTTTAATTGATGAAATTCTGGTTATGTTTCTGCGCGGAGAATGTATTATATGTGTATAAGAAGCTTGCAAGAAAATTCGTAAGAATTAAATTTACTGTGTGTAGTTAAGATTTTTCTATTATTTATTAGTGAAATATAAATTAAAATACTGCAAAACAAATTTTATGAGCATTATATTTTCCTATTTTATTGTAAACTTAAGTCTGGTAAATACTTTACATAATATTATTATCAAAAATAATTACCGATCTTCGGTAGAATTATGAGAAACATTATATAATGTAAGCCACTTTTAATAAATCTTGACCATAATCTGGTAAATACAATTTTGCATAACAATATTAATTCTTATCCATGTTCTCATGAATCTAAATGATCTATTTCATAAAGTATCTATTTCTACGTATATTAAAAATAATTTAGATTTATCTAAATTTTTCTTCTTTATCTTTTTTACTCTAATCTTTAACATTTCCACTATACCAGAACAAAATAATCGGTTGTGGGTACAAATTGATTTAAATCGTTTCTACCACTATACTGCAGTATAAAAAAAACAATTTTAATAACTATTCCCACTATATATCATATTAATTATAACCTACACAGCAACTACTCCAAACTAGTTAGTCATATTATAACGATAGAGATTATTCACTCTACCCACTTTTCCTATATATAAAAAAATTAATTTGTCAAATTAAAAATTCCAATCCCATTACACATCCCCAAACAACGTCATAAACGTTTAATAATTCACAACGCGTATACCTCCACCCTCTCGTTTCTTTTTTACTCCCCATTCATTGAAAACCGGTCGTCCGCATTGCTCGAAAAAAATCCTCACGTGCGTCAATTTTATTTAAAAACCGCGCACGCGCCTCAGCAAAAAAGGCGAAAAGCGCGTGAAATTAATTGAAAACAGTACCACCGACGCCGCCGCCGCTATCTTACACGTATAGCGACAAGGTTAAGTTCGGTCGCTATACTCGGCTTCAAGGCGAACCGCGAGCGGCGGAACCAGTTTCGATCCCGAATTTCGTTTTGTTTCTTGCGCGCGCAGATCGACGATTGCTCAGGCTTCATTGTCCCTTTTTGTTACGGACAGAAGATATATTTTGTGCACATGATATATATATATATATATAAAAGACAATTTGGTAATTTGAGAATTCTCAATTATATATATAGAGTTTCTTATTCATTGGTTTATTTACATATCAATAGATTTGGGTACGGAGGTAGTTGTCAGAACATGTGTCGAATGACTTATTGTTAAAAGAACTTTGGATACATCGTGTTAACTCAACTTGAAGCTGCTACATAAATTGATTTTCAATGCCAACGGCGCGGTTTTTCGTCATTCTATATCTCTTAATTTAAGACAGTTTACTTTGAATGCTCTTTTATGTATAATATTGCAACAACGTGGTTTAATTTTGTTTTTCCATTTTAAGGTAAATACACTTTGTTGATATTACATTCACAAGTACACGATAAAACATACGTATTACGAACTTAATTAAATCGTTTAACTTTTAATATAAGATAAGATACTCGTTGAAATGAAGAATCATGTGAAGTTTTGCTATAGTTTTTAACAGTTTTTTCTTTAATACTTCTATACATATTACAGGATATATTTTATTTTGTAAATTTGATAGCGGGTGAAGTTAATATACTTGAATTTTATCGACCAAAACATTCCATAAAAAATCTTAAATGTAACGATAAATTATCCTTAATTAAAAATTAATAAAAAGTAGCCTGACGCGTGTTAGCACATCGTAAAAATTCTTAAACGTTTTACATATCAAACTTCCTTTTTTACAAAAAGCTTTGAAATATTTTTACCTAATTTTATTCAGATACACTTTGTATCTTCATTTGCACCGAATTTATATCTGCAATTAATGGTTTTTACCTTGACGACTTCTTTAATTACTTACCCTTTACAGGGTTGGAGCCTAACGAGATCGATAACAGTGACGAAATTTTCAATAAAATTTTATTACGTGAACATTATTTATATCACTTATAAGATTATTGGAGTCAATAAAAATGCATCGATTTATATGGTTTGCGTGAAATTAATCAGCATAATTATTTCAATTTCAGAAAACGTAATACCAAATGATTGAGAAATAATTAAATATTATCTACAATGAATCACAATAAAATTCTCTTACTAGGAAAATTTTACCATAAACTAACAGCGTAGTTTATAATAACTAAAATCGTACATAAAAAGTTATTAGATTAAAATAAAAAAAAAATTAAATAATCATCACACTGAATCATTTCCAACCCAAACGTAAATAATCGTTTTTTAACGTTGTTGACAGGCCAACATTTACACGCATTCTTACGTAGCCGGTGCATATACCTTATTAAGGCCCACGGCAACCGATCCCACTTTTCACGGAATTCCATTCATTCCTAAAATCAATTCCGCGTCCATAAACGCGCAGAAAAGCATTTACGCTCGACTCGACTTTGCGTCGCGTATATATACGCACAGTTACCGAAACAAACAGACGTTGCGTGCAAATCGAAATCGGCAGCGCGTAACTTCTCCGCTATCCCGGAAATCAGTTTAGTTATATGGCATCGAAGGAACAAATAATTTTCTCGTAAACTGTGAAAACGATATGGATGAATGGCAAACCATACGACTGAGTAATTGACGGGTAATGGATATTTGTTTTATTTAGGTACATTCGAGGTGGAGAGTATACGAATGGGTTTTCTATTTTCTGGAAACGCTCTCGCATTGCCCAATTACTGAAGCAAACAGACGTTGCGTCGCCGTGGAAATTGAAATCGACACAGTTACAGGTTCTTACGGAAACGAAGTTCCTCAGTGTGTGTGCTAGAATATTAGAAATAAGAAAATTTGGTAATTTGAGAATTCTCAATTTTTTTTAGATCTTTATCGGAATGTTCTACGAGGAGGAGAAACGAATTTGCTAAAAGTACGCGATAGGTATTAGAAGTTTAATTTAAACTAAATTATCTTTAATGTTGGAAGACCTGTACTCTTTACGAATAAAATAATATTGCAAAGATGATACTTTTTCTGATATAAAAATCAGTTTCTCTCGAAATTTATAAGCGTTCTATTTACATAATACCAGTATACCGATTTTGGTGTTATAATAAATGTCTTAAACGTAAATATAGTTCATAATATAATTGAATACCTTGCAAAATAACGTTTTTTACTCACATAATTATCTGATATACATAGACTCAACGAGTAAACCAAACCATCCGAGCAAGAAACTCGAAACAATACACCCAAAAAATCATTCCTTATATGTACCGATCTCACCCGATTTTTCCCTCCTCATCGAACTCTCGGTTACCATCTACGCTCCCTAACACGTTACCCAATCCCTCCGACCAACCAACCAAACAAATAAACAATCCCTATTGCGTCGCTCGTGAGCGCGCGCGTGCACAAACACCGAAATCGGCGAGATCGCATTCCCCCAGCGGCATCGGAATGCCGGCGTGTTTTCATTTCCCGGTCTCTCTTTCTCTTTGCCTTCTGTCGTCTTTGTTCGAGGAGAAACGATCTTTCCCCTGATTCGCACACACGCGTGGACACTTTATAAGCCGGCTTCCGGAGAGGAAAGCACCTGCGTGCAGCGATCGGTAGATTACGCATGGTAAAAGTGTATCGCGAGCCTCTCTTTCTCTCTCTCTCTCTCTCTCTCTTTCTCTAAATTCCGTGGAGTGAAAGCCTCCTCTATACAGCATCGGTTCTTAATGACGCGACAAGAAGCTGCATAGGCTCTAATGGAGTGCGAATTTACAGGAGATGAGAAGAACTTTAATTCTTTATTTTTTCGTGACAGGGTTGATTGGTTGAAGATCGGTATGGTATTTTTCGTGGTTTTTGGTCGAGAAATCGGTACGTAAATTTTAGCAAGTGCTCTAAGAGACCGTAAGCTCTGACGGGTTTATGATTATCGCTTTCGCGAATAGACATTTGCTCTGCTGCGTAGACGGAAAAATGGTTAGTTACAATCACGTCTGTAAGTTGTAATTAAGTAAAGTGTCCGCGTTGATCAGCAGTGGATAAATAAACTAATGAAAAGAGACGTCGTAACGCGTGGTAACGAAATTGTCTATTTACTCAACTGGGTTTTATAATGCAGATATATTAACCATAGCCATATAATCATTCTTTTCTGTATATCGATATTTAAATCGAATAATAATTGTGCTTATTCTTTCAACAAAGCTTAAACCCTGAATACAAAAATTGTATGAAAAACCGGTTGAAACTGTCAATATTTCCTGTACCTTTATAAATGAAATTTGGTTATTAAATTTTATAACTAAAAGAAAACAAAAACTATATATTAAAACATCTTTATAAACACCTTAACGCTTTTATTTCGTATATAGTCTTTAAAGTACCGAAGTCTTCGCCTTTGTGACAGCAGTCATTTACATGAATTACAAAAATTTTAATAATATGGCCATTTATGGTTACGGCACGAGTTTACCGACGAAAATGACGTGCAAATTCGTGAACGAAATACGTGCATTGCCTGACATGACGCTTCGGAGGCTTCAATTTCGCGAAGAAAGCATTTCAAGCGTATATATATATATATATTTCAGTTGGCAGGTTTCATTACAATAATTTTACTTGTTTTCGCGAACGTGTCACTCGAATGCCAATAAGTCCAAAGGTATAGTGAATAAACTTTTCAACACACTACTATGGCATTGCCATAATAATTTCGTTTAATTTTGTAACTTCATTGTCCTTAATAATATTGAAAACTTATTTAAAGTACATATATTTAAAGTTCTTACAATTCAGGTTTCCAACATATTGTCCATAACTCGTTCTTTTCTTATTCATTCATAATTTTTAATTCTTACTTTCTCTTTTTCCCCAGAAATAAAGCCAATTGCCGATATAAATAATCATCAATCTACTTTACGGATATATATTCAAATAAAACATATTCGATTTTACTAACTATCTTTTAATATACATCTATAACGTATATACTGAATTCATAAGTATACCTTATAAAGAAAAATATTTCCATTCAACATTCGGACAAGTATAAGTAACGTTAAACTTTTCACTTTCCTCAGACCCAAATCCACTACTCCCATCACTCACAGTCAATACCATCATCCACACTTTCGATCCGTCACATAAACTTCATCCAGAGTCCAGACGGCCATTCTCCTTCTCTCTTTCTCCTCGATCTATTTTAGTACCAATACTATACAGCACTGGACCTTCTCTACATCACGCACGCGGAAGGAATAGAGAGAAAGTCGCAAGGAACGAGACCGAAAAAAAACCGACGAAGAGGGAGGAGCAGCCGAGGGCCAAAGATCTCGTCGGTTTGATATATATATATATATATAGATGTGGGTCGAACGGCGCCAACCTGTTTCGATCGATAAGCACGAACGCGCGAGCATCGAGGTATAGAGTAAAGTGATTGAATCGAGGTGTAATGTTGCCTCGAGAAGATAGATAGAATCGGGAGAGAAAGAGTTTTTTACCTGTTTTTAGGAGGCAAAAACGCAGTTTACAAGGATACGTTATCTCTGGAGATCGGTAATTGTGTAGTTTGGATCGATAGTGCGGTTAAGTTAATCATGGGTTTTTAGCGTTCTAATTTATTTTTATAGGCTTCTTTGGGCATTTCCGTCGTGCGCTCTTCTAAACAATTTTGTGAAATTAATGGGCGATTGATGAATATTCGAAAGTAAATGAGGTTCGCGAAAGACTTTTCAAAGTAATTTAATTTGCAAGTATTTATTTTGAAAAAAGCCTTAAAACGCTTCTTCTTAAAACAGTAGCCATTTTACTTTTAGCAGACTTGAATATCATTTAAAAATAGAAAATAAGAGAGAAAAGGACCTGCCATATACTTTTCTTAAAATTAAAAAATGTTGATTCCTTGCAAAGTTATGAAAGTTCAAATTTGAGTAAAAAATACACTGTTTAATCCCAGAAATTGACTGTTCGACTGCGTACATATTTCATCGCATTTTCGATGCTCAATTTTGAACTTCGATAACTTTGCAAGGTATCAACATTTTTCAATTTCAAAAAAAAAGGAATGAAAGCTGATGTTCTCTAAGCCTTTAATTATAAAAAAGTAATAATCAAATACTGTTATTATGAGATCATTAAATATCCATATCATGTTGGTGAGAATAACGAAAAACCGCTTATTTTGCATTCAGAGCTTCAACCATAAATTTCAGCTTTCTGAAAAACACTATCCCGATTTCCTATGTTCAAAATCATTTTCGTGGACTATGTTAGTTATAGA
>JAYJLV010000046.1:16627934-16661418 GCA_036873485.1 Torymus texanus
AGTGTGAACAGTGTTTCTATATACGTTCGGTACGTAGAATTTTTAAGAGAGAAAAAAAACAAATATTATATATAGAAATATATAAGATCACAAATGAGCGCGGTTATAGTACTTGGATGGGTGGCCGAAAACTTTTCAGTAATCTGTTATTACAGTTTCAGTGTCTAAGCCCACGAAATTCTGACCTATAGACATACTAATTGAATTATTCCAATACTTACACCGACCATCCCATAGCGGATTTTCCAAATCAAGATTTATTTCACATGTTTTACTTATACAGATATTCTCTGCCTCGCAGGCATACTCTTAGGCGAATGCGGGATGGATAAAAGGCAGGGCAAAAGGTTTAAGTAAAAAAGAGGTCCATCAGTAAAAATATATGTATAGGTATGTATAATAACAGGAAAAATGAAATGATAAAGATGTGGATAGATACGCGCCAGGCTAGTAGACTACGTGGAAATCGCTAAATATAAGATAACATATACATATATATAGCTTTCACATTATAATAATCAAATTATTCAAGAAACCTATAGGAAATACAGATTATTGAACTACTTTTTATATCGACTTTACGTACGCGGATTACAAGTGAAATTAATAAACGCATAAATATACATATCATTAGCAATGCGTGACTATATAATTATATATATATACAATGTGAAAGCTCGGGAATCGCATATAACCGTTTTTGTTGTTCTCTCTGATTTATCGAAACATGAATAATGATAAAACGAGGCGATATATATATATGGTATGTGGTTATATCTCGTGCTCTGACCCTCGTGAGCTCAAATTCATGGTTTTACGGTGTTTTCGAAACCCGCGCCGCGCTGTTGCGCGAATATATATAAGGCATCGTAAAACCTCGTTGTTTTACACAGCTGACGAAAGGTACATGGAGTGACTTTAAAAATAGAATTTTCCAAAATTCAAACTTTAAAGTGGAACGATGGAAGTTGCTGCATCTATACTATTTAATTTGAAATCGCCCGTCTTTTATCAATCAATTTTTTTGTTTTTTAAAAAAAGTTAATATTGATTGATCGTTTTGCAATTTATTTCAAAAGTTTTCGTATTTATTAAAAATATTTGTTGAAACCAATAACGAAATCCACTCTGACCCATCTTTACAATATTATAACCCACTCCTCAATCTTTACCACTTGCATTAGTTGCAAAACACATTATAGCACAGGAGCAACGCGAAAAGCACAACCGCACTTAATGGACCCTCTTGTGGCCCGGTAGCCGTTACAAAGAGCAATTCAACCTCCCCCCCTCTCTCTCTCTCTTCTTAACGTAAAGTGGGGAAACCCGAACCTCTCCTCATTGTGTCCGCGAGTGCAATAAGGAGCTCGCCATTGCGTACGGCTATCGCGTAAGTATCTCTCGACCTAAGAGAGGCACAAGACAATAGCGTGGGTTAAATACAAATAGGTACACGCTGTAGCCTGCGTATACACAAATCGCGAACGGATATCCTACGAGTTTCCGGAATTGCGCCGAAGATATAGGCTCGTTTTATTTTCACTCGAGGTATAAGGTTTATAAGCTTTTGGGTATCTCGTCATTCTTTTACTCATTGTATGTGTAAGTTCGAGGTGGATTATGATTAGTATACTTTTACTTTTGATCTTATCAACGGAGGAATAATAGCAGTGTAGGTAGCGTTGGAAAAATTCGCCTATGGATTCGTGTATTGTGGCTTTCGTAATTTACTTATCTGCGATCTTGTTATCTGATAAGATTTATATAAATGTAAGTGAAGAGTTTTCATTGGAATAAGTGTTTATTATGCATGCAAATTTTTTTGCGCATATGATTTCGAATCTAGTTAATTCTACGGAAGGTTTTAATTTATTCGATGTTATGAATTTCTTATACAAGCATTATTTCAACTCTAAATATAACAGAATTCAGTGGAGTTGAATGAAAAATGCTTTCTTAATCGTTAAAATTCCTATTTGTTATTTTGGAATCTTTCTTCACGCTGCATTCGAATCTCCAATCAAATATATATTTATCATTCAAGAAGAAATCATTCGATAACAATTTTCCGTTAAAACCGACAGCATCTAACGACACCGATCTCACTTTCCTAAACACACATCACACTACACACTTACACTCCAAAAATTCATTATACTTCTTCTCACGCGTTTCACCGCCAAAATTCCCAATCAACCTAAATCCCGCTAACTAATAACGGAAGCCCCGATCTTGCCTCTCCCATCCCCTCATACATTACAAGTGCTTTCTAATAACACGCGCGATTACGCGAGGAAATCAACTTCGTGTGTTCGTGCGTGCGTACATATACGCACTTTCCTCTGCGCTGCTTGTATATATATATAAGTATATAACGGAAAAAAGCGCGCGTGCGAGTTATTGCGCGACTGTCGCAACGCTTGTCATTACGTCATAGACGCGTTACGAGGAATGCACAAACGCGCGTATACGAAGAGCTATACGCGTGAAGATCTGCGCGGCGCGGGACCAGTAGAATGTAATGGGATGTTTACAAGAAGAGAGGAACGACGGAATTTTTATTAGTGTGGATTACTGGAATTTGTGGAAGAGACGATGAGTTTCCAGAAGGTGCGTGTGTTGCTTATAGGTGTTTAGGTTCTTGTTGTAATGAGGTAGGAATGGGTCTTACGTTTTTTTGGTAGGAGACTGGCAAGAAAGTTACGGAAGTTGAAAAAGTTCCGTAATGAAAAGGTAGAGTATACGCGTTGAGAAAGAGATGACCGTAGTGTAATAAATATTTGCGTTCTTGTGTACGATAAAAAGTCGTTGATAATATGATGTCGTGTCAGTAAAAACAACAAATCATGGCGAAACTTGATCTCATTTTTATGCGAGATTTTGCGGTTCCGATTACTTTCGGTACAAAAGAATTTTTAGCTTTTTGAACATTTTTGTATGCTACTATAAATTGAAACCTACGACGAAGTCTATAACACTTCGATTAATGATTTATTAGAAATTAAAAAAATATATGTCAATCTTTTTTCGGAAATCTAAAATTGCTATTTTTTACAGAACTTTCTCCATGAAATTCGATAAGTATGTTAGGAACCGCCAAAACAATAATTCCTATATATACTCCGCAGTTTCCACCGATCTATCCGCTTTTCTCACAAGTTTTCAGTCAAACTACATAAATTAAAATATCTCTTCAACAGTACATAAAAGTATTTCAGATACAGATTCCTATACAGCAATTTTTCCCCTTATTTCTATATTTATTTCAAAGATCTAAACAACAGTGAATGAGTCCAAGATATCGTAAAAATCAATAAATTAAAAAATACCTAATATTCTCTCTATATAATCTCCGAAAACCTCATTCAAATACTCCCTGGAGCCACAAGTTCACGGCTACACCCGCACGATAAGCCATTTCCATCACGTTCACTCGTGGGGCTTATATATAGTGGACCAAAAAACTACCAATCATGCCTCGACACACTGCCTGAACTTGGACACACATTTACCGTCACCGCTGCGTATTTCCCCGCACCTATACGCACACTTTCTATATATATATATACACACACGTCGTACAACTTCACTTTCCATCGCGCGTGAGAATCGCGTGTGTATCTTATATATACGTGACGCATGCGAGTAAGGAGTAGCATATATCCAGTCGTGCAGACTCGCACGTTTTCCGTATATATATTTTGCAATACCGCGCGGTTGATGATGGTGCGACTTTTGGGTAACGGTTTGATGACGCGGAAGAAGAAGTGCTATTATTGCGTTATAAACATCGGTATATATATATACACACACACTGGGAGTGCAGGGTTTGGAATTATTTGTGGAAATATGGATATGGTGCGTTTAAGAAACTATGAATTTATTGGTTTAGATTAAATTTTGATGTAATAGAAATTTTTTTCGTATATTAGCTGAATGGTTTGAGTGGTCAATTACAGGTTGAAATTGATACATGAACTTTTGATTTTCTTATAACTTTTCCATCGCTTTGTTGTTAAAGAAGTGAAAAATCTATTTTAATTATATACCTTTAACACGTCGCCTTGAAAGTAATTTATTATTGTTTTTTTAATAATATTTTCTGTTTAAAAATTAGCCATTTACAAAACGGCCTTGTAACCGACCATTATGGTAAAAATGGCCACAAAACGGTTAGTTAATAACTAGAAAAACACTTCATTTATACTAAAAATGGTCATTTTTCTCACAACTCAAACCTTAATTCTCCCTAAATTACTACATAATAACTATTTCGCCAAAACAAGTATATATAAACCCCTCGCCTAGCAGTCGCAACCTTTTTATTTTTCTTTTTCATCCTTATCTTTTCGAAACACTTTAGCCATCTACAATTACTCGTCTCATTTTAATCTCACACAGCACGCGTGAAACTGTCCAACTTTCAAAAAAAAAAAAAAAAAGAAAAGTATCAACTCCATATACCACTATAATTTCGCAAACCGTTATAACAACCCGTTCGAGCCGGTAAAAAGTGTGCGCGCGCGCGCGATAAGCGCCGAAAACGACTCTCTTTACATAATGCGCATGCGCATGGGTGATTTTTGCAAGCGACAAGTTGTTGTCGCTGTTAATACAGCTGCACGCAGCCTATAAGTATTACAAAGCCTTATGTCATGGAAAACAGTTAGAGTATACATGATATATTCTATAAGCTATTATATAGACTATGAAGGGAGGGAGATCGGATTGCCGGGAATTCGATCGATCGACGACTCGTTAACATTCTAATACGCTGCAGCTTTTTTTTCTCGCTTCGGAGTTTATCGGTTTGTTGGCCTCATTGTTCAGAATTATATGGTCTATCGTTCGTAGCGCTTGTTATACTTTAAAACAATGGAGTTTGCAATAAATTAAATGATTATACAATGTTTCTATATGTTCTATGATAAAGTTTCCATAAATTTCATTCATAACTACGAGTTTTAAACCCTACAATAAAGTAATGCAAATTTCTTCAATATAATATCCTAGATATTAAAACCACTCATTGACCCATATAAACACTATACAACTTGTTCTGAAAATGTATGTTTTACTACATAGGAGAAAATTCTAAACCGAAAGTTCCTTTACCATTTTTTGATATAATAAGTAGTTTTTTAATCCCTAATGTATCAAAAAATGGTAAAGGAACTTTCGGTTTAGAATTTTTTCTTCTATCCAAATATACTTATGTAGTAAAACATACATTTTCGTAACAATTTGTATAGCCAACTACCAACATTGGCATTCCATTGACACTCCGGTCGCCACTATATAATTACAAACGTCCGCATCTTATACCCACTCCACTGCACATCTCCCCAGATCTTCTCACACGCACTTTCCATTCCGCGAAACAACAACACCCAACCTCCGCTTGCAGCATCGACGCATCTCTCCACACATTCGCCGCACAACCGAGCAATTATGCAAAACCGATAATCGATTACGTGAGGGGATTTGGCAAGCCGCGTGTATTATACACGCCGAGAATTCCACACATGCGAAAAACGGCGTATAAATAATAATCGCAAATGACTATGGGATTCCATTCAATGCAAAGGTTTCGGGAAGTAAGTGTGTGTGTGTGTGTGTGTGTGTGTGTGTATGTGTGTGTGTGTGTGTGTGTGTATATATATATATGAGGGCTTGAAATTTAAGTTACGCACGCGTCCCGAAGTAGTACCTATGTTTTTCAAACGCGGATGATGGATGGCCGATCTATCCTCGCTTGATCTAGATTGACTTCTGAATGTCTGTGCGTTGATCTCTCACAAGGCGCGTCTCGATTTTCACTTTATGTGGTGCACATAATTATATAGCTATATATTGCAATAGAATGTGTGCGTTGTATTATTTCAGACCGCGCAAGAGAAACATTGGGATTGTCGATGGAAAAGTTGGTGAAATGTTTGCTTAACATGTATGTATACCTACATTTGAATTTGACTTATATACCGATCAGAAGGTTTGTGTGTATATGTAAACTGAATACGCGTTGTGTATACATTTCACTCGCGTATTTTAAGTTTTTTCGGTTGCGCCATCTAGCGGCGCGGTATATTTTATAATTTCAATAGGGTTTCGCTTTAAGCAAAATAATACGACGTTTTAATTACGTTTTTAGCGCTTACATCACGTAGACATGTGGCACACACCGTCAAAACCTTCAGTAATCTTAGCACCTCTGTAAAATACTTTAAGGAAGTTTTTAAACATTCCACAACGTGGAATTCCACTGCACGCATACTTAAAATTATTACAACGCGACAAACCCACCAATTCATAACAACGCAAGTAACTCTCGAAATTGCCCCCCTACTATACACAAAAGAATGTTTGTTTTTCACACTTCCTGAGCCTGCCATTCACCTAAAACCTCAGGGCGCCCCGCGTTGCCGCTTAATCACCATTTGCACCGAATTACGCTGGCTATATGCATGCAGGCGCCGCCGGCGAATGCAGAGGGAGAGAGAGAGAAAGAAAATGACGCAACGCTACAGCAGCATACCTTTTGCCAAAGTCTGATAAATCACCTGCGCCGGTGCGCGCGCAATTATCCACGGCAGACGCGTGTGTATATATATATATATATATATACACACACACACACACACACACACACATTCGGAGAGTTTCTTCTTTCGTGCATAGCTTCGTGGATGTATACATGTATATTGATTGGGAGTTGCACGCCGGCTCGTTATACGTGTCTGACTTTGATTCGGTTGTGTAAGAAACGCGCGCCCGAGGAGAGTCTAGGTCATAGAGGCTGCTGCGAAGGAATGAGATTTTTTTATGGTCGGGTACTTAAATCTTTGTTTTTGACGACGAGGATTTGAATTTTAGAGGCCGAAGATGTTCGCTAATTGCGGGGTATAATAGTTTTGTAAGAGATAAGGATCGGAGTAGTGTATATGATGGTTGAGAGATAAAAGAGTATCAAGTGTCTTTGTGATGTGTTTAGTAATTGTGCAATTTAAGATAAACTTTTGGGAGTATTTTATTCAAATTTTCGTTTGATTGTACTGCCAAATTTTATTGATGTGTAGAGAATTGAAGTTGTCGACTTTCAAATATATATATATCTATATATTAACGTAAGTATAACATTTACTAAATTGTAAATTGTATGGATTTGTCAAGATGGCACATGATACACACTTTCATCATTTCATCGACTCTAAAAATGCATTATAACAAAAACCAAGACGCACATTTGAATTGTATAATAAAAGTTTTGAAATTTACACTGTCAAATTTTGACGCAACTTCTCTTTACGTAAAACAAAGTTCAATACACAACGGGAATAATTCATCCGAAGAACCCGTGATTAACACTTCTAAGAAAGAGCGAATCTTGCGCATGACAGGTGATGGTCGTATAAGATAATTGTCAAATATTATATATATATATATATGTATATAGGCATTTCATACGTACTTGTGTGCTACTACTACTATGTGCGTTAGAAGGTGAATTAAGAGAAAATTATATTGTTCGTGTGCGTTTCTACGAGTAAAATTGTGAAAAAGATTCCAAGCAAAAGTTAATAATTGCCTGATTTATTCGGATTGCTTCATTTCTAACGTAGCTCAAATTAATCCGAACTTCCCATCCATTCATCCAATCTCACAGGAATTCATTAATAATCCATACATTTTAATTTATCACGACGAATCGGATAAATTCGATTTCACAAAAATCCTTCGATCACAACAACAGTGTTTCGGATACAACACTCAAAATTCCTACTTCTCACGTATCTCAGCAATATCTATAACTACGCAACGATCCACCATCGCCACCATGCAAAAAGCCAGCCGTACCATTTCACGCAGCCACCACCACTACCACCACCACCACTGCACCAACACCTCTTTTTTTTAAGCGAAACTTCGATGATTTTTTTTGCGTGATGTGTGTGTGTGTGTGTGTGTGTGTGTGAAGTGGGCAACTTACGTGGGAACTCGTTCTCCACGCTCTGCAGCTTCACACTGTCGACGTACGTGAATTTGAGGGACGACGAGGTCTCAGGCTGCGTGTAAGACTCAGCGGTGGTAGTGGCGGCGGTACGTTGAGGCTTCGGCTCGAGCTGACGTTTCTGGGAGCTTCGGATCCCCGGAAAGTGCAGGTACGGGATACTCGCTGCAGGGACGCGGTCTCGAGGTATAGATGGTGACGAAATAAAAAAATTAAAACAATTGTGCGGATGATCGGAGGGATGAAGGGTAAGGAGATAAAAGAGAGAGAGAAAGAAAAATGAGAGTGAGATTAGATTATGAGGTGAGTAGTAATGGTGGTGATGGTGGTGGTAAGTGGTTCGCTCGCTTTGTAAGATTTTTAGAGCTCAGTTTAGGGGGGTTCCAAGTTATGCCGGGAAATGGAACCGGTTAATTGTTTTTTTGTGGTAAATATACTCAATGGTGAAACGTTTAACATTGTAAATATGTGGATAATATCATTGGCTGAAAGTTTTGAATGATATATATAACTGTATTCGATTCGGTTGGTATACGTTAATTATAATATATACCTAAGATGAAGCTCGAAATATATAAATTGATATGCCGAATTTACGCTAATAAAATGAAATGATTCACTTTTTATCTTATTGGCCGTTGAAACCAAAGTTGCTAACTCTAAAGAACTTACAAAGCGATGAAATCACTGTTGCATATACTGACAAAATCTATTCCATAGATTTCATATCTCTTAGAAATTCATAGTCATCAGGAAGAGGCGTTGAAGTTTCAACAAAGTGAAAGTTCGCGGATTTTTGTTAGTCTATACGTAAACCTATGCGAGATTTGTGCGTCACCTTCCAAACGAAGCGTATATTAAGCTATTTTATTTAAGAACAATTATTTACTTCTCGTACATCAAAACCGTATATTTATTATACAAATATAAGTATATAATTATTCTGTAATAAGTTATAATAAGCAATAATATTAATTGGAACTTGAATTGAAGTTCTCAAATCTTAATTAATCGCTATCAAAATATTTTAATTGAATAAGGTGCAGCGTCTATTTTAAATTGACAAATTCATCGCACCGGTAAGATGTTATTTCGAAAAAGTAATCAACCGTAACGTATTTATTAAGGTGAAAGTATAATTTTAAACGTGCTTTCAAATTTTCAGGTGCACCTGTCAGATTGCAATGAAAATTTTTCAACCTTGCACTTGCAAAATAACGCTCCAAGAAGAACTACCAATATAAAATTTTCACATCGATAACTTTGTTCGTGTACATCTCAAAATATATATTCAAAATTTTAACGTAACGTAAAATTTATCGTGAAACAAAAAAAATACTTTACACGTTTAACTTAACGAGTAAGGTTACATATAATCATGCTCTTAGCACTTAAAACAGTAATGTCTCATAAATTTTCCACTATCAAGCCAATATATCAGGTTAGATAAAAATGATCGTTGCCTACCAATTTCAAAAATAAAATATCACAACAAAGTTTTGCACGTGGATAACAAATTACATTACTCAAAGAAGCGTGATATACATCTACATATAACTACAGAATAGATTTTGCCAATATATTTGTATATATAGAATACCAGTACAACTAAATTAACAAAAGCTCATTCGCAAACAAACGTCCAAGCAACGACTGTTGTTTTTTTTTCAAATCACCATAGCATACCTATTACCTTACACACACGAATCAATTACCTATATATATATTATATATATGTTTACTCTAAAAACTTTCCCAACGTGTAACCACACACACATACCTATAAATCATCTCGTCAACCTACAATTACACATATACACAGGTACCTCGGCAGAAGAAACACTTATCGCTTTTTGCCCACATCGCAATTAAACATTACACACGAGCGCAAAAAACGATGCAGAACGGAGAAATGGAGAAAAACTCTTCCGCGCGATCGCTCGGCTCGTTCTGAGATTTTCGCTCGGCGAAAATGCAAATTAATGAGGTGCACACGAGAACGCTCGACATATACATATACATACATGCATATATATATGTACGTACACACGTGTATGTCCTATTGGGATCGGCGCAAGTGAAAGTAACACGCGCGGCTTGGCTTTTACGGAAATCGATCGATTCGAGCGAGCGCGCCGGTAAATTTTTCTCCACGCTTATGATGAATCTTTTCTCGCCACGCGTGTCGTACGCCTGAAATGCCTACCGTGACGTTTCATTTCTCCTATTAGTATACATATATGTATAAACTCGGAGTGTGATTTGATTGGTTTAAAATTGTAGCCTCGTTTTGATACACTTACTTGATGAGGTGTGGTATACACGAGATTCACTCTTTTGTGATTGAATTTTAATAAAATGTTACTTAATACTTTATCCGGTTATACGCATTGGTTATAATTAATACGTGTTTTTGACTGCATTTAGATTATCCAGTTGCGTTTGCACTTTGCCATAATAAACATAATAGAAATTATACAGGTTTGTGGCAACTATATATGTATACTCGAGGCTATAAATTTCACTCGACTTAATATTGCAATTGAGCGGATTATTTCTACATACGACCATGAGAGAATCCAAGTAACCGTAAACGATATTTTATCGATATATATACTCTCTTGTAAAATTCATCGTATATTTTTATTTTTTTTAATTAATTGTATCAATTAACGTAAAATATGTCGAACACGCGTATATATATAAAAGCATTTGAATTTCAAATTCCAAAAAAGAAGAAAAAATTAGTTCATCGTCGAAAATTACATCAGTCCGGCTATACTCTTCTCATAGATAAAAACCCACGAAACTAAATTGCTATATTACTTAATTATTCAGCTACTTTCCATAAATTTACCAGCCTTTATATATTGCATCAACAAACGCATCTTCCAAACGCGTCTTTATTTTTCGGCTTCAACGCCCGAAGCTCAATTTTGATTTCTATTTGGAAAAGACCCCGAAAGTATTTGACCATTGCAAAATTCCATTTGATTCACGTGTACGCACGGGCACTTTTTGTAGGTCAAAATCAAAAGCCATGTATTTTTCTTGCATTGGTTAGTCCTTCGTCGAATCCATATAAACTTCTTTTCGGTAAAAGTGTACCGCAGGCTCGCAACTCTCGATTTCGACGAGGTATTTATCATTGGTATTAATACACTGGATCCTTTATTAGTCAAACTCTCTTGCCTGCTATATTCGTGCACCCGATATATAGGTTATCCAGTACTACTTTCGTGAGTGAATGCAGTAATGCAGGTTCTTTTTTTCCTCTTATTGTGTGTGTATGCGTGTGTACGTATATGTGCTTGGAGAGCAGGAAGGCGTCGGGGACCGATAATTTTTTTTTTCGAACGATCGCGCATGAATTATGAAAGTGGATCGCTTTCAGCTATTCCGGCTGTTGATCAACGCGGTCGACAAGCGCACGACACCGGTCGAAAAGTTCGGCAGCGTATGTCTGCGAGTATATAGATGCTTGTCACAGGAAGTGCTTGAATTTTGAAGACTTCCTGTGATGGTGTTGTAAAATTTTTGCTTATTTTGCATAGGACATAATTGGGTAAAGGGTATATGCAAAAAGTTACTTAATTTTTGGTTGGATAGCGTAAGATCAGATTTGATTATGGAAAATTATGTAGGAATCCGGAGAATTGTATGGAAAATCAAATGGATGACCATTTTGTATGCATAATTTAACATTCATGAATTTCGTGTTGCATTCGAAACTGACATTTATAATCATTAAAATTTTAAATTGACATCAATGATCGGTTTAAACCTAAGCTATTCTAAATATCATCCAACGGTTGAAACTGTTACTTTTTCACAAGAAAAATATAAATTTGTTAGTTTTCAAAAATCAAAATTCCCATTCATAATATGTTCTTCCTCTTATTAAACTTTGTTCGTTATCGGCACACTAAGCAACTAAACACACTCGTTGCTGAAATTCTCACAACATCCTAATCACTCCCTTTCCACCACGATTTCACCCCACAAAAAAATGAACAAGAAACCTAATTTTTTCAGGTACATCACACGCAACAAACCCTCTATTCCTAAAATTTTCTCCTATAAATCCGCACGCGCGCAACATTCGTGTTTCACAACCCAACATCCAGACACTCTTCCAATCTCGATTTATAATAGATATCGATCCCATCAACAAGGAATCATATCGCGTGTACGCAGGAAACCGACGTACCGTTGAGGCGACCTGGCACCGCGTCGATCCCGGCAAAGCTTGCCAACATGGCAAGCCCCAGAAGCACCGGAGCCAGCATCCTTCTTCTTCACCTCACACTGCTGCGTCAATCAAGAAAAAAAACCCTCTTCTAATGACCTTGAACACTTTCGCTGGTATACACACTTTTTTTTTTGTTTTCTCGTCACGGCACTCTAGGTATTTACTCCGTATACCTAAACTACCTTAGGTTTTTCTTTTTCCTTCTATACAGCTCCAAATATCAACCGCGTTTAATATATACCGTACTATACGACAACCACACGCACCGACTTTACATATCAGACTTTCTCGAATCAGTAGTGAGAATCGAGAGAGTGTAAGTGAGAGAGAGAACTCGCACGAGGGCCGTGCGCGCACGGACGGCGGCCAGCGAGAGAATGTCCCGGGCGTTCGCGCTCGACTCGCGCTACGGCCCGCGCGAGGTATAGCATTTCTCTTTCACCTGCGCGCGGGGAGTTTTCGACGCCCAGGAGTGGAGGGACGTACAACACGACGACGTGACTGACCGAGTAAGAGAGAGAGAGAGAGAGAGAGAGAGAGAGAGATATGTATATACACGAGTCTGAGAGAAGGAGATGTTGGACTTTGTGCCGTCGTGGGTGGAGGATGATATCGACGGATGTTTTTTTTTTGTTTTTGTTTTTCAGCGCGGTGGGATTTGGTTATGCATGAGGTGTATTGGGATGTGGATCGTGGGTGATTTGGATGAGTGGCGCAGGTGGCCGTGAAATAGACACGAGATTATATCGCGTGGGGGCAGGTAAGGTATAGAGATTTTGAAAATGTATGTTTTGCTAAAGGTCTGTCGGTTTAAAGCTTTGAAGCTAATTTTTAATTTTTCAAGTGAATTTTTTATACCCCAGTCTTTAGCTACACATACAAAGTAATCATTAATTCACTTATTTTCACAGAGTACATTTAATTTGAAAATGACAAATGTATTGTACTCCAAACGCTATTAGTAGAAATGACATTAAAAAAAAGGAGTCTTTCTTTTTAGTGAAGAATAGGCATTAAAATTTTAAATATAAAGTTGTTCTTTTTATTTAATTTGAAAATGACAAATGTATTGTACTCCAAACGCTATTAATAGAAATGACATTAAAAAAAAGGAGTCTTTCTTTTTAGTGAAGAATAGGCATTAAAATTTTAAATATAAAGTTGTTCTTTTTATACATAAAGTTAATTTTATATTTTGTATACTATAATGTAACTTGTTCCTGAACCAATTGATTTCCCTGACCCAAACAAGCTAGATTAACTTTATTTGTTCCGTGTACGAATCCGCATCGACTCGCATTAGAAATTGTAAAAAAAGTTCTAATTCGCAATCATAAAAATATAAATTATTACATCTGTAATATGTAAAGGAACATCTATCTATCTCACTATAAAATTTTTAAATCATTTTTATTGTCAAAACTTGAATTTAGCGAGTTACAAATATAATTTATGCTTATTGTATAATCGTTCACTTTGATTAATTCACGGTACAATTATAAAGAAATAAATATAATTATTTTCTAATTAGAATAGAAATCGGTTATTACCGGTCATCCGCAGATCATTTCTATGTACTTATATATGAAAGTATAGCAATTACTTCAATAGCCACGTACTCCGTAAAAATGAATTTAAAAAGTGGAAACAAAAAATTTATTGTGGATGTAGGTACATACATCGGGCTGAGAAAAATATGCGTAATCATTGCTTTCCCTAATTAATCCTTATAAAATCTAATGGTATTTACCGCTTATAAAACGTACATAATAGATTGTAAAAGTAATCAAATAGTGCAAAAAAAAAAAAAATTATTTAATAATCTCGCAAAAAGAAAAGAAACAGCCACACAGGAAACCATAGGTACGAGTAATCAAGTGATGCGGTTAGTGGTATAACCCATTAACTGGAATATACATCCAATACGGTAAGACAGCGATGTATAAAAACGCATCCGTTTATATAGTCCTTTAACTTTAATCGTGTTTTTCAAAATTCCCCATGGAATGATAGATCAATAGTAGCTAACTTGTCGAGATCTAATTAAAGCTTGAAGATGTCAAATTGAAAAAAAGAAGTTGCCCTGTATGTGTAAATCCCGTAGAAATCCCATGTACCCTTTTTTTTCTCTTCAACGAAAAGGAAAAGTTTTTCTCTCACACTTTTCAACTTTAAGCATCGTCATTGTGTAAATTTCCGTATCGAATTAGTTAAAAAAAAAAAACCTGTTAAATATCCACGATTCTATATACCCCAGTTCATTTTTATCTAAACATCGGCGCCAGTCTGCCGAACCTCTTGTACATAGCACTAAAACTAAACTATCGTAATATATATCCAGTAAAAATTCCACGCGAATCCTTCCTCGCCATTAGCATACAAATATACCAACTTGAAGTCCACAAACCTCGTGATCCTCATCATCCCCTGGTAATATATCCTTTCGAAACAATGTGCTAAACGTCGCGTCCTTGAATCCTTGCAAACAAGCCGATAAATTCGCTAATGACTTTTTGTTCCCACTCTCTTGGCTTTACTCCATAGCGCAGTTGCCAAATAAGCTGTCGATCGTTCCGACGATATAATTAGACAGCGTATTTTTTTTTTGGGTGGGTAATGATTCTCGCACTCACATGCGTCTTCTTCGGATGGACATTATATAAATATTAGCGATTTCTATTCGATACGGCTAATGAAGAGACGCATTACGTTGCGCTGCTGTTTTTATACGCGTACTTTCTTTTTTCACACACGTCCGGAGTGTTTTTAAGGTCCGTTGGGTGTATTCAATGTGCACAAAGGCTTTTTTGTACGAAGAAGAGATTGAGAAAAATTTAGAGACGATAGACGAGGCGTGTAACTGCGGGATTTATGTAATTTTGTGTGGATATATTAGAAAAATTGAGGTTTATTTTTGACAAGAATTTTCCGCTCATTAGCGGATAGTAAATTTTAGGCGTGTCATGTATAAAGAAAAATTGTAAATTATGTAAGTCTGAAAAATGTCATTAATCTTATGAATATATTGTGATTCCACAAAAGATACGTAGAAGAAGGCATGGTAAACAAGTAACTGTGATCCAATCTATTACTTAATGACGAACTCACCAAAACGATGAATAGATTCTCTTTTCGTTTTCCCCGAAAATTAGTATATCTTAATCGTCACCGAAAATTCTGCTGATTAGCCGTTACGCATCCTCAGTTCATTTCGAACACTATGTTATTAAATCTGTCTAATAATTTTGTTTTTCTTCTAAGCAATTGCTTTCTAATATGTTATCAGTGAAAAAAAAACTTTAGAAAAAATAAAATAACTCTGTTCGAAAAGAGAAAAGGTAATTTAGTTTTAATAGAGATATCTATCAACGTTTGGCGACTTTTAATATATTATATAGTCACGGTTTACGACAATTAAATGAAATCATTTTTTATTCGATAGAAAATCGTTTGTTCTAAACCGTTCCTAAATAAGTATTTTCATTTTCTTTGAAAAATATTTTTTTTTTCTCATTATACACGTACAGACTCTATATAAAATATCTTTAAAAAAAAAACAACCTAAAAAGTCGTACAAGATTTAAAAAAAATGATCCTACAGTGGAAAAGTTTCGCCCAGTAATACATCCCATTCCATATACAAGATTATTCATTCGCTCCTATTTACACACTGCCGCACTGACCCAATAAAAAAAAAAAAAAAATTCCCAATGTCATCGTAAGGTATCCCGAGAACGTATGTGTATGTGTGTGTGTGCAGTATATATATAAAATTAATAATCAATCACGCATCACAATTATTATTCCCCCCCTCGTGAAACTTTTCTATCTTTTTCTTTCACCGTGATCCATTTCTCTGTCTTGTTTGTAAATATCTACTATCCGCTCTGATTAAGCTACACGTGCGGGCACGCACACGCGCATAACGTGAATCGTTAGACATTTTTATACTAATCTCATCTACACGCATGCACGCTGCAGCGCACCCATAAATCCTACAGCCGAGGGTTAGACTATATATATGTAGGTATGTGTGACTCAGCTTATATTAGTGCACTTTATAAAGAGATTCGAGCGCGATGATTTATATTTATAGCACTGATTGAGTTATGTATTATTTGCAAATGATGTGACGCTATTTTTCTGTCACACTTGTATATTGTCATTGCTCAATGGATATACCGTGAGTTGGTGGGCTTAATTAACAAGGGAAGAAAGAATGTGGAGCAGTGTTGGGCAAATCAATAAGTGATTTACTAAGAGTTATAATCTTCAATTTTGAGAATTAAAAATTCATTTCCGTTCATTATTTTCGCAGGTAAAAATGCAACTTGCGTGCAAATGTCGTTGAACGAAGGGACAGATTTAAACTCAGAGAGGCATGTAATTAGGCTGTTACGTTCTGATAGAAAAACACGCATTAAATGCTTTCAAGATTTATTCGCTACTTGATCAAGAAATATGCTATTAAGCTTAAAAACTATGTTTAAACACTTACTTTGAATTACAAGCATTAACATAATGTGTGATTGGATATCTTTTGAAAGATGAATAGTTTTCTTTGACTATATTAATCAAGAAGATTTACAATAAAAAAAACCGTACATTTATAACTTAATTTGCTTATCTCTTTTATTTTTTATTATACTTGCAAAGAAATATGAATAGATAAACAACATAATCAATACAAAAACATACGTGTAACCTCTCTTACTTTCATCCTGAACGTACTACCAAATCACTCTGCCCTCATCAGTGCCCATCAACAATAATCACCGTTTCCTCACTCATTTGTTCTACTACTCAACCGCCGAACATACACAATAAACACGGGACAACGTCGTACCTATACGATCGCCAAAAACTCCAACATTGCGCGGCGAATTTTCCACTGCGCTTTCTCCATCTCCATAAGCACGCGAATTCATAATATAATGCAAGTATTCTCAGTTGGCGCGCGCGGAAAAGGCGACGGGAGCAGTGAAACGACGCATGGAATGCACGCTGAGCCCTTGTCGTGAGTTTTCCCGGGAAAGCGCGCCATTCATTCCTCGATATGTGTGTATGTGTATGTATACGTATACGTGTGTACGTCATGGCTATGTAAGGGGCTGTGAGTTTCTCCCGCGTGTGCACATGCGGGATGCGGCTCATTGAGAAACGACGGTGAGTTTGGGTCTCTCTCTCTCTCTCTCTCTCTCTCTCTCTCTCTTTCGTTCGTTCGATCGCTCGAGACATCGTTATGGAAATGCCTATATATATACTGTTGAATAATGTGCATGGAAGACGTGAGCAAGTGCGTGTGAGTTTCGAGGGAGATTCGTATGGGATTTGTATATGGAATCGAGGTTTCTAGAATGATTAGATATAATGCGTATAAAAAAAATCAGTTAGGTGTTGTATTTTGTTAAATGAAAATATTGCTGATTATTGTAGCAATTATTTCTAATTTTATACCGTATAGTTTCCGATTGAAAATTTTTACTAGTTTTGTGGAATGAAAATAATTACTAATCTGCCGTCAATTCGTTAGCACTTGGCTTCCTAATTTATTATTTCTTTCTTATATGTATGCCTAAACGAAAAAATTTTAGCAAAAAAGAGCTAAAATTTTTGTTTGCATTGTTATAAAACGTACGTCACACTCTTAGTCTTCTTATGTTCGATGTACATTTTTTATAAAATATTTTTATGCATTATATACACACATAATTGATAGAATAAAAACTAAAAATAACTATATACTAAGTTATGAAAATTTTAATAAATTTTCATAATTGTTTATACGACACCTCATATTTTTTCATCATTATTTGTAATGCTTCATAATTCTTCATTTTTATAAATTTTCATTTATTAACATTTTTCGATCCAGTTGCTTCTATGATAATAATATAGATATTTTCTATATATTTTTTTAGTACGAGATCGTGTTACTCATAAGTCATAGGATAATATAACAAAGAGCTTCTAAAGATATGATACAGCTTATTTCTATGCATGTTTCATAAAGATGATTGACATTTACTCAAATCAGATCAAAATAAAACGTTCTTTTCTTATGATATTTTACTTACTTATATTATTTGCTCACAATCCTATGAATTTTAAGTACATAACCCATTTTCAAGTCCATACAAAAATATAAAATATTCTATACTTTCGTAAAAAATTTCATGAACATTAATTCATTTTTACTCCTACTAACCTGCAACAATGAAAACGCGATTATTATCGCAAATATTTTTTCTCCCAAAGGACTATATAGATAAGCTTTTGAAATTTTAACAATTGATACTTCAGATTTGCAGAATATTTAATTAGGGAAATCATAAATATCTAAATACATTTTTACTTGTGGACTTACTTGTAGATAAGTCAGTATAAGTTTTAACTTATAGACTTACTGGCGAGTTGGCTCTTACACCAAAATCAACATATTATTATTATTATTTTACAATATTAATAATTAATTAGTAGAAAATTTTGCGACTATTTTATCACTTATAATACAATCTATTTTATATAAAGTTTTCAGCAATTCTCAGTATATTTTTTTTAGTGTACGATTAATTCTATTTGATATTTCACAGTTTGTATTTAAAAAATGTTCTTATAATTGTATATATTTAAGAAATTATGTTGCACGCAGGGTCCTAAATAATAATTTTAACAAAAGCCATGTTTATCATAAAAAGTTCCAGAACTAAAATTACGTGCATTTTCAATGTTGAAACTACATAAAATTATCCATTAATATACATAATATTTAATAAAATAATATGACAAAAATATAATGAAGAATGCCGTGTGTGTGGTTCGAGCGTCACCGGAAACTTACAGTCATTAATATTACTAATACTCTAAACAAACTTTCTATAACTCAAAAATTGTCTCGTTCCTTTCTTTCAATATTAGAACACTCGATAAACTACTTACTATAATGTTAATGTAAAATGCTCACGGAGGCGATTTTGTGAAAATGAGATCAACGTTACCCTGGTAGAAAATTGAGCAGATTCTGGCCAAAGTTTTTAAAAATAAGACATTGTTAGAAATTCATTTCAAAGTATTTCTATAATTTTAAGATAAGCGCCATTTTAACATGTGTTGACCAGAAATTTTGGCCAGAATCTGCTCAATTTTCTACCAGGGTAGTTTTGGTCCACTCGCGGTATATATACCTACGCTCGAATCAACTCGATAGATTACGAACTTTCACGATGATTTGATGGAGTCGTCACGTTAAAAAGTTGTACTTAATGACTGTCATGATGAATTCGTACCTGATTAATGATAAATAAATAGAGATTATAAATACCGCTACTGAAAGACTTTGTGAGCAAGTTTTATGTCAAGGTAAGAAGTACAGACCATATTCGCTTAATTTTAACATATCACCATAGTACATAAATAATCAGAATTTGAAATAATATACGCAAACGAATAAATTTCTGCGTTTTAAGATATAAAATATATAATACATATCACTTCGTAAAAAACAAAACAATATTTTAATTACTGAAAATCCAGTTTCCTTGTTTACAACTGGGTCACACACAAGTATACGCACTTCCCTATACAGGAATCCATACCATCCAACTACCGAGCTAATTAAACCCCGAGTCCACTACAAAACAACGCATAAAAATTATCACTTATTACGCAAACCCCAATATCCTCCGATTAAACAAAAAGAAAAAAAAAAGAAAACATACGCACTTCCTCTCGAAAACTCTGCATCGGCCCAATTTCCATAGCGAATTTCACCACCGAATTACGCTCTATTGAAACGCGCCTGCGCATAAGCAATAATCAAGTATATAACAAGCGAATGAATTTCGCCACGCATTCTTCCGATTTCCTCTACATGTATATATATATATACACGCACACGGATTTTTTAATCGGTCGAATGAACGGAGTTTCACAAGCGCAAATAGTTTCTCGCGCGCCCTGGGAAAAACAGGCTTCGACGGATGGATGGATATGGATGAGGGAGTCAAGGATGCGGTGTGTCCTTGTTTTTACAAAAAAAAGTAAGGGTGTCGGTGCAAGTTTATTGAAAAAGTTCAGTTTTAACGGTTTAGTTGATTTGAGAACAATATATTAAAGAGTGCGAAAGTGCTTCGAAGCAAGTATATATTATAGGCTTTATAAAATTTGAAAAAGTTACATTATTTATAGAAAAATTGTTAAAGCTTGTATATGTGCTATGATATTTGTACAATCATGGAAACATTCAGTTACTTGCGTTACAGTTAATTAACATCAATTGATAATAAATATTTATCCGAATTTGAACGTTAAAAGTAACTATACTGCGACGTAGGGAGTTGTAATATCCTTAAAGTAAAATTATAATGTCAACATTTTCGTTAAATTTGTGGAAATTATTGTGGTTGCTGAGATTATAATTGAATTTTTAATTGGCTTAAGTCGTTGATGTACAAGGGAACCGACGCTAATGATTATCTTAAGTTTTATCGAGCTGATCAACTCAGCAGGTAATTTTCAATATCGGCTTATTAAATTGGCAGGATTTATTTGAATTATTCGTAATAAAAAATAATCATACTTCAAGGTGTATTCTATTAAAAACTTATAGATTAAAATTTAAACGTATTTCATCGCAATAAGAATACAATAAGCATTATTGCAAACGCTTTCATAATGGATTTGGAATTTTACAGTTGAAGGTACGCTTTGATCGTGCAAACCGAATGAAAGGTTGTGATTCTTTGAGAAAGTCAAAATACAGGTTACCGTAGTTTTACTGTTCAAATTGGCACTTACACGGTTTGGAATGAAAAAAAGAATAAGTATGATTTCTTTATTCGTGCGCTCTGTTCATTTTGCGTGAAAATTCGAGGATATTTATAGAAAGTTTATGCGATATACAATTGTAGACTATAAAATATGCTATTATAACTGTTATTATACTATCAGATTTTAATTATTGAATGATTATTTTCGAGATATTACGTTCAGAGATTCTGGTAAACAAAAATAATTAAACTAAATCAATTACGTAACACAGAGAGAACCTCTTTTTTAATAATTCCCTTAAATGGAACATTTTTTAAATACCGAATATGTTTCCCAATCGAATGATAATATTATTAATACACGGATATTCTTCTCGACAGTTTATATTCAAGTACAGTATTATTTACAAGACCTATAAATTATATTTCCTCCTTGATTATAAGATTATTAGATTCTCAACTCTATCAAATGTTATTAATTATTCCGCAAGGCCGTCATATATAATAAATTCTATCGAAAAAAGAAGCCAAAAAACAAAGCTGAGCACAATCCCATCTTTGTCCTACTATAAAATCAGAATCCCTATATATCGGGACCTTGGCATAATAATAATCTAAAACCCGGAAAAAGGCTGTAATGTATACACGCATATAATACGCACGTCTAATCTAAAAATACCCGAAATTCCAAGTTATACGTCCTCGGTGATAATCTTTAATAGAGCAATTAATTACGTCGGCGATCTCTCTGTGACGTAATTGGTATGTGCGTGCAAGTATACATATATGCGCCGAAAACGAAGTCGAAGATTCGTGAGCTCGCGAACTTGTGCAAGCTTCGCGCTCGTGCTCCTTTTTACATTCACTCGTGGTAGTGTGCCGAAATTTTTCGTTTCTCTCCGTTGCGCTGTAATTGGGTAATTTGTGGGAGAGAATGTACCCGAGTTTGCTATATGGTTAGTTAGATATGTTGATATCCAGTTAGTCATTTTTGGAAATATGAATAACCATGTGTTGGATATATGTAGAAATTCACAAAAAATTGCCCATAACTTGTCTGAAAAAATGACGAAAAAAAAAAGTTGAAGGACAACTCTGAGAACTAATTTTCCTTATTCTATAACTAATATAGTCCACGAAAATAATTTTGAACATAGGAAATCGGGATAGTGTTTTTCAGAAAGCTGAAATTTATGTTTGAAGCTCTGAATGGAAAATAAGCGGTTTTTCGTTATTCTCACCAACATGATATGGATATTAAATTATCTCATAATAACAGAATTGACTTATATCTTTATGATGATCAAAAACTAGAGAAAATGAGATTTCATTTGCTTTTTTTAAAATTGAAAAATGTTGATTCCTTGCAAAGTTATCGAAGTTCAAAGGTGAGCAACCAAAATGCGACGAAATATGTACGGAGTCGAACAGGCAATTTCAGGAATTAAACACTGCATTTTTTGCTAAACTTTGAACTTTCATAACTTTGCAAGGAATCAACATTTTTCAATTTTAAAAAAAAGGAATTGAACGCTCATGTTCTCTAGCATTTAATTCTAAAAATATTATAATCAAATCCTGTTATTATGAGATCATTTAATATCCATATCATGTTGGTGAAAATAACGAAAAACCGCTTATTTTGCATTCAGAGCTTCATAAATAAATTTCAGCTTTCTGAAAAATACTATTCCGATTTTCTATGTTCAAAATCATTTTCGTGGACTATATTAGTTATAGAATAAGGAAAATCAGTTCTCCAACTTCATTTTTTCGTCATTTTTTCAGACAAGTAGAATTTATATAGTATACGTTTTTTCGAAGAAATATTTATAATTATGCTGATTTTCTTACCATAGATTCAGAGTATTTCGTTTACTTAAAATTACAAAATTTTCTCTTACGGCAACGTAATCTTTTTCAAAATTTTCAGTCAAATAAACCGTTATTAATCAGAAATTAATCATCACAGAATATAAACGCATTATTCTGCTACTGCGCACGCTCACACATGGCAAAAATCAAAGATCCGCGTTATTAATTTATTTTCAAATCATTCATCAACTTCTTGACAGTAGATATATACTCTAATACCCAAAATGCTAAAAAATTCAAATATCATCAAGAATCCTAATCTAACTTTCTAATTGCAGCGTGTAATTCGATATACAGCACCGCCGCGTGCGTAGTTTTAATCTACCTTTGTCAAACACATCACCGGCCTTATTATCCCACGTGGGCACGAAGAAAGCGCTTCTGTAATGCATGTAATTTCGTATAGATAGGTATATATTGCTTCTGTATTAACGACGTTTTAAAAACGGAGTATACCACGTACGTATACGTACACATGGCAATTATTACGTAACAACCGAGGCGTTTAATCGACGGGATTCTTATATAGAAGATTCGTACTATACATTTTCATTAATCGATTTATTTCTGTTGTGATACGTGGTGGCTGTAATGAGCGAAATTTTAGAAATTTTCGTATACAACTGGCTAGACGCAAATACTAAGCACATAAGTGCAAGTGTTATAAGTGCCTCTATATAATTGAAAAAAAAATTATGGAATCCGGTTATCTTGGCCGGAATATAAATCACGAATTAATTAAATCATTCTGTACGATTTAATCGAGACACTTCTGATTTAAATTCTGGTACTTTATCAGGGGGATCCTTAGGTAATTTATGCTGCACGAGTGAAAATATAACGCGGAAATTGCCGGGACATGAGGAGAAGTCGTTAATGACAAGGCAGAACTTATATTACGCATCTTATTTTCCTCACGAGTTGTATATTATATGTATAGAAAATATGACGGCCCATTATTATAATTCATATATTTTATTGAAAAAAAAAAAAAAAAAAAAAAACCAATGGCGTGCGGGTTTCGGTTTGTATGTAGATGTTATATACGTATAGAGAGCTTCCTTCTTGCTCAATGATGCTTGCTCATTTATATTTATTTAAATTAGCTATGAATATTAACATTAAACGCGTTTGAAAAAAATTATATAATTCATTGTTTTTTTTACAATAGAAGTTTAGATTAATAAAAATGAATAGGAATTCGTGTACTAATAACCATAATTTAATATTAATTATTTGATCAGATTATTCATCATTAGATAAGGAAAAACTTATTCCTTGTTAAGAGTAATATATTTTCTAAAACTTCAGCAGTTATGCAATGTTCAAATAACTATTGCTCGTTACGATAGTCATTATCTTCTCTTCTCAAATTTACGCATGATTTAAGTATACTCTTTTTTATCAAAACTGTTTCTCTATCAAATTAAGACACGTTTCTAAACATCACTCATTGTAACTGTCAACATTGCGCTCACTTTCATTAACTGAAATATTAAAATTAGTATTCATTTATTCAATATCTTCATCGGTATCGTAATCTGTATGAAGCGTCAAAAGTGACGTGTATCGTCTAATTTGTAACAATTTTTTATGAAACGAAAATTTGCTAAAAACTTAGGCAATGATTCGAAAAACCACATCTTCAAATTGATTAAATTTATATAACCTACCCGTATAACTACATCTCAAGAATTTTTGAAACAGGACATCGGCCAAGCCTTCCTTATGCGTGTAAGTACATTCGAGTAATTTGTAAGGATTTGAGAAATTCTTGGAGGATCGAGTATCCGTTGCAATTAATGTCTCTTCGCGAGGTATGAGTATATTAAAGTCGATTACGCGTGGACGATAATTTTATGATTTACTTGTGTCGATGCTTTTGCGACGAGGATAAATTTTTTAAAAGTAAAGAATTTATTTATCCTCGGACTGAGCAATTATTTGATTTCAATTGTTTAATAAGGAGGAACTTTATTAAGCAGAGTTTCAGAGCCGATTAAAGCATTGAAGTTTAGTACAGAATTACGATATTGATTTTTAATCCTTGCATATTGAAATTCCGAGCTTACGCAACGTAACTATATTATAATATATTTTTAAAAAAGTTATAGGTTTCAAAGAAGATGTAGTCATTTTAAATATACGAAATTTGACGATTTTAATCAAATACATTTAATTTTTTTTATTTTAACGAATCTGGAATATTATTCACGTTCTTAGAATTAAAATTAAGATATATCGATCATCTATCTCATAAAAAATTGTTGATATCTTCTAACTAATATTCACACGTTCTAGGGGAATCACCCATTCTTCTCTCATCTACAATGAGAAAAGAATTTAATAAATCTAATGAACGATATCATGGAAATCAAAATGAAGGAACACGGAAGTAAAGGCATTGATTATTTCAAAGGATTGCCTTAAATTCATTCTTGACTTATTTTATTTAAATAAGTGCAAACTACAAAAATTTTTCCCTTCAAGTGAACATCTTCTCGTGGCACTATGATAAATATTTTTCAACGTATAAACCAATTTTTTCTCTAACGATTCTTTTCCCTTTTCCAGCCCTACTTCGACAAACTTATATACCTATCCTCTTTTTACAAAAATCCACACGTTTACCTCTAATCGCTCCACGCGCTATTTAAAATTCAAACTACACTCGCCCCACAAATCTATCCAGCGCGTCTAATCGTCCCGCGTCGCAACAACCCCACCTCGTGCAAAAACTCGCCGCAAAACCTCTCCTCGAGCGTTTATCCTAATCGCAATTACGACAGAGTATATATATACACATCGGAGAGCCTATACGCGAAGGTCGTCGCTACTCGAATCCTGCGTCTCGTCCATTTAAGGCTGTGAATCTCTCTCTCTCTCTCTCTCTTTCTCTCACGCGACCCTGTGCCTCCTAACCAGGACATTATCGCGAAAAAGAAACCGAAATTCCCTGCTAAACCATTAAAACAAAAAACGTAGTTGGTAGCATCGCACAAGTTGTTGGCATATATAATTAATCATTAGCACAAACTTTCATAGTGATTAGACGTGTATATACAACGAGCAAACGACGAAATCGCCACGAGTGAATGGCCCCGCGATCGATATATAGCCTTGAGTCGTGGCGGAGGTCACCTGGCTCGATTTTTCGAAGAGAGATTTTTCGTGTCTGGATGAGACACAAGCACACAATATATATATATATATATATATATATCTTACACTTATAGTCATTCCGATGCAGCCGGACAGAGGCTGGTTTTTCATCGCGAGGTGCAGTGTGAGTTATATTTAGAGGCAGAGTCGTTCAGTGTAGAAAAATGGTAAGATGATGATGATGATGAGCAAAAGAGGGCAGGTTCGAAGAATGCCGGGAGCGAGATTTTTTTGTCGAAGATGCTTGGGAAGAGGACAGAGAAATGATTCAGTGGCGGTTTTTTTTTTCCTGGTGCGCGAATTCATTCGCATTTTTTCCAGCTGATTTAATGTGGCGAGTTTTTAGGTATTTTCGGGTTTGTTTGCGAAATTCCGAGAGGGACAATGGAATGACTAAGAGAGTTTATTGAAATTTTAAGTGGCGAATAAAAATACAAATTTAGGAATACTTAATCAAGTATATCGATAGATGTGTTTTAAAAAGTACCTATTAATAACATTTATTCTTGTAAATATTATTTACTAATTAAAAAATTAAATACCGTTCAATCTAATCCTTATTTCGGAGACTTATAAAAACAATTGCATCAACATCATGTCCTTTTTCCACATTATATCAGTAATTATAGAAGTTAACAGTAGAAAAACAGTAGCATTTAAGTAGAAAAATTCTTTAGCCTTAATAAAATGCATACTTGATAAATCGTTTCTCTATAAATCCTTACGCCTTCAAGCAACAATGAATCCGGACGCACAACATTCCTCAACGCAGCATCTTCACCTTCCATCCAATCTCAAAAAAACCTTCACACAGATAAGTGAAAAGCTTCTATACGGCACTTTGTTGCACATTGGCCCATACACATCACGCGCTCCTAGATTTCCCAATCATCATCGTCATTAGCGTCATACACGCGTGATTCCCTCGGTGAGTGAGAAGAAAAACCGAATAAACCGCGAGGACGCGATTCAGCCCACGGCGTAATTCTCACGATAATACATATATTATAAAGATGTGATGGATTGCCGTCGCTTCTTCTTCTTCTTCTTCTTCTTTTCCGAGCTACTTTGACATCGACTTCGATGATTCGGACTTCCTCGGTTATGTAACGAGGCGTGGTAATGAGAGTTTTTTCTTTCTTTCTTTCTTCGTGCAATTGACGAGGTAATGAGGGAATTGCGACACGGCGGATAGATGGTGTTTGAATATGAAAGTTGAGAGGAAGGGACAGTTTAAAAGTCTACGGGAAGAAATGTATGATGGCTAATGTGTTATGCGCGATAAGGTGGTGTACGAAGTGTATATATGTATAATCGACAGGTAATTAAGCACATATAAGTATCTTATAATTGCTACTTTTTTGTAAGAGGTAGAGTGAAATTTTTCGTTGTTATTCAATTTTTATGTAATCGTCGATGAAAGGTATAAATTAATGTAAACTAACAACGGCTTTGTTTGAAATTCAAATTATTTTTCCTTGCTATATCTTGGATACTTTATCACGTATTTTTTTATGAAAAAATATATATAAACTTGAAAAAAGATGACACGATTGAATATATTTTTCTGCATATCAAATAATAAATTCGTTATAAGATTAAGTTCCAGTTTCCAATTACATTCGAGTCTGCATTTGGATTTAATGAAGAACTTATTTTTTCAGATCACATATATTTTATCATCAAGGTTGTTAATTACGTGTCGTAACAATAAAAATTTCCAAAAATAAAAAACGGAACATATTAAAGTAAGAGTTATAAATTAAGAGTTTTTTTGTTGACGACTTGAAACTTTGAAGGACATTTTTTTCAGACACAGTATAAATTGCACCCCAATAGCCGTTATTTTATAGACATTTGCGAATTTGATCGATGACGATTAATGATAGCAATCGGTCAAAATTTTACAAAAACGTAATATTGATTTACGTGACGCAAGTTCTATACAACCTTCGAGTGCCACTTTTTTACTTTCTTAATTGTTAACTTTATTATGAAAAGATTCACTTAAATTCTCATTGCTGATATTCTTGTATACTTTTATTTTTCACGAAAAATGAAAATGTATAAATAATGCACTTCCATTAGCGACTGACGAAAAAGAATAAATATTGATAGAAGGGAAATTTTTTTTAACCATAGAGCGAATCCTTACAAAATCTCCGTAGAATTATAAATGCAAACATAATTATCATAATTGCTATATATATGTATTATTAATATTAAGTTAAAATAAATTATACGTATATATTAGCATGAAATCAAATGATTTATACATATATATATATATATATCTCATGAAAAAGAACTGCCCTGATGATTAATTACCTGATTACGAATTCTGTCAAACATATAATATTTCAAACGTTTGATAAGGTTTAATTTTTTAAAGTACCACTTAAAATGCACATTCAACACGCTCATCGCGGCGCATGTACTTACACCTGTTGAAAGTAACTTCTTGCAGCGCTCTTAATGAAAACTAATCGGACCAATTAGAATCGCTTAATCCCACGTAATCGCATCAAAACATTGCTTTATAAAACCATCTTACTTTCCAACAGAACCTCGAAAACTGCGACTACTAACGCATCTCTCTTACTTATACACCCGTAAGAAAAATAAAAACAGCATTCTGCACACCCATCGTGTTACGAAACACTCGCACTGCTGTCCCTCGCTGGAAAAATGAAAACAAACATTAGCAAAAAGAAATGCAGCTCTCTCCCACTTTTCCCTATATATACACAGTATACGCGCGCATCGCTGCATCGCAGGCGTAATCGGCCAAAACCAGCTCTCTTCCACGCACGCACCGTGTATGTATCTATACATATACATACACTACTATACGCATTAGATCTCCTACCCGTTGCGACACGTGTATGGAATCTCGCGACTTTCATTTTCGCTGCCGTTACCGCTATACTATACTGCTGCATCAGCGTAAGTAACACTAGTGCTCGATCCATTTCAGGGGCGCAGGTATTCCGCGCCTCTTTTTCTCCTAACGCGCTGCGCGCACAGCGGACAGGATAGGCTTGCAGTTGATTTATCGCTTGGCGACAAGTTCGCCAAGTTTTTGCGTGTATATATATAGTACACATACATGCGCCGCGCGTATACTGACTGGCGTTTGGAAATACATCAGCGTGAGTTGCGCGAGAGATTTTTGACGAGGAAAAGTTTTTTTGCGTTGGTTGCATGGGGCGAAGCTGGGGAATGATTGAGATGATTAAGAGGAGGGTTTGAGTAATTGCTGCAGCGGCTCGCGGTGAGTTTTTTAATGGACGCGAGGATGGTGTAAATGCGTGGGTAATAAGTACGTGGAACGAATGCGACATGCGCCCGGTAAATGAGTAGAATGAACCGGGGGGAATTAATACGTTGTAAGTGTACGGGGATATTGAAAGAAAATAGTTTACGGCATGTTTATATATGTATACTATAGTGGGAATTGTAATTGTAATGAATGATGGTAGTTTTTTCTCACAGTCGGTGTGACGTGGCTATAAAAGATAGGAAGCTTTTTTTTTGTTTAAAGTGCGCGAAGTTTATGAATTTGTGAAATATGTGATTTGAGGAAAATTCATTATACCGATAAAAGAAAAAAGAATTAAGAGAAGCGATCGACTGTCATTTGCATTGAAAGGAATATTTTTTATACGGGGTACGTTGTTTCTATAAATATATTTAGACAGTAATCCTTTTAGTGACATGCAAAACAAAATATATAATTCTTGTCATGTTTTATAAGATCGACGAGTGCATTTCGTCTTTTTCAATAACAGGATCCTGATGATCAATAAGCAACTTTCACAATCCTTTCATTTTTAATTTCAAACAAAATTTGCACTCGTAACTAATATAAATAAAAAAGAACAGAAACGTGTCGAAAAATTTAACAATATGTATATATATAGAACAACGTTGACGATCAAAATTTAGACTCGAATACTAAAGAAACGCGAATACACGCAAGTATTAATTTATATACTTTGACTCTTGAAATTCATTTTCTATAACACAAATAAATCATGAAATATCGTCTTCGACAATTATCGATAAACAATTGATCAACGAGTTATTTTGACATCGACGGCCACCTGTATACACGCGGCAATAAAGATAACATTTACGGAGACGCCCATGCGTACGATGCGCTTCTCGAAGGTAAACCGGTGCTTTATTACCTACACTTTATCAATGAAGTTTTTACGACACCTCGAAGTGAACGTATATCTGCATCTCCTGTGCTGAATAGTATTGCGATTGTCAGGAAAGCTTCTATTCTGACAAATGAGATTGCGACGTAAGTATTACAAAACTAAATACATAGTGGTAATTCGAAGTTAGTAGTTTTTTTGAATTGCGAAGCTACGCGATCGCGCGAATTATTATGCATTGATTTGAGTAATCCAAACTTTCAAGCTATTAGCACTGAGAAAGGATACAGGATAATCGTATCCTACTTAATTGCCTAATAGAAGCAGGTTCAACTAAAGTGGAATATTTTAACTCAATTTTTAAACCTGCTGTCATGAATTAATCTTCCTCAAGAGATTGGCATTTCGTCAGGTGCTTTTTTTTATGTATGCAATTCATGTTATGAATTCACTTCAGTTTGAAGAGTTGCTTATACATAGTAACGTAAAATATACGAGTAATAGAACTTTAATTATGGTAGGGTGTGCAAATAACAACGAAATCGTTTACGACCATTTATCTTTTATTCGCCGATCGTGTCTAAAATTCTAGAATACAAATACAGAATTATTCGCAGTATATTCGCAGTATGTAATAATAATGTTTTTCTTTACGAAAAAGTACCGTGTCCAAACGTACAATAAAGTTGCGGTCCTGTCCTCTATTTTGTTACTTTTTTTTCATTGTGTTTTCGTCTTAAATCTTCTTTTTATCTCTCTCTGACGTTCTCTCTTTCACATCTCGCCTCGCAAATTTATCCCCTTTAAATTTATTTAGTCGCCGTAATCGTATTTCCCTTTATGGACAATTAAACAATACATTCACTTTTATATTTGATACTGTATAACATTTTATTTTTAAGCATAATATGAAAGCATTTTTCACCTCTTTACGAATTAAGTGTATAATTACGTTCGTCTGTATGTGTATTTTTCTTTCTTTTTTTGTTTCCCTAACATTGTCCACGATTATGAAGACATCGGGACGAGTGTTGATAGATTCAGTAATCAATACTTAATCGTTAGATCGATAAGGTAAATACTCTCTCTTTATTATAGCTTACTTACAAGTAAAATGAATAGTCTAGTGTGTAAGTATATATGTTTGATGCTTTCTTTCTTTTAACTACAATGACACGCAGCTCTTTCAAACATCCCCCTTTTAACACGATGGCAAAAAAATTGTCCTTGGTCAATTTTTTCTAGTCGCGTGAGCAACGACCACCGAAGCTGTAAGCTCATTATTTTCTTTTTTTTTACACGTATTATATCAAAACTCCAAATGTTTTATTCTCTAGAGTTTTCATAAATTTATAATCGATGCTCTAGCAATCGTCGTTCAGGCAAGAGTTTGAAATAACTTTGTACAAGCGTGTGTATGTGTGTATGTGAATCTTTCAAGATTGTCCTTTCATGAAATGAAACATTACGGAAATATTACTCTTATAACGTTATACTGTATATGCTGGTTGGATAAAGTTTCCCTACGTTGTCTTACTAGAAATATGTGTGTGTTTCTTTTTTTTTTTTTATTTAAAGTAAGTCACCAACTATAAAAAGAATAAAAAATAACTTTAAAATTGCGTACTTATCACGAGGTCTTGCGTCAAGATCGCAAGCTTTTAAATGCCTTAATTCAATAGAATATTTTTACACTGAGATTATATAACGTCGAAGGAAAAACGAGTTACATGCTCATCAGATTTACGGATTTTTTTCGATGATGTCTCTCTCATACCTTTTTGTTTCGCGAGTCTCGAACGATTTATTCTAAATACTTTAACGAGACTTTTTGTTATTTATATTCGTGCTACACGAGAAATGATTCAGAACCGTATACTCAATTATGGAATCTACATTCTTTTTTACCCTATATCCATTACAATTACGCGAAATAAATTCGTAAGAACGTAATTGACGAAATTCCAATTACGTGATAATTACATCTAATAAAATACTTTTTTTCGCTTAATTACTTTCACTTTCTTTTCCGATTTACACGTCTGACGCAGTCGAAATAGATCATCTTTGTTTATTTTTTATTTATTTATTTTTTGCACATATACGAATGAATCGATTCATTGTAAAAGTATAAAACAACAAAAAGTGTCTGCTTTAAAGTATTCGACATTTGTGTGTGTGTATGCATCTCTCTTACGAACTTATAGTGTCGAGTGCGAATGTAATCGAGGCTAACACCGCTCGCAAATACAATTTTCTCACTTGCTACAATAATCTTTCGTAAGAAGATCGTGGATACAAGAAAAGAGCCGTAGCGACGTTGGCGCTATGACTTTTTTTTTCAAATTTTGCACATTGGCGCACCGAAAGAAAGTGACTGGAATAATTCTCTTCTCTCTCGGTGCCTCAGCTGTGCATCTTATTACATCGAAAAAGCGTCAGATATTTTTTCTTATTTCTTTGTTTTTTCTTTTTTGTTTCAAAATGATAAAAAATATAAACGTTTTCCCTGTTTTTTTTTTGCTTTGCGTTTGCCTCCTCGCACGGGCGGCGAAACAAGTGTCGAAGGTGTTGAGTACTCAACGCATCAAGTGTTGAATTTCAACGCCCCCTCTCAGTCGTAGAATAATTTCATATTAAAGTTAATAATTTTCAAAATAATACTTTTCCCGAAAATGGAGCGATAAAATTTCTTTTCGTTAACATAATGCTAGAAACAAATAATCATAATGTATTATGTACGTAAACCTATGTACTAAGATAACAACTAAAATCTATGTATAATTTGCCACATGTAAAAAAATCAAATAGTTCTATAAATATTTGTATATTTTTTTCGTAATGAAAATTGATTGAGTTTATTCGCAAACACAAATACCTTCTCACCTCAAATATAAAATGCACAAAAAGTCAGAATGAAATATAATATTTTTTTCAATTAATTGAAATTTCATAATTTTTGTTCTCTACGTCACTCAACACCTCATGCTCCTGCTTCGTCGTGTATGTTTTGCTTTCGACGAAAGGACAAGAAATGTAGAAATTCCTTTTTACTTCTAAGAGGCAAGATCGATCGTTTCCTCGAAGACAGAAACTGCAGTCGACTAATATTAGATGTGCACGTGTATATCTATTCTTTAGAATATCTTTATGAACTTGTATGACACGTAAGTTACATCAACGAATATAGACGCATATAGAAGAGTACTCCTTAAGAAATTTTCGGACGAAATCTTTGGGTAACATGTATAGT
>JAYJLV010000046.1:16661518-16688426 GCA_036873485.1 Torymus texanus
AGGCTTTACGTGTTACGGCGGTGTTGCACTACCCGCCCATAAGAAGTGTTCTTCTATATGCGTCTATATTCTTTGGTTACATCAATAAAGGTGATAGGAAAATCTTTCAAATGTCTTAGTGACATTGTTCTCATTAATTTATTTATGCAATAACATTCAATTGACGTAGGTAAGATAGTGAAAAAGTGATCAACAGCATAACAAAGTATATCATTTAGAGGCAGTTTCTGGCTTCATTATAATTCAATGAGGATTCACATCCCTCTGTCAAAACTATATATATATTACAAAGTTTCTGCGTAGGAGGACTGTGAACTGGTACTTACCACGCCAATTACAATGTTATTGGATTATTGCATAAAAGTGAGAAAAAGAATCTCGTCGAAAATTCTTATTCAAATTCGTTCTCTTTATTGCTAAAGTTTACAATGACATACAAATCGATAAAAATATCTAAAGAATAAAAAAAATAGATATATAGCCGATAACTAATATTATTATAATAATATCTTAATACCAGCCGTCATCAGTCTCCACATATACGCACACGCATTTAATACAACGCTCGATCCAGCCTGAGTATACATACAATAATCTAATATGTACGCCTATTTAAAAAAGGAATTTCCACAAATGCCACTCTCTATCGCTGGGGCGCTCTAAAGGTCCGTGTCGTACCAAGCCGCGGCGACCGAGCTGTCCTGGGGCGGCGCCGGAAGCTCCTCCAGATGATCGAAGCTGAGGTCCGCCTCGTGCGTCGTCGGCCCACCCACGTCCATCGCGTCCATCGCGCCGTACGTCGAGCCGCCACCGCCAATCTCGAGACCCTGCATCGAATCTACTGGTATCTGGTCATAACCTGTGGGAAGAGTGAGAAGATAGTTAGTTGATGTGTCGTGAACAATTTTATCTGTCCATTCTTTTTTTACGGGTATTCTTCTACCTTTCTGCAACGAGTTAAAAATACAAACAGTCTGTGCTTACACAATATGTAAAGAATTTTTTTCCTATGGTGTTTTTTAAGTTGTTCTTTGCCCAAACATCAAATTATCACAGAATTTTTCTCCTTGAGGAGAATATTTTTTATTTTGGTATAACCATATAGTTTTGTAAATTCTTTTAGAACAAATAAAATAAATTTAAAATTTTGTGCGTAAACAGAAAAAAATTCTGCAACTCTACAAACTTAAAGTAAATATTTCATACATATCTAAAAAGACAATAACAACTTATTTATAAATTAAAGTAAATCATAAAACTAAAATGTTTAACATATAAAATAAAAGTATTGATAAATGAATCAGTGAGTAGTAATATACAGATGATCATTCAACATGCAAGATGTGTAAGGGTAAATTTTATGGCAGGATATGTAAATGCAACATCAAAATACAGACAACATCAACTGCAAGCAGATGAAATACAAACGACTGTTAAGTTAAATTTTAGGAGTTTCTTTCACCTATAATGTTAAACTGCAAGATATTGTCGATAGCCTTTACTTATAGTTTAGTCCATGGGTTAGGCTGTTAAAATAACAAAGCAATTAAAGTTTTTTGATAGATTTAAATAAAGCAAATGCTTGTAACCACTATATCGACATTCTAATAAATGATTTTGTGTTAGGAAGTCATTTGATAAGATGCAGGTTTAATCATTTTTTCAAGCAATTGTCAAAGTTATAATTCATTCTATCATTATTATTTAGAGTAGTCTTATTAATTATTTTTTTCAAGACTAGTATCAAAATGTTAAGTAATAATATTAAATAAAGAATAATTTTCAGTGTAATTGTTAAATAAGTAAAAGATCAAGAAAGATTTCAGAATCTGTTAATTGAAAATGTCCTGCATATTAAGAAAGAGTATGGAGGAGGTACTTTATATATTTGTGCTACCAAAAATTTGATTGGTAAACAACAACATACAAATATTTTAGTGATAGCACACATATACTATGAAAATCAGATTTTATAAATATTATGAAGATATTCTTGACAAAAATTTGCCTTCCTAACATAAAAGAATCCACTTTTATAAAAAAATACTTGATTTCATTTTTATGAAAAATCTTCATAATATTTTTACGAGATTAATTTGGGAATTCATGGATGAGAGTTAACTAAGAGATAATTATAGCTTAAAAACAAAAAACACAAATAAGATTAATTACCTTGAGGTTGATAAATACGGCCTCCGTGGCTGCTGTTGTAAAGGTCCTAAATTCATATACATTTATTTAATGTAAAATATAATAAAATTAAAGATGATTCAATAATAGAAGTATGTGTTTAGTCTAGGAGTTTTATAAGAGATGTGAACTACTTATGGTATCTATAGATAAGGGCCTTTAATTTAATTGTAAAAGTCTTAAATTCCTATACAAATTTATAACTGTTACAATTTTCAAACTAGAAAGTCCCTATTAATAGATATCATCATAAGTCTATTTGGTTCCAAACACATCCTAAGGATTGTATTGGATATGGCTCAAAAGTTAAAAATAAATAAATAAATAAATAAAATGACTTTATTATAATGAAAGTCATATGATTAAATTCACAACTTTGGGGTTTTCTTCTTGATAAAATGATTCCTATTTATAGCTTTAATGACTGACATAGTTTTAATTATAAGATGTTTTATATTAAATACAAAATAGAAAATTTCAAAAGTAGCACTTTATTTTATTCTTTTTAAAATATTAATTTCACTAAGACACTAACTATGGCAGACTAAAACTAATATTTTTTATAAAAAATGTAACTAAATAAAAAAAATATAAAAATAATTCAGTTCTACATATGTCTATTTAACATCGATATCGATACCTGATATATCCAGCGTTGAGGTAAAACTGACAAAGTCAAGAGCATTCCCATGCAGATGTAATGTATAAATTTTTATATCTTATAACATTGTGTACTATATTTTACTAATTAAACTAGCTCAATAAATAAGCAATACGAATTTATGTTTCGTAATAGTGAGATGATTGCTGATGATACTTAAGCATGTACTGCTTTTAGCGCAAATACATTGACAATTAGATTATTTAGGCGATTATTTTACTTTACACTCATATGAAAAGCGGATATGATTCTGTTCTACACTGGTTAACAACGGCTAAACATTGAAGCTGTAGTGATAAGCGAATGGTATATTGCGATATTTTATAGAATCATGCTGTCGTGGTAAGAAATGACTGTACTAAATGTAATAAAAAAGATTAAAAAAAACAATAATTTAGAACAAATTCAAAATATACTTTCTTCTGTCAGTATGTCACCTCATATAAAAGATGTACATATCTTTCCATTAATCCTAATCAATCCTTATATAATTAAGTTCCTTATTATCCATCAATATTCTCCTCGCAATCACAGGAATTCTAGTTCCACTTCACAATCTCATGTCCGTCACTGCACCCTTCCAACGTACCTGTAGATCCGGACCCATTCCAAAATCGGTGTTGTTCCAGAGGTTGGTGTCCTCGCGCAGCAGCGAATTGGTCAGCTCAACTGAGATACGCTTCTTGTAGTCCTGTGGCTTGTCCTCGCTCATGCGGAAGAGGACAGCGGCGGCGTAGGTGGCGACGCCCTCATTGCGCGAGTGCAGAAGCTCTGTGAGCGGGGCAGTCGCGCCCTCCTGCTCGATCATCTCAGCACCCTCCTTGTCTGCGGCCAACTCGCAGAGCACGCCCGCGGCCACGCGCTGTATGTTCTCGATTTCGTTAAACAGAAGCTGTGGAACGTGAAAAATTGTTGAGAACATTCATCATCTTACATTTATATAAACTTAAGGGTTAGCGAGAACTTTTTTATTTTGATTTTGTTGATTGAATCTTGTGAACAAATTTGATGCTATTAAAATTTATCACAATCGACTTCAAAAATAAAAACTATATTATTTTTAATATACAAAATGTACAAAAATAACATAGTCTTATTATAAATCGAAATATAATGAATCAATGATAAGTTGAATACAATGGAAAATATTATTCTTCTTTATTTAAAATACTTCTATTTCAATTATAAACGATAATTATACATTTAAAATATGCATTACCTGCACGAAAATGGGTATGACATTCAGTGAACGAATGATAGTCCTATTATGTGATTCTCGGGCGAGAATATGGAGTGCACCAACGGTGCCTTCAACAATTTCTTCCATGCGAACACCATCTGCGTAAGCGCCTGGAGTTGCGACACTCCCAGCATTTGCAACCGATGACCTTTGCTGTAAATCATGGGGGGACGAAAAATTCAATCAAAATACGGTCATACCACATATATATAATTAATGACAATTAAAGTACGATTGAGGTTCAAAATGAGACCGAATTGTAGTTAAAAACTATTATAAAGTCCACTTGAGTATACTAGTACAGCAAACGTGTCTTCAACTCCAAGAGTATTCTCTCCGTAGTAACATCAAATTATCAATTAAAAAAATAGCACTGCATTAATTTTGAAACCTCCTAAATCATCCCAACCCCAAAACGCAACAACAAAACTCACTCTCTGCGTATCCTGGAACGCTCGCATGAGAAGCCGTACAAGATGATGAATAGCGCCGTGTTCGCGCAGTGGCTGGTGATTAGCCGAGCATAGGGCGAGATTACGAATGAGACCGATAACGGCTTTGACAAGAGGCCAGCGCGATGGCGGCTGCAGCAGCTTCACGATCACCTGAATGCCATAATTGAGACGCACTGAGTTTTGGGCCATCTCCGCCTCGCCATGACGCGAGGTCAGGTGGCGCAAGGCGCACACAGCGGGCTCAGTGATCTCCTCGCGGTCACCAGCGTTCACGATCGTGTGAACGAGAGCGTCGACGCCGCCGACTTGGCATACTGTCACCTGTGAATTGCGAAGAACGTAGTTTGAATAGATTTTCGTACAAATATTTTTATTTAATGGGTAAAATAAATTAATACTTTCAGAAATATTAATTCAATATAAAAAAAGTTTGAATTTAGTTGTATCCGTGTTATATTCATTTTGGATATACCTATTCAAATAATTTCAATTTTCACATTTATCTATGCAAATAAAGTAAGTATAAAAATTTAATAATGAATTCTTATTCTAAAACGATATTTGACTCATCATCGAACATCTGAAAGCTTATTATGAATTTTAATGTTATGCAATCCAAAATGTATAATACATATGCAGTAAAAAGCTAAAAACTGCAGGTTATTATTTTAAAATAAATATCATTGACTAACCTTGTTACGCTGATTGTTGCACGTTAAATTGGAAAGGATGCCAGCTGCGCAGGTGACGACGTTGACATCAGTGGAGGAAAGGACCTGAACGAGGCTCTGAAGAAGACCCTCGAGGCCGTCGATTTTGGTACCGGCGTCTGAGAGATTACGCAGAGTCCACAGGCAGTTCTGCACGAGCCGTTGGCTCGCGTTGCCGAGGTGCATGGCCAAAGCCTGCATGCCGCCCGCCTCCACGATCGCTGGCTTGTTGCTCGGGCACACTGATAATACTGTAAATAAAGAGTGGATGGAATTAAACACTTAAATCTTAGCGCAGGGAGTGTTTGGTATGATATGATATGGATTTGTAACAGAAGTTTATACAAGACGAATAATATACAATACAAAAATAACTCGTTTTCCGGTTTTATAACTTCACCTTCAATTAAAAATATTGCACAGAGTAAGTAAAATTAAAAATACTATTGATCCATACAATAGCTTAATGTTTTTATACAAACTAAACAAAAAAATGTATTGGTAATCAATAATGAGTAATAATAGAAAATTAGGTTTTTTATAAGTTTTTCTATCACGTGTAGCTAGTAATGCAAATACCCTTAACAAGTTTAGCACTACATAATCATAATAATACTCAATACATGAATTTTCTTTAATAATTGTCAAAATTTTGATCAAAATTTCAGTAACATGTTAGTTGACACATTATTTCCTTCTACAAAACATATGAATTAAAAAGAGAAATAATTTCAATTGAAGATATAGTAAAAGTTAAATGTTTTTAACGAAAATATAACATTTTCATTTTTGTCTGAATTATATATAACTTGTAATGTTCTTCAAATTTTATGTTTCAATTTTTAATAATTTTAATTTACTTGATCAATAATCACAATATAAAAAAATATGGAAAATTGTTTATTTTAAATAAAATAAATCAAATTCCAATACTAACCTTTGAGCACTCTAGACGTGGTCCACAACAACTTCTCATAATCGTACGAACGCATAATGCGCACCAACTCAACCGGGCCTTGGGAGGCGAGGATGATCAGCTTACTCTCCTGATTGCCGTAGGCGAGAATCTGCAGACAGTCGGTGACGATAGCCAAGAATTTCACATTGTTGCGCTGCAAGAGGATGACCATACGCTGGAGGCCGCCGGCGAGGCGCACCGCCATCTTTGAGCCGTCCTGATGGAGGAGCAGATTGTGCAGAGTCGTGATGGCGTAGAAGAGCACTGACTCAATGTTTGAGCTGAGCAGCTTGACAAGGGCGGGAATACCACCGCTCTTGAAGATGGCCAGTAGACCTTGTCTATGAAACAAGAGGTGTGTTAATTAGTTGTTCATGGTTTTTACTTTCGAGTTTTTATAAGATTACAATAGTAACTGAAATAAGGGTGCTGAATAAAACATCTGGAATTTCATGAAAATTAATATTTAACTTCACATTTTAAATGAAAACACAATAGAATTTTCTGTAACAGTGATCAAAATAATAACATTTCTCTACAATCAGCAGCTATTTAACAGTTCGTTTACTTTCGTAGATTTTTAATACTATATACAATCTTTAAACCTATTTTACATTTAATAACTAGTTTCTTCAGGAAATTTACAATTACTTATGTAGCCTCTAATAGCAAGTATTATCTGAAAATCTTATTATCTTGTCCTAAATGTTCCAAATTTTCGACAACGTTACTTTATTACTACCATAATCTATACTCTTCAACATTAACGAAACCTTACCTATGGTGGGACAAATTATGCAGAGTACCAACGGCAGCCTTGGTCGACTCAAGATCCTCACTGTTAGAGATCGCCCTGACCAAAGCTGCGACCATCTGCGAGCTGTTCATAATAGCGTGACGGGAAGCTTCCTTCTTCGACAGCTGGTGTACCATCATCGCGGCCTGTGACACGACTACTTGATCCTCGTCGTTGAGCAGCTTGATCAATTCAGGGATGGCTCGGGTTGCGAGATCCGCATCATCCTGGTAATTGATGAGATTAACAACTGCATGCTTCAACATTTGGCTGGGTTCGGAAAGTCGCTGCACGGCGGTGGGCTGAGCAGGATCAAACTGCGTCGAGGGGATCTCGATACCCTCCTCCAGGGTTTCCGGGAACATGGCCGCGCGGACGCGCTGCGAGCGCGTGTGGCTCAGCTGCTGGTTCATCTCTAGAGTAGCGGGCAAAAGGTGTTGATGAATTTTGATCTTAGGGACTTAGAGGTGCAATAAGGAACTGTATCGATCATGTGGTGGTTATGGTTCTTTAATATGAAATTAAGTAACGTTTTGTAAAGTGTAATTAAATGTATTAGTTTGTTGTACCATTGGAATTCTTGTGTTCACCTGAATTTTTTTTTTAATTTTTACTCACCAATTTCTTGAATTTAAAAAGAAATGTTCCCATGGTACTACGAAAGAATACTTCTAATATAATGACCGATACAGTTGTATAAAGAAATAAATATTTTACAAGTTCAGTGCTATCCAATTGGAGTATATTATGACAACCAAATTTTAATAACATATTTAGGCATATGATAGCACAGAACTTCATGGTTAAATTAATGATATTTTCCAATATAATTTTTATTACTTTATAAATAATTAAGAATTTCTTTGATTTCAAAACTTATTTTTCAAAAATATTTTATGTTGTATGTTTCTAAATATTTTTCTAAATAATGAAAATTTAAAGGCCGACAAAGGCCAGCGTTGCAAAATCAAAGAGATTCATTCTTAATAATTAAAATAGTTCAAATATTTATATTAAACATTTTAATACTAATTATGAATTGATTCTGTTATGATACAAATTATTTAGATCTTAGTTCTAACTTAATATTAATTCTACAACTTTTAAATCTTTAATACAATTTGAATTAATTAAATGATAGCAAAATAGAACTACAAGATCTTTATAATTTGTACAAGACAAACCACCATTACTTGTTATCTTTTCTATTTAAAATTCATTTTGCATGCAAATGAATTTATACAAAAACAATTTCATTATTTGAGACTCATTAATGAAGAAAACTAATTTACTCATTTATAAAAGTAGTAGCTTAATATTATGAGTCTCATTTCAAAAACAAAAAACTACTACAACCCTGTAAATCCCAGTATCATATTTATAGGTACACAGGCAAAAATGATTTTCCAAATATTATAGTATACTTACTATTAGTGAAAGAGTAAATTTTTATAATCTCAAATCTATCTTTCATCAATAAAAAGCACCTAACAATTATCAGCTCACCATAAACACCTTTTTGTGTACCTACCAAACAAACATGAGACTTCGCCAACAACTCTAAAGACTTACAGGGCCACTGTGAGAAAAACATACCTCGACAAACTCCCCCAGAAAACACCACCGTCCACCAGAGTGAAAAAAAATCAACACACACGAGAGATATAATAGAAAAAATAACATATACGGAGAGGAGTGGAGCGACGATTGTCACCCTAGATCCTCTCCAGGACATCGGTACATACCCTTGTCATTGCATTGTTCATAATTAGCATTGTTCGAATGCTTTGACATACCGTCAACCTGGTCTTGGGTGAAGCCCTGGGCGAAACCCTGGTCCAGGTCGAACATTAGCTGGTCGCCCTCGATCTCCTCGTCCTCCTTACCGGAGAGCGAGGGCGCCTGAGTCGCCGCCCCGGAATGTATGCCCGAGTCCCCCATGTAGGAGTTCTGCTGCCACATGAGCGTCTGCTCCTTCGTCGAGCACATCGGCAGGTCGGGCGGACCCTGCTGGTAGTTGCCGTGTGACACTGAAAGGAAATAGTCGTGTAGGTTAGTTGGAAGTGTTGAAATTTTAGAGTGGGAATCGATAAAGTATAGTTGTTATCAAATTATACGAATAATAAAACTGAGAAAAAATTTGCTAGATTTAGTAAAACTTTTAATGATTATAGCACACAAAAGTATATAGTTATTAGGCCTTTAACTGACGCGCTAAAAAACGCTTTTGGCCAAGAACTGAAAAAATACGCGAATTTTTCCGTCGTAAAGCACTTTTGGCCACTTTTGATTTGGTGAATTTTTCAGTCATTAGCAGCAAAGGGGTTAAATCAATTAATTTTTTTTCACTTAACAATACATAATTAATTCGATGCAGAATTAATTCCTGCTTTGAAATAATTATTTTCATTTGAATGAAATATTTTTAAATATTAGATCTACTAATTTTTTTTTTGAGTGTAGATACAAATTTTCAACATCAAATTGGTTTTTAACCATTTTGTATATGAATTTCTAAATAAATAAAAAACATTTTATTCGATTGTATATAGATTTTAACGTCATAAAAAGTGCATCACTATCGAAAGTATACAAATTAGTATACAAATTAGTATATTAATTTTTATATTAATATTTAGTTTATATGAATAATTGAATATTTTTAAATTTAATATCATCATTATCATTATATTTAATTAAAATTTATTAGTAATAAATCTTCTATTTTAATAAAGTATAGAAGAATGTAGGAATAATTGAAAAATTTCACGATTTTAATGATAAAATATATTTGAACATTCAAAAAATGTTATTAAATTCTTTAAAAATTTTCAAACAAAATATGGAGTAACGTTATCCTTTATCATTTTTATTACTTCTTTCGAAAGTATTTTTTTTTTAATATTTTTTCTGCTGCATTCGTTTTTCAATCACATAGTATTATAAAACCATTTTTGCGAGAATAATGATATAGAAGAAGAGAGCAAACAATTACGCAAAATCTTCGATAATAGATACTCACTTGGTCTTTGTTGGTTCGACGGCATCTGATAACTCATGGCGTCGACGCTCGGATTAATCCGCACCTACAAACAAAAAAATTACACCGGAAACATAATTAATCAGGCCGTCCGATATTAGGCTAATGATACACACCCACACACATTCGATTCAATCATATCTCACTCTCGTACTCGCAACTACATACATACATCGGATTAGAAGCGCCGCGGCGAGATCAATTTTTACCTCCAACTTCAATTTATCATTCAAGAAGATACGATAGGACGTGCGTACAGCCTGCACTTCGATTGAGTGAGTTTTGAGATGAGGTTCGCGAAAGAGCGAAGAACGGCTGAGATTATGTGAATTGGTGTATAGCGCGCTTTGATACTACTACATGTACGATAAAATAAGCGCACGGTCGGATGGAAGTGTATTTTGGAACTTTTTATCAATCGAACGGTAGTGATGTAAGGACGGTTGTAATGATAAGTGCTTATCTTGAGATTCGTTTTTCAATAAATTTAGTAAAATGCAAAATTTTATTTACTCATGGTTCGTCGATGCATTAAGCAGAGGAAAGTTATTTTTCTCTCTTAACCCTTGAAGATCAATATTTTCATATCCAAATTAATTCATCAGCGAGGGACATATTTACAGCAATAACACGCTATATAGTATTACCGAATCAGTATTACTTTTATTTACTATACTTACGTTTTTAATACTTTATTCGCGTAATAAATTAAATTAATTCAACAGAATTTTATAACTTAGAAACATAATAAAATTCAATCCATTTCGTATCAAAGTTTTCCTCTATAATAAATGACAATATGATCACAAATTTAGTAATGCAAAAACAAATATCTGCAAAGACGCAAGTGCTATGCCAATAGGTACTCAATTTCCGTTACCCCAGTACTTTTCTTCCGCTCTCGACCATATCACAACAAACAACAATTTGCGCAGCCCCAACAATCTCACCACCACCGCCCATATACATATATATAGGTATCCTCAGTACAACCTCTGCATCGAATTCCTCCACAAAGCCGGCCAGCCTCGCTTTATACACCATACCAGTGCTATATACACGCCTTCGACCTGGCAGCAGTCCGATTCTTCCGGGAAAAGCACGCAACCCCTCCTTTCATCGTCTACATATACACAACTCTATATGTATATACATACATACATACATACATACACATATACCTATATACTACGCCCAAAAAGATCCTGCACAAACGCACGCACAGGTGCACCGAGCGAGTTTCCTCAGTCAAAGAGAATCCGTGAGTCACACGCAGCGCGCGGCAACGGCGTGAAATCGCGACAGGTAGAGAGAACGAATATATATATATATATATATATATACACACACACACACACGCAGGTATACACACAAGGTACAAAGCAAAAGAGAGAGAGAGAGAGAGAGAGAGAGAACGGCAACTCGCGTTCGGCGAAAGAACGAAGGGTGCCCCCAAGTGTGTGTGAACGGAGTTCAGAGGAATTTTTCAGGACACGATTTTTCAACGGATTTTCCCTCGTCCGAGGACGTTGAGATATATAGAGAGTAATAGACGCGTGCGGAGGCTGTTTCGGAACGTTTGGTCTCATTTAGGAAAGAGAGAGAAAAACAAAGCGCGAGGTTGTGACGTCGGCTTCCGTAAACAAAATGCTGAGAGTAGAAAACTGGAGGCTAACGGTTTGCTGAGTAGGTATATAGAGACGTACGGTAGTGACAAAAGAATTTTTGTTCGTTTGATAAGAAAAAAAACATTCGTATCAATGAAAAAGTAAGACAGAAGTGTGTGCCAATGATAAACGTATTATCAATGTTAAGCAATAATACTCCGAAAAAAGGGAAAATCGGTTTATCCACTATAGCGTCTGCACACCTACATACTATCGAAGTAGGACGAGTCAAAATATATTGAAGATGAATAAATGGATGTTATTTCAGACTCTCCTTTCCATTATATCCCTCAGGGAACAAATCGGAGCACAGCTCCTTGCGCGCTTCATCAATATTTATACCCAATCCTGATAAAAATGCAGCCGCCGTCGTCGTTGCTGTTATTACCCGCGAGATTTGACAACTTTTTCTCCGTTTTTATTCATCTTCCCCATCAAAGCGATCCCGTCGTTGAGTAACATACATTATTAATATACAAACACACGCATTCTCACTCTCACTAATAATCTACATTCAGCCACGCAGATCAAAATCACAAAGATCGAACGGGCTGCTAACGAACCTCTTGAGCCCGTAGAGATCCCCTATTAAAAAGGAGAGAAAAAAAGAGCCCCGCTCGCGTCTGTGACTCATGCACTCGCGTACATACGTACGTACGTACGCACGTAAGTGTACTCGAAAAAAGCGTAGCGACGCGTGCGAGGTACACGTTATCGCTGAGAATTTATATTCGCGCGTGTAATATAAGGTATATACACACATATATAGGTAATGCATTGTCTTTGCAATAATCACGCGAGAGAGAAATAGAAAGAGAGAATGTTTGGATAGGGTATATATGCATGTACGTATAGACATTGTGTGTGTGTGTGTGTGTATCCGCGGCGTAATCTAAGCGAGATTTATTAGTAAGTGTATATAGAGGTTGTGGGATTATGATTGTTATTTCGCGCGAGTGAATGGTTGCTCTCTGCTGCTGTGTAAGCGCACTCGAACGTATATATTTGTTGTGAATTTTCTGCACTGTACATATACACTTCTTGATAATAGTCTAGTTTATCATGAATCACGCGCAGTTCGAGTATATTATTTCACGCTGGAGCGCATACGTACATATAAGAATAGACACCTGATAATTCATTTTTACAGCGTCCTCACATACACACACACACGCACACTTTGTTATCATTCGAACTTGTCGCTTTTACACAGACACGTTATATACGAACCGTCTTATCCTCCAAAATCATCAATGCACTGTACAGCACAACCGTTCAGCCTCCTTCTCCAGTCTCGCTATATCACACGTATATATACACGTATGTACGTATACACATACCTACATCCTCATATACACACATATACATACGCGAACGACCTAAGGCAAAGCAGCTCCGCTATGCGCGGTGTACCTATACTACTCCCAAACACGCAGCATCTCTCTCTCTCTCTCTCTCTCCCTCATCCACCATCTCTAAAAATCAATCTCCGCCGCGGCGCGCACTCTCTCACACACGCATATATACATATACACACTCACGCGTCTCTTTCTCTCCAATTTCCCTGGAAGGCGTAGGCAGCGGCGCGGTTGCGGCCCTTTGTTGCGTGCCGCTGCGCTATATAGCTCTCTCTCTCTCTCTTTCTCTCCCTCGCGCGTCGATGCACCTCTCTTTTCTTCTCGCTGCCGCAATCAATGCGCGCGAAGCTTCGTAATGATGATGTGCGTTAAAAAAGATAAAGTTATATACAAGTAGTATATAACCACGACACACCCACGCCGAGTGTACAGTTTTCGCATGCATATATATTATATACGTTGGCTTCCTCTGCATATACTCACATCTATACATACATACATGTACATACATACACACACACACACACACAGTTGTGCGGAGAGAGAAAGAGATATAAAGATGGAGACGCGCGCGGTGGCGGCGGCAGCGCGTACACTCACCTACAGCTAACGTCGCCCTGTCAGCAGCAGCGGGAGGAGGGGAGGGGACGTCGACCAGGGCCGAGAGCTCTCCCTCACGGCTCTCCGCGCACTCACGGCGTCGTGTTCCTGATAATGGAGAAAACCAAAAAAGAACAGACGCGCGTGAAATTGTTGATTGGTGCTGATGCAGCAGCAACGGCACTAGGATATACACCAGCAGCAGTAGAACACGCACGTCGTCGTCGTCAAGAGGCGCAGCCGCGACACACTGCACACACACACACGCACATACACGGCAGCAGCAGTAGCGCTAGCTATGCTCACTCTCACGGTGGGATCGTCTGGCTCGCACTGAGCGCAGCCGCGAGGAGAGAGAGAGGCGAGGCAGTGTGTAGTAGCACTTAGCAGCGAGCGCGCACATCGCGGCGTCAGAGAAAAGAGAGAGATAGATATATAGGAGAGTATAGTATAGTGGGGTACGGTGACGGTCAGTGGGTGGTTGCGTGACGTGAGGTGGGAGAGTTTTTAAGTATCCAAGAGGGTGGTTGCGGAAGGTGTTGGGGTGAGACGGAGAATTAAGATGGGTGGAGAAGTATCAAAGGAGATAGTGCCGGTAGTATGGGAATTTCGGGGACCTGGACGGAAGTTTTTAGGATTCGATAGCGGATACACGGGTGTGAATCATCTTTTTTAAGATGAAGTGTACGTATGAGACTCGCGATGTTTGTTGTATGATTCATTGATATATAAGGATGATTGGGAAACATGTGCTCGGGACTTTTTGTATAGGTCGATTCGTTCCGTTTTTAGGATATATAATGTAAGAATGCAGTATTGTACTATAATGGGAATTTGATAATGATTATATGCTATATTTCTTTTGGAGTGTGTAAGATTAGTAAAAAGATATCTCGTTAGTCGGTAAATATAGGTACCTTTTGAAAATGACAAATTATTTGTAAGTTACGAATTATGATTCGTTTTAAATAAGCTACAAGAAATAGAAACAAAGTTTACAAACAGCTCCGAAATATATGAATTATTTCTAATTGCACGAAAGAAAGTGGTTATTATAATGATAACGATAATAGCTTTAATTAACGACATCGTTATTGGATACCTTATTTAAAAACAGCAGTGATAAAATTCAAATAAATGAAATAAATAAATCGTTTAGATCTTGAATGAAATTCTGGAAAAATCAAGCATCAACAACATAATAGATAAACCCTCCTTGCAGGTGGTTTGAATAATAGGAAACCTTTTTACCAGTATCAAAATCCTGATGTTTAGTATAATTCTGCAAATTTAGACCGATGAATCATCTCAATATACATTTATGATTTTTGGATTCTTAGCAAAATCCACCTTACGACCTCACAATCCTCGCTCCATATATCGGTAACGGATTCTCAAAAAAATAGCCAACTCCCTCCAAACCTCCAAAATTCAAACGTAGAATGTATAGTTCTCCCGTCTTCAGATCTATGACCAACCATCGTAACCTGACCAGTCATTTCTCCAAGGGTCTCTATATCGCTCTCTCTCTTTCTTTCTCCGGATTCCGCTCCGCATCCCGCAAAACGCCAATACGTTCGTACGCGGGGCGACCTGCATTCTTTCTCCTCTCCACGGGTTTCTCTTTTCTTCGCGAGCGTGCGCGTGTGCGAATTCTCTCCCAAGAACGGGTTTCTTGCGTCCCCCTCGTGTCATTACTCATCTCTGTGGTGTCATTGGTCGTGCCTACTTTTTCGATTTGGTTTTGTATCGCTGTCGTGCTGGACATTATGGAAAAGTGGATTTAATGTAATGTAAAAAATGATTGCTTTTCTGTAAAATAGTTAATTACTTATATACACAATAAAAATATAAGCGTTAATTAAAATTTTCTAAAATAACAAATAAAACTAACATCCTTATCCAATTTAACTAATTTTCGTCGTTCACACGTCAGTAACTCTTTAAAAAAACTTTTGTTTAATGCCATGAAATATTATGTACTTGGTTTAACGAAACAAATAATATAAATAATTCGAAAGATATACTTACTTTTATAACAACCATTTTTAAAAGTGGCGGAGCGGACGATTTTCGAATTACCGGCGTGGCCATCGACTTTTTCGCCGGATCACGTACCGCGGTTATAATACCGGCCACAGATAAAACCCGCATGATGCAGCTCAGCAGCTGTAGCAGTGTTTATTTACGTTTGGAGCAAACACGAGGCTCCAAAATAGAAATAGTAAACGATTCATATTTATAAGAAAAAGAAAAACATAACTATCAAATCATGTAAAAAATAGCATAATTGAGAAAGCTGCCTATTAATGTTTCGGGTGATATTTGTGAAATCCAAAAAAAAGACAAAATGAGTGGAGACGAAACGGCAGTGCTGGAAAAGCCGAGCGAAGGCTCGGAAAACTACAGTGAAAAAGAGCCTCCAGAGAATCTATGTTCGATCACAGAGAAAATTGATGACTTCGTTGGCGAAATAACGACCCAAGTGAGAACTTCAATAGAAAATCTTACAAAGATGAACACCGAGGTCGAGGCGCAGGTTAGCGTGTTGTCCCGGTCTGACGAGTGCCAAATAGTTCAGGAACCAGAGAACAATTGTATGGAAGTCGAGGAGAATCCTGAAGTTTTGGAACAAAAATCTAATGATGGGGTTGTTCATGGAATGAGTAATGTAAGAATAATTTTTCAAATAAGATGTTTTATATAATTTATATATTTGGTGATTATTACTCTTAATTTAAAGTTCCTTTTCTTCAAATAGTAGTAAGTATTACAGAAAAAATTGTACTTTATTTAGAGAGACATTTTATCTTTTGAATCTTTTTTATTCCAATTCTAGACACTAAGAGTTATAAATCTTATGAGAAAAATATTTACAAATAATTTAATTTATATCATTTGCAGAATGATGCAGATACTAACAAGGAAGAGAATATTGAAAAACAAGAATATCCACAGTTACATTATGATTGGAGTAGACCAAAGTTAATATGTTCATCAGTAAAAGAATTTGAGCCAACAGAAAAGTCTGAAAATTTCACAAAAGGCTGTCACTGGTCTCCAGATGGCACATGCATTATAGTTCCTTCGGAAGACTTCAGAATTAGAATATTTGAACTGCCACGAGAATTGTTTAATGGCACCCTCCCAGATGATTTTAGCAAACCTTTATTTGAATCCGTTTTGAGAATAAAGGAAGGTGGAACAGTTTATGACACCTGTTGGTTTCCATACATGAGTGCTTGGGAGCCTTCAACTTGTTGTTTTTTGAGTACCAGTCAAGGTAGTCCAATACATCTTTGGGATTCGTATACAGGACAGCTAAGGGCCACTTATCGAGCTTACAATCAGTAATTGTTTTACTTTGCTGCTTAGCTTTTTATTTAAAATACAAAAAGAAACAAAATTTAAACTAAAATTACTTTTTTATTTTAGAGTCGATGAAGTTGAAGCCGGGATAAGTGTTCAATTTACTGATAGTGGTGGACAAATTTGGAGTGGATTTAAAAATGCTCTGAGAACATTTGAGACTGATCGTCCTGGTCGTCAGACAAATACAATTTATTTAAAAAAAGACTTTCCCAATGTTACTGGCCTGGTTTCGTGCATAAGAGAAAATCCTGCAATGTCTGGTTTAATTGCTTTTGGGACATACTCCAAGTGTATAGGTATCTATTTTATTTAATAATGTTATTTTGAGATAGTCTTTTATAACATTATATTAAATAATATTACATTTATTTTGAAATAAAATTTTATTAGGTTTGTATAAGGATGGACCACTTTGTTCTTTTTTAACGAGTAGTGGTGTTACTCAAATTGAATTTAGTCCTTGTGGTACAAGACTTTATTCAGCTGTTCGCAGAGGTAGTGAATTCTTGTGTTGGGATCTTCGAAACCCTGGTACAGTTCTCTATACATTACAAAACCGTCAAAGCGACACCAATCAGAGAATACATTTTTGTCTTTCTTACAATGGAGAGGAAATAGTTTCAGGTAAAGTATTATGATTTAAGATAAAATAAATTTTAGTAAATAAATAATAATTAAAACAATAATTTATTTAGGTGGAACTGACGGAGCTGTTAGGACATGGAAAATTCCTAATGATCTTCAGATTGATGAAGAACTAAATCCTGAGTACAAAATTCAAATGACCAAAGACTGTATTAACGGTGTCAACTTGCATAAAAACCTTCCAATCCTTGCAGTATCTACTGGTACAAGGATTTGTGAAGAAGAAGAAATTCAAAATCGCAATAATAGTCTACGTTTTTATTGGTTGGGTGATAGTAGGTGACAAAAAACATATGTACAAATAATTAATTTTGTAAATTTATTTTGTATAAATACATTAAAAACAATATCATTTTTTAAAACTGTGCAACTGTATCGTATTATAAAATATTTTTAACTACACTATATAATTATATAACGTATCAAAAATTGTAAAAATAGACATTATAAGTTTAAAATTATTTCTAAAGATCATGAGATCAACGCTTATATCATTACTTTAAAATACTAAGAAAAAATAATAGTTTTACACGAATTAAATTATAGCAATATTTAATTGACATAACTCAATAGTGTGTCGTTAGATTATATTTCACAAAAGTTTGTATAATATTTTATATACTTTACTTTTGTTATTACTATTATATTTTTACTATCAAAGAAATGTAAAAGTCAGCATTACCTGTTAATCTCATGTTCTTTTTTCTATTCTTATTTTCATTATATATTAATTTACGATCAACTGTAAATTTTATCCTCAATCTTCACTCTTCGTACTTACGTGTGCTCTCTAAAAAAATTTATTTTAAAATTTATTATTAATTAAAATTATTATTTACGAATTTCATTTGAAAAAAGAAAAATATTTAAATTACCCGTGAACTTTTTCGTCTGGTATTTGGCGTCATTGCTTCACTAATATCTTTGCTTAAAACTGTTTGATCAGTACTTTCAACATTTTCAGAATTTTTCTAAACAAAGCATAAATGTATTTGATTAATATAATAAAATTTGACAATATAATTCTTATCTTAAAAGTTGTTATAATACCTTTCTTCCTCTTAGACTGGGCGTTCTAAACACTTTAGTACTTTCGTTTATTTCTTGCTCAGTCTGTTGTTCATTTGGCTCTATATTTTCTTGTAGTTTCTAAAATTGAAAAGTTACTTATATTTTATTTCTTTTGATTTGATTTATTTTTCAAAGTTGCAGAATACTTACTTTTGAGCTTTTTCTTCTTAAACTTGGTGTTGATTTTTCTTCCAAATCGCTTTTAGTCGTTTCAAGCTTTGAACTTTTTCTTCGTAACTTTGGCGTTGCTGGTCCTTCAATACTTTCACTCAATTCTGTGTTATTTTTCGTGTCATTTAATAACTTTGTACTTCTTTTTGCTTTCAATGACGTAGACTTTAGTACACTTTCATCAAGATCTGATTTATTTTTTATTGTCTTTGGTGTCCTCCTGAGCTTTGGTACTGTTGCGTCATCAACAGCCATATTTGCGGTATCTTCTACTAATGTTGAGTCCATTATTGACCTCTGAGTCAAAAATGTCATACCGCGATATTTAAAATAAACGTACGTATTTTTTAATAAAAAATCCACAATTGTCTTATTTACCTTTAAACTTTTTCTTCCTCGGGTTCTTGGAGTTGCTGATTCGAGACTTACATCTTTAAGCATGTTTGAAGTATTTGGACTATTTAGTATACTTCCTGGTGTCTGAACATAAATAAAAACCGTATTAATTTTTAAAAATATCATTGATTTTATTTTATAAAATCACTAATTTTATTATTTACTTTTACACTCTTCCTTCCTCGGGTTCTAGGAGTTGCTGATTCGAGACTTACGTCTCCAAGCATGTTTGAAGTATTTGGACTATTTAGTATACTTCCTTGTGTCTGAACATAAATAAAAATCGTATTACTTCTTTAAAATATCATTGATGTTTATATTGAAAATCATTTCAAAATAAGAAACTTACTAGTGTATTTCTTCTCCTTAATCTTGCTTTAGGTGGAGTTTGAATTGAAACATCCTCTATTACAGTTACGCTGCTTTTTGTACTTCTCTGAATGGAAAAAAAACCATTAAATACCTTAAAATTTTTAATATGGTCTATAACAATCATAAATCACAATATAACGTACTTCCGAACAACTCCGTTTTAATTTTGCTGTTCTAGGTGTGGCTATTGTTACTGGAACGATTCTCTCGGAGATAATACCATTTGAATTCAAATACAGCTCCTAAAGTACGTATTTAAAATTTTAAAAATTTCATACTACTGTCAAAAATATAACGCAACGCATCAAATCTGCATTTTACCTTTTGTACAGTTGGTTCTGCTGTTGTGAACGATGTATCGTTGATTTTTTCTTCTTCGTCCACTTCCATGCTCACTTCCTCATCATCCGCCTACAGCAAACAAAAACAAATAAAACTTTCCTTTTAAAAATTTACCATAACTGAAAATCTATTAATCAAAAAGTCACGTACCGTTGAATTGACCCTAGACTTCGGCCGCGGCGTCAGAGGGGCCAAGAACTTGGTGCTTTTGAGCGGGCGCGTGTAGCTTTCATCAGTGACCGTGTTATCTTTGAAAGAAATCTGTTTCTTCGTCCTGCGCGTACCTTTTTTCATGGCACTTTCCGGCTGAATGTCGTCCAGTGTGAGTGGTGACATAGAGAGCGGCAAACCTTCCAGTAAGACTGTCGGAACTTTGAAAGATTCTTTTGACACCTTCGCGGTCTCAGAATCTTCATCCTCCTGCGACAAATTGAAACTGTCGTTTTCAAAATCTAATCTTCGTTTGGGCTCTTCAACGATATCTAACAACACACCATAAATATTCATGAACAAACTGCAATTCAAAATGCTAAATATACAAGAATCATTAATTACCTATGCTTATATTCGTATCGTTATTGCCACCTTCAATGCGGTCGAACTCTTGAACCTCAGCGTGCTGCTCTTTAAAAAATACCTTGTTTATCGACTTGTTTATTATCGTGTCATTTGCAGACTTGAGAATACTTCTGGCAGGTGTGCGACCCGAGTTTATGTAGACAATTGAATCGTCGAGCTGTACTTCTGGAGTCTTGCACATCTGACTAAGCTTCATCACGATTAATGGACTCGTCGTTGACTTGCGCGTCTGTGACATTTGCACCTTCTTCAGCAGCGATTCCCACTTGTTTGCAGATTTTGGGGTCGAAGTGTGACGCGATGGTTTGTCAGGGGTTCCAGTTTTCGGAGTAGGAGGTTTTGTGGTTGCGATCTTGCCTAGTATTTGGTCGCTGCTGTCACTTTGAAAAATACCAACAAATTTTTTTTTTAAATGAGTTGTATTCGGATGAAGGTAAATTAATTAATGACTCTATTTAGACTTTTGATTACTCATTCTTTACACATATTACAAAAATTCCATTACATAAAAATTAAAAATTGAATGTCATTTAGGTAATGAAGAAAATTATTTAGAATTGTACATAAATATAAAGTACTACACAAATAAGATTATGAAATTTCATATAAAAATTAACGACAACGAAACCTATGTATATATACACACACACACATGCGCGCGTGCTATAAGAGATCAAATGAACTCACGGAATATGTGCCTCAATCATTTCAACATCGTCAGTGATTCCCTCTTGTGCATCCATCTTTTTCCTCCTAGCAGCCATGATATGGGCCCTCAGTGAACTCGCTTTCGAAGCCGCAGCAGTAGGTTTCTTCTTCAGCCCTGCCTTCTTTGCCGGCAGCTTCTTCTTCGGCTGTTTCATAAGCAGCTCCTCCTCGTCGGCTGGCCAGCCACGTATTTTTTTCTCCTCGAGCCTGGCGAAACGAGAATCGCAGTTCTTGATTTCCACGTACATCATGTCCCAGAATCCCTGCAGGTCCTTGCACGTCACCAGCATCTCGCCTTTGCCAGTCTCGCAATCAAGGACGAGGCTGCGGAAGCGCTCGAATTTCTTGTTTATGAGGAGATGAGTTTGGCCTACGGCAGCCTGAATCTCATAGTGGATGTCCTCCGGCGTGGTGGCGTCCTCCTTAATTAAATCCCATTTGGCGCAAACCTCGTTTAGTCGCTCGATCTCCTTGTCGAGGATGTACTTGTAATACTATAAAGGCAGTGGATTTTGAGTTTATAAAATTCGTAAGAAAAGTACAAGCAAATTAAAAAGTTATTGTAGAAAATAAATAAGGATTTATCCTCAAATATTATTTTTTATCTAAATATAAATTAATAAAAATTATCTTCGATATTTACTGCTTACAGTAAGATAGAAAAGAAATAATTAAAGTTAAGAATAAAAATTACGAATTGAAAATAAATAAAAAATATACAAGGCTAATGAAACGAGTAATAAAATATTCGAAGTATAAATGTGAAATCTACATTTTTTAATATCTTCGATTAATTATTAAAAAATTAATAAGGATTAAAATTTTATTGACTTACCTGAGCTGTACGTTCCTCTTCCTCGAGTGAGATATTCAAAGTTTGCATAATCGTATCCTTGGTTGGTATCTCTGCCATGGCGGGCTGACTAAATCTGCGCTTTTGTACTTCCTTGCGCATGCTGCTCTTGCCGCGACTCGCCACTATATATGGCGAGAAGTACGCGGGGGGCTTTTCTGTCGGCGTAGAGTCATTATCAAGTGACATGTTCAAACTAAAGTTCTGTGAATTATCATCAGATTTGTTGGGACTCTTGTGTTTCGTCGGCTCAGACGAGCTCGACTCGTTCATCGTTTCAACACGTGACTCAGGTGACGAGAACTTGATCAGTGACTGGTCCACCGGAACTTCTGTACATCGTGGTGGTGGTCGCGAAGAGCGTCGAGGTGAGTAACCGGTTATAGAGTGTTCCAGAAGGTTTATCATTTTCGTAGATTTTCTGGGACCGAGGGGCGCGATGAAGGAGCCCATGAGGTCCGGACTATTCGAATCAACGTTTTCTTGGTTTTCCAGCTGGTTCTGGTCTTTCAGAGTCAAGCTTGATTCTTTAGCTGGTAATGATTTTTCGAGGGAGCTATCGTTAATGGATGTTCTTGTCGATCTTCGCTCATTAGCTGGTGACTTAGTTTTGTCCTGTTTTGAGTTAGAAGTATCCATAGCTGAATTGTTGTTAATATTAACGACAACTTCTTGAGTTTCTGCGTCTGTCGTAATTGGTTCTTTGAAAGAAGTTGATTTAGCGGAAGATAGTTCTTCGACGGAACTTTGTGACGATAACTTCGTGGACCTTCTTCTTCCAAGAGATTTTCTCGCATTCTTCTTTGAAATACTAGTTTCCATCGCACTAACATTCGAATCAGAATGAATGTCTTCTTGCTCATCCAACACTTGTTGCTCCTTGAAACTTACTTGTGTTGATTGCTTTGGACTTTTGGTTTCTACGGAAAATTTTTTTGAGGATCTTCTTCTCGTTGCTGGTGATTGCGTCGTATTTTGCTTTGAGGCACTGGAATTTAACGAAAAATCAAGATGACTTAACGATTTGTTACTTTCCAATTCATTCAACGTTTCTCCATTCTCTTGGGTAGGAACGACAGAATCAGACGTTTTTTCCAAACTAACCATTTCGTCTGTAAACATTTTGGAGGATCGTCTTCTGTTTTCTGGCGATTTGGTTTTGTTTCTCTTCGAAAAAGTAGAATTCATTGACACACTATCGTTAGTAGCATTAACTTTGGTATCATTTTGTGTATCCATCATCTCTTCATCATTTGCGGTAACCGTTTCTGACTTCCCGAACGAATATCTTTGCGTGAACATCCTAGACGACCTCTTCTTACTCACCGGTGATTCAATTGTATCTTGACGAGTTAAAGTAACTTTATCTGTAATACTTGTGTTTCCTTCGATTTCCATCATTTCTTGGTCCTCTACAGTGTCTCCAATATTTAATTCTACTGTAGAGGTTTGGTCAACAGGTGGGGTAGAAATTTTTGAAGATCTTCTCAATTTATTTTGTTTTGATAAACTAACATTTATGTCTTTCAAACTGACGTTTACATCATTTTCGGCCATTTCTTGATCTTCAGAAGTTGAGTCTTTTTCTTTTCTCGAATTTGTACTAGTTATTGGAGGAGTAAAGATTCTTCCTACTCTCCTTCCCTTTGGTGATGATTTTTTATATTTTGTAAAGCTAGTATCTATTTTCCCATCAAAGGTCAAATAATCTTGATCATTTAATGTTTCTGAATCTTCAGTAGATATTTTAAGAGTTATTGATCCTGCTGTAGAATTGTTAACATCATCTTTTTTATTTGATCTATTATGTGAGTGGTTAGATCTATGAATTCTGGAACGTCTACTATTTGACCTAAAAGTAGAATTATCTTCATTCGTGGAAACAGATTCTGAACCAATGGTTGAGGTTGTATATAACTCAGAGCTGGTAGAGGTTACTTTGGAATCTGATTCTAACTGTGTATTGTTCATTCTGGTGGCTTCCAAAGCTTGTCTACCAAACATTGGAAGAGGTGTAACTCCCAATGGAGCTCTAAACATGTAATCCTTTGGAGCAAAAGGTACTTTGTGCAATCCATCATCATAAGTAGTGGACTGCGATAAAAGAAAAGAGTGAATAAAAAATATGTATTTAAAAATTTTGTATCTGAAAAATATTTCTTTGACAATTAATACCTCAACTTTGTCCTTCCTTTTAGACCTCAAATTTTCACGTTTTTTCTGATTAATTACAGCTTTTACGGCAAGACGTTTTTCAGTGGCTCTAGTCACCCTCTTTGGTGGTGCTAATTCAGGATGAATCTCTTTAGTTCTGCCAAGTTTTGGTGGTGGTGGTAGAACTGGTTCTTTATTTAGAGGTGGAGAGTATACTCTATGATGTACCACCCCAACTTTAAACACAGGCTTAGCTTTTTTCTTATTAGCAAGTTTTTTACGATCTCTTTCTTCTCTCCATTTTTCTAGCTGTAGCAAACGCTGTTGAACTGCTAATTCAAGTTCTATATTTAAAAGATAATAAATAAGTTTAATGTTATTGTTAATTAACTATATACCTAATTTAAAATAATTAGAAAATTCTACATTACATACTAAAATTAACACTTGATTGAAATAAATAATCAATATTGAACGAAATATAATATCAAAAAAATATCTGTAATTTTTTAATTAATCTCATTTAATTTACATTAAAAAATATAGATAGGGATTGTAAATCATTTTATCCATGATAATCAAATTTAAATTAACTTGTTTACATTTAATAATATCTATAATTAAATTATAAAATAAAATAAAAAATAAAAAGTAAAAACTGTATATTATTGGAAACATTGAATTAATAACTAACATTTAATTTCATTATAATGACTATATAAAATACTTTATCAATAAAAAAAAATCAATTTTATAGCTCTATTTGAAAGAAACAATCTTATACAATTTGTATAATTCTAAAATCTCATAGATGCAATGCATATCTAAATGAAGAAGTCAAAAAATTTCTTTCTATGCACATACACACATTACATCACACAGATAAATGCAACTGCAACTGCATTAACTGTAACTGCCATTTTTAAATTCAAACTGCACTCCATCAAACACCACCACACACACATACATCGCCAAACCCCTCTGACGACTTTCCCCATCCTCCCAAACAACGATCATCTGGTCCCCTTATTAGCCCCCTTCCCTCCTTATTCAAAAAAGCCTACAAAAAAACCTGACAACCATCCCCCTTTATATATCCCCTGACAGAAAAGTGGCGGCAAAGTCGTGCGTGTACCCATAGTGGCTTTGCTCTTCTCATCATCGTGCCTGTCTTCATCCTCTACACCCCGTTTCTGATGCTTCTGATGATGCTCCTGAGACACATCGAAGCTGTCGTTCTGCGTGGTTTCGAAGTCGCGTCGCAAAAGGCTAATTTGCTCGTCGCGCATCTCGCGGCGTGCCTCATCCCGGCGTATACTCCTCAACGCGCGGTTCGTAGACATATCCTCCCGGCCGAAGCCCACGCGCTTGTATCGTTCTCGAAAGTCCGCCATCCTCTTCGTTATATGTCACTCCGGCTATCGTTACACTTTCTTTTTCTCTATTTACGCTCTCTCCGCGTGCCTGTTCGGGCTGTTGTTTTCTCTCGCACGCGCGTATAGTAAACACAGCCGCGGCGGCCCTTTGGAGAGCTGTCGTCGTGCGCGGTGGTGTGTGGCAGTCTTTACGTGTTCGCGAGCTTGCACTAACGAAAATAACGAACAAAATTTCAATTGAACGAGGTTAACTGAGCTGACGGTTGGGGGAGCTGATAGAGACGCGCGCATGCGCGATAGAAAAGAGAGGTGCGGTGACCGTCAAGGGTAATCATACCGTTGAATATGTGACCGTCGTAAAAATGAAGCACGAGTTTTAATGTTTATAGTTTATGAATGTAATATATTTATTTTTGTGAAAATCAGCTCTATAGGAGTATAGTGTAGTTCTTGCTGCATGACAGCTGAAAGGATTTTTTGAATTATTAGAGATTCTTTGGAAAAACGATGTAAAACAGATTCGTACATATGGAGATCGATTATATTACCGCAGTATATGTGAAACGTGAACGTAGATTCTACTCATTTTAATATTTTGTTGAATTTGAATACAATTTTTATAAGGAAAAATCACTTTGTCAGTCGCTCTGAAATCTTGCAAAGAGTATCTTATACAAATTTTAAATGATGCTGTTGAAATTAGTAATAAACCAATTAATTAAGAAAATTTAAAAGTATTTCTAAAAAATAATACTAGATAGAATCATATAACATTTGAATGCGACTTTCTTTACAGAATTGTGAAGTATCTAAAATGTTGGAATACAGAAAAATAGCACAATTTAAAAACTGGTAATGTTAAACCGCACTGACGGCTGACTAGTCTCCATCAGCACATTTTCATTTAGACTAGCAGTAACTTCAACAATCAAGCAATTGTTAACATTTTAAATCCTTATTCATAAAATAATGGATATTATTATTTTTTTTAATATTAAATATTGTTAATTTTAGGAGAAATTTGTATATACTTAATAATAAATAGAACAAAAAAATTGGGAAAACTAGTTATTTTTATTGTACATTAACAATATAGCATTTATACACACAATGTCTTAGTCTTAAATGAGAAATTATAAAAAGTATATGTACATTATGAAATATGATGTATAGTAAAAATACATCGACAAATAA
>JAYJLV010000046.1:16688526-16741111 GCA_036873485.1 Torymus texanus
ATCTATCATACCGTCCAGTTACACATATTATACATCATGAGAGCCCGAATCACGAGCGAATAGCACGCGAGCTGGGACCCCCCGCCACCTCGCTCACGTATGATTTAAAATCCGGTGGTCACTGCGGCCGTTGGTGTTTCGTTCACTCTTCAATACTGGATTTAAAATTTTGCAGTTTTTACTTGCGGGTGGAATAATTGTTGAACCAATTATCGATTAAACTGGAGGAATAACCTAGGACGAGCGACAACAAACTGTTCAATTGTTGTTTACATTCGAACGCTGCCTCCACTGCGACTATAAATACATATATATAGTAGCGTTCTTCCAACCGCCACTGCATGTACATATATGCAAGTATACACACACCGCTTTATTGGAAAGAGGGGAAAGCGCGCGAGAGCGAGCTAGAGGCTAGAGGGAGCATATCGCATCGCACGAGATCGCGCGCGCCGACGACGGTTACGCGCTCGTTTTTATTGTGTTCGTTAGTCGAGCGGCCGCTGTCTACTGTGTCAGTACGTACATTATATATATACATGTAGTATGCTAGTACTGTATGTACTCTGTTATATTATGTATATATCGCGAGTGCGCGAGTGGGCCATGTAGCTCCCGAGGTGCTGCTGCTGCTGCTTTGACAACAAATTTTACGTGTGCACGCGATTAACGAGAAGATAGTTATTGCTTTGCACCCAGGATGCGAGGGATTTGAGAGGAGAGAGATAAACCTGTCAGGATGGAAGATCAGGAGAAGCGTCGGAAACGCGCCTTGGAGGCTGGCAGGGAAATGGTAAGAGGGAGACAAAGATAGACATGACGGGGGAGAGAGAGAGAGAGAGAGAGAGAGAGAGAAAGAGAGGGAGTTTAAGGGCCCCTAAAGTGCAATTGCGCTCCGGGGCTATTTTCGGAGCCTCTCTCAACCCCGACAAAGAGTAGGACGCAGAGACGTCTCTGTCTCGCTCGCTTCTACTTGGAGTAGTATATAGTGTACTATTAGGTGTATTGAAATGAATTGCCTGGTTTGAGATCGATGCACTGCTCGAGGGTTACTATTTTGGCAAGGTACTCGGATAAGGACTGTTTTGGTTCCTATTGAGGTCTGAAGTATAGAAGAGTTGTGAGTTTTTGTCTATAGCTTCTTTGACTGATGGTTTAAAAAAAAAAGTGTTAAAGTTATCTAAGAGATGAGTTGTTCAAATATCGTGTGCAGTTTTTGATAAGTTAAAAAAGTATTGATAAATCAACAGTAACAATTGTGGATATTGGTAGATTGTAGGTTTTTTAATATGTTGAGAGGATAATATAATTGAAAGTCACATTAGCCATCTGAGTGTTTCCTTGAGGTGCTTGATTTAATAAAAATCTATTAAAGATATTATGTAAATGTTACATTGGTGATAGTTATGAATGATTCAGCAAAAAGATATAATTTTGGTTCTAATATGTATTTAACTATAATGCTACATAAAAAATTAGGTTTTATGAAGATTGATTACAATAATAATTCTTACTGTATTACATATAATGGCATAAGATATGATTTATAATCGATCAAAATGATTGTGCTTAAAAGTAGAAATTGTGGAGTAATATTAGCTTTTAGCAAATTAACTTGAGTTTAATAATTTTGTTATAATGTGAGCTAATACCTATGAATATAGTTAACCAGTTATATATTCTTTTTCAGCTTGAGAATTATAAACTAAATCGCTCAAAAAGATTAAGTGATAATATAGAGCAAATTTCAGATGAAGAATCTTTTCAAATACATGAGCTTGAAAATCAATCTATGGATTTACGAAGTGTAAGCATAAGCTTTTATGTATAACCTCTGTTTCTTATCAATAATCAAACAAATCATATCGTTCATTTAATACACTGGTATCTCTTATTTTAAATTAATTTTAAAACAACATTTACTTTTTTAAAAGTATCATTGAAAATTTTTTTCATTTTAAAAATATTAACAAATGACTAAAACATTTTCTTGACTTTTAATATTTTATATCATTTCAGAATAATGAAAGCATTCTTTCAAGAGATATCAGTGTTAGCATGAGTGAGGGAGAAGGTGATGGTGACTTGGAAGGATTTGCTGGACGAGTTACCAAATTAGAAGAATTACTTCAGGAAAAAGAAGCTGTTGTAGAAGCACTACATGCTGAAATAGATCACCTGAGAGGTGATGCTTCATCTCCCACATCATCGCACAGCCAAACTAGCAACAAAGATATCATTATAACTTATCATGCAAAGGTTGGTTAATTAATTAATATTTTTTCTGAAATTTTAAAATTTTAAAATTTTACTAAAGTCTAAAGAGGAATCTTAATTTAATAGCTAATCAGTAGAAACTATCATTTGTTATTACTCAATTATAGGTTATTGTTTATAACAACAAACCATATATTTTCAAAGAAAATAGCTTGATGATGTTTAATATTTGAATAATTAATCAGAATGTAGCAGCAAATAAAAAAACAAAAAACAAATACCTTAAACTTAATCAATTAATCAGAAATAAAATTCTGATTTATTATAAAATTTGTTGAGTCTCAATATTTTTGAAACAAATGCATTAATGTCATTAAATTTTAACGGAAAGCTTCAAGAATTTGAACGAGCAGTAAACCAACGAGACAACTTAATTGAAGACTTGACAAAATCACTACAACAGGCATTGACTGCTAGAGAAACTTTACTCGCACAAGTCAACGTTTTGAATTCAACTCAACTAGGACAATATAATGGAGAAAATGCTTTTGATGAAAAGGTTCATTTTTATTTGTAATTAAATTTATATTCATTTAACAATGGTTAAATAATTTGTATATTATTCAGATTTCTGCATTGGAAAATACCCTAAGTAGTCAAAAGGAGTTAGTTTCTGAGCTTGAATCTAAACTTGAGCAGGCACAACAAAATGTCAAAAAATTGGAATTTGAAAAAGAGACACAAACCTCAGAATTGAGTAGTTATAAAGAACAAATTGAAAGTCTTAATAAGAAAATTCATGCAAATTCAATTGAAAATGATTTTAATACATCTGAGACACAACAATTGCAAAAACAATATGAAGAACAAGTTGAAAAAATAAAAAAAGATATGAAAGTAATTCTTGATAAATTTGCAGCTGAAACTAAAGCTATCAACTTGAAGCATGAAAATGAAATAATGGTTTGTATTTTTTGAGATTTTCATAAAAAAATTATGAAATACTATATCTTGATGTTTTGTTTTATGGAAAAATAAAGCAATAAATAACTGATAGTCAAATAATTTTCAGGAATTACAAACCAAGCATAAATTAGAGCTGCAAAAACTCAGAGAGGAAAATCACAGTCAAGCGAATCGCCATGCAAAAGAAATAGCTCTCATACAAACACAGCTGTCTAATTACAAACGTTCAGTGGATTCTCTGAAATTTGATCTTGTCACTCAAAAAGAGTCGCATCTTAAACAGAAAGAACTACTTTCTGAGCAGATTAAGCTTCATAAACTGCAGCTTGAAGAGATGACAACCAAGTATGTGGCCATTACTAGTGTTTTAGACTCAAAAGAAAGCATCGAGCGATCCCTTGAACAGGCTCTAAATGATGCAGCAACTCTTAGAACAGAAAACGAGTCTCTTAAAGTAAGATTTTAATAATATTCTTTCATTGTAGATTTTCATGATTTAGTTAAATTTAATTTTAATTAAATTTCAACTTCTCTAACTTTATTCTTCTTCAAGTTTAAACTGGATGATCTGTCATCACGGTATTCTGCTGCTCAAAGCTTAATAGAAAATGGACAAATGACTGAAAGAACTTTGAGTAGTAAAATTTTTGCTCTGGAAAAGTCGTTGTCGAGATTAAGCGGAGTTAGTTTTGCAGAGTTGGATGAAACAAACTATCAAACTTTTGATGAAATGACACTACAATATCAGCTAACTAAACAAAAATTAGGTAAAATATTCAATAAAATTTTCGATATTCATCATTTTGTAAAAATTTAATGCATTTGTTGCTTTATTATTTTAATTAGATGAAAAAGCAGAAATGGAGCAGAAACTTGTTAAAAAAATACATCATCTTGAAGAGCTTGTTACTAGGACAAAGAATGAACTAGAAGCTGCAAACCTTACCAACGAAAGTTATGAAAAGCAAATTAAAGACATGAAGAACACCCGTGATCGATTAAAATCAGAAGCAGATAGAAATCAGCTTGAACAGCAGCAACGAATGTCCGCTGACAGTCTAGATGGTATGCGAATGTCGAGTTTGGAGTTTGAACAGGAAATTGTTGAGCTTAAAAAAACCATAGAGATGCGCAATCAAGAAACAGCAGAGTATATTAAAAAGTTAGAAGATCTCAGTGAACTCAATCGAAAACTCACTGAGGAAAGTGATAAATTAAAGAACGGATTGGCAGCGGCATATGCTCAGTGTGCTATATTCGAAGAGAAACTTGATCAAACGCTTGCTTGTGGAGAGAGCAAAATCGAAGATACTATGTTACTCGACCAGACTGCTTCTTCCAATGCCTCGTCCTTTGATTTAGAGGAATTACTGCACAAGCAGAGTAATTACAATAATGTACTTATGAAACTGGATTCGTGTCGAAAACAGCTCGAAGACTATGAACGCGAAAAGGTCCAATTACTACACAAATTAGAGGAAGTAGAAAAAGAAAAGGAAAAAATATCACGTATGTAAATACATAAACTTAACATTATTTTATAACGGTCAAAGTAATATTGAAAGATATCCCCTTTCTTATTAGCAAAAGCACAACAGAGGGAAGAGCAATATCGTGAAGAAATAAAATCCATAAAAACAGAAGCGACCACAGAGTCACATAAGTTTCAGCAGTTAGTTCTAAACTTGGAGGATGGAAATACCGGTCTGAAACAACTTAGAGTTGAGCTGGAGGAGAAGCACTCCAAAGAAATGGAAGAACTACGCCAATATTTCGAAGAAAAATGTTTGCAGATGGAGAAACAATATTCAGAAGAAATATTCAGTCAACAGTCGAAGAAGATGTCGGACAACGATAGCGAAATCGAGGAGCTTACCGAAGATCTGTACGTTGGCAGCGGTCCTGTTGATTGCTTGGGCGGGGGTGATGCAGTAGGTATGTTAATGAGTGCACCTTAAATTTGTAATCAAAAGGGCACAGCGACCAGTATTCTTTCTTTTCATTAATGATTTTCCTATATACATTTAGTATAAGAATATATACATTAGGTGTTCTAGATAAGGAAGTTAACAATGGTTCGCCTTCAAGCCTCCACAGTGACAGCCATCAAAAAAATGTTTCAGAAGAGATCGCGCAAATCGTGGCTGAATACGAGGAGAAATTGGAAAATCTAAGCAAGCAGCTGCAAGAGGTAAAGGAAAAGTCTGGAAGAACGGTTTTGCTGACGGCTGTTAATCAGGTATACAGTCGATGCTTTCTTTTTTTTTCTTTTCTTTATAATTCGATTTTTTTTATACATTAAATGTTTTATTATGGTGCTGGATAGAGCTTAAAAGCAACAGAGTTGGTATAAAGTAATCAAAATATCAAAGAAATGAAAATATTGAATATATCTATTATTATTATCCAGTTGAATTTGTAAAAAAAAGTAGTAATATTTTTTTTTAAAGTCAGTAGATTGAATAACAAACTTTTAATGCGGCCGTTTTTGTAGAAATGGTATTTTACAGTTTATAGTTAAACAAAGTAATTGATATAAGAGAAAAACTGCTTCACAGAAAACTAATGTCATTTTCCAACCCTGTTATACCACATTATAGATGCTTATTTACTTTTTCAGTTTTCATTTTATATTGATCATATAACAATATCTAAAATACTTCAACCGTGATGTCATTTTTTGTACGTTTGTTTAAGTTATTTATCTGCATGATTTTCGTTTTTTTTTCGCTACCGTTTTTTCAAATTAATTTTTTATCGCGAGCAAAAAAGCAAACATAACTTTTAAAAAGAGAAGCACAACATCATTTTTATTGCAATAAAACTATCAATTTAATTCTTGTGCGCTTGTGACTAACTCGGTTGTCTTACTTGAACGAAAACCAAAAAACCCCGCATGCAGTTTTGTCAAACCGAGCAAATCAGCGCCGTCACCGCTTCACAGGAGAATTGCAACGAACTGAATGAGCTGCGGGCGGACTACAAGCGTCAACTTGAGGAGCAAGTGGGTCTTGCTCGCATCGACATCATCAATGCCCTCCAAGAGCAGATCGAGGTAGTAGCCGCGTGCATGCTCGCAGCTTTGCGCTACATATATATTTTTTAACTATGTATTATATATATCTGGTTTTGGACTTATTAGTATTGGCTATGTGTGTTATTGGGGAAGATGTTTTAAACATGTGTTTATTTATTTATTTTGTTTTTAAATTTCGATCAGAATATACACGTTTCATTTTGGTCAACAACATAAAACAACTTTTTGTTTAAATAATGTCTTTAAAAGAAAACTACTCATATAAACTAATATATTTATAAACGGTTTTCTTTTAAAATGAAAATTTTTTATTATATTTATTCAATTAATACCATTATGATTATCAATAAAATTTATTTTAAAATTTCGTGGAAAAAATAAATCTATTATTTATTTGTAAATACACATAAATAATTATGTTAATGTAAAATACAAAAAGATTATTTGGATCACTATTTAATTTAACGTACAAATTTTAATACATTGTTATTGAATAAAATCTTGTGGATTTTATGAATTGACCAATGTCTAAAAATAATATTTTAGGCTCTGATCACCGTAGAGTCCGAGTCAGATGAAAATTGGCCCACGGAGTTGCTCGAGTTGCGTAATAAATTCACGAGCAACACAAAGCGAGAGATTCAGGCTTTGAAAGAACGCCACGTGCAAGAAATCAAAGTATTGAAGGAGGAAAGCAATCAAATTATCAATGAGCTACGTGAGGAGATCAAGAGGATCAAGGCGGAGACTCACGAATCCTTGCAAGGCAACTTAATCAAAGAAAGGTATGAATGAAAAAACTTCTCCGAAAAATTAACACCGCCATCTATAAATTTTTACGTTACGGTATATATTTAAATAAACTCTGATTTAAGTGAATAATTTCTATTTACCGTTTTTCTAGGGACACGCTTCATAAAACGTGCACGACATTGAAAGGTCTAGTCAGTCAGCTGATTAACTATTTCGCCGACTGCGAGGAGGAGTTGAACAACACAATAATCAGCGAGGTGATCAAGAAGCAGTTCATGCCACGCGGTGACGGCAACTCGACGTTCGAGAGCGACCTGACCGGCAGGGTCAAGAGGGTCCACTTTGCGCCACAGTCGGACGAGATAGTGTCCATTGTTAAAAATGATAGTCGATTCAAAGAACTGATCAACAGCGAGAAGGACGTCATGAAAATATTAAAGAGCGACCTGGACGCGTGCTTCCAGCGACTGAAGGCTGACAGCGCTAAGATCCTCAACGTGTCGTTTTCTGATACTGAATCATGGTCCACTGGAATAGGGTACGTTACATCTACTTTTTTAGAAAAAAGACGCATTTATCTGCCTTCTTGTATTATTGAATTTTTATTTTTCGAAGTAGTGATAGCCCAAGCGACAAGTTGCTCGAGACGGAGAAGATACTCGCCTGCTACCAAGAAGAAAACGAACACCTCAAGGTAAAAGTAATTGAGCTACAACAGCGGTTGCTGATGGCCGAGAAACATAAGGAAGTGATTTCTGAGGGCTACGGTGAGCAGGACGAGTCGACCGTCGAGGAGTCAAACATGGACTATTCGCAGCTGCAAGATCGCGCCAAATACGTCGTGTCCAATGGCAGTAACGACACAGCCTATCTCCTGCAGCTCATCGAAGAGCTCTGTAAACACGCAGACAAGAACTTTGATGACATAAAGCGCGAAAAGGAAGATCTACAGCATCAAGTAACGACTTTTTTGTTTCTTTTTTAATTCGTATTCATGGTTTTGGCAGAACAGTGGCACTTAGATACATTACATTGCATATAGTTAATAACCGATTAATGAATTTATAGTGTAGAACGTTTTTATTGCTTGCTGATTCACACCACTTTTATACATATAAATTCTGTTTATAGAATGATATTTGATTTTATGATACGGTGTATGCACGTTGCACTTCTTTTTTATTTATCACATTGCTAAGTTAATGCTTTCACGATATATGACGTAGATAGAAAATATAAATTTTATTTTGATTTCACGTTCTAAAACAGAGTTTTCATTTGATTCATTTACATTTAATATCATGAAAGTATTTTCTTATTACAAAAAGAAATCCTATAATCAATAAACTAACAATTTCATGCCATCCCTTAATATCCGAAACCTACATTAAAATGAAGAAAATTTTAAAATCAATAAATTTTTCAAAATTGCATGGCTTATCCATAAAAAAATGTTATCAAAACATCTCATGATAATTATTTTATTTCATTAATTCTAAAAAGCTTTAAAGTAATATTTTTCTTTACCATTTCAAAAAATAACTTCAATCATATATTATACTTTTAAAAATATTAAGTGTCAACAAAATGAAATTTATTCTTTATTTATAAAAAATTTAGGCATTTTCGCTGATACTTCAAAATGTAAATACATCCGCAAATTATTGAGTTGTATTTTTTTAAAAAACTGAAACTAATCAAATTTAATTTACTGACTGCATTTGAATTTATCGGAGAGTCATTGTAAAAAAGTGAATGATTCTCAAGGAAGGAAGGATTGTCATTGGCGTTTTGTTGTCTTCCCAGCAGGTCTCATTAGTTCCTACTCCTCCCCCAAACATTCACAGGGTTCGCTGTGGAAAGGTAAATACTAATTAAAATTTTGCCGCCAGTATCACTATTTACTCGCGATTATCGTAGAAAGCTTTTTCCCCTTCGACTAATTCGATCTGGAGGCGCTTTTCTTACGATACGTTTCTTCTTTTTTTTTAATAATTGTAAATTTTTACAGGAAAAAAAAAATTTTTTGGTAATGGGTGAGAGGAGATTTTTAAAAGACGAATACGTTTATAACTTTTTTGGAAAAATTTTTTCATAAACCGCATGTCATGCACTAGAGATACCATTGTTTTTTATATGTTTTGAATTTTTTATGCATCAAAGAAACTTCATATAGATTTTTAAGCGTTTTACAACATAAATATCTGCATGTATCACTTTATTATTTTGTTTGTTTTTTTTCGTTTGTAATTCATATAATGTTTGTTGTTTTCATACTTTTTATTTATAGCCTTAAGAAAATAAGATATATAAATTAAACTTTTATTAGTATAACAATAAATTTATAGATTAAATTTAATTTCAGGAAACAAACAATGATATAATAGTTTTGAAAATCACTACTAAAACCGAGCATGTAAAAATAAAATGCATTTTGACAATGTGCTTGGATGCTTTCATCCGATTAAAAAAATATTGAATAATAAAAAAAAAAAAGAAAAAAAATCATCCTCATAATGTAACTTAACTTTTGGGCATTTAAAGCTTCTGCTAGAGATTAAATCCTGCCTTACTATATCAATTGTAAAAAAATGTAATTTTAACTTTTTTCCAAAGTAAATCTACCTCTAAACTTAACGTTTCCTCGAGCACTCTCTACTCAACATCGAAAATTTAAAAGACAATATTAATGCAAGCCATTCTTAGATTGAGGCTGCAGATAAGCAGCTGCGTTCAACCCGCAAGTTCCAGGAGGAGCAGGCGGTGGAGCGTGAAGCCGAGCGCGATGAAGCCAGCCGGCAGATCAAACAACTGCAAGAAAAGCTCCGGGACCTCGAGCGTGGAAAGGACCGCGATCACCGTATCACATCAGCAGAGGTATACATTGGACACGTAACACCGAAACTCTCGTTGCTAAAGCATTTCTTCTCGATCTCATTTACCTACTACCTGACTCACTCACGCTCTTACTTTCTTTCACCATGAGATTTTTTTACTCGTACTAGTGTACGGGACACGAGTATTTACTAAATTTCGTATTTCTGGGAATCATCAAAGTCATCTGGTGATAAAGTGAATGCGAATGGGTAAAAAGTAATGAATTCATTCATTGGAAAACTACGCTTACATAGATTCATGTAATTCATTTAATTTTAAGAGCATGATGCGATTAAATATTGAATGCTAATAAAAGGGTTTCATATTTTTATACACTAATAAACTCACAAAAAGAGACTGAAATTAATCAAAGACATTTTCAATTATTTAGTGGATTATTTATAAAATATACATGCAATATTGGTTAAAACAAATATTTCTTTTCTAAGGCTGGTAAATAATTTGAAAATCTTATAAAAGCTACTGATGATTCCCGGAAGATTCGATTATTGAAAAGCACATTGGTGGTAGGATTTTTAACACAGTATCTTAATTTTTTATTTAATTTTTATTTATCAATTTAATAACACAACAACGGTGCTGTGAGATTAAAATAAGTAACGACTAAAGGGATAACTTTTTTTTGTATCTAATAATTGAAAGTTGATGTAATATAGGGCAGCTTATAACACTGCATCACTGCTGAATTATGGTATTAACACAAATTTGTAAGGGGATGTAGTAGTTTTTTTAAATTATTTTTTTCATGTCAGGTGTAATATTCATCTAGAAAACTAAGGTACTTCCGGCTCTTGTTTATTGATAATCAACCAAACATTGAAATTTAAAAAAAATCACTATTTTAGAATTTCATATAATCATTTTTTTGAGCTTTTAAACAAAATCCTTTTGAACGATTAAAGTCCTTAGTTTTCATAGGTAAATCTTATACTATAACAATAAATTTTGAGTAAACAGAAGTAGTTAACACATCCCCTTAACACGAGGATTTTTTTTCTCTATGCACTGTGGTTTTGGTTTTTTTTTCTCTGTTTGTCGCACACACAAAAGCAGTCTGCGCTATCGCCTGCCTCGTCCTCCACAGGCAGCTCTACGCTTCGACAGATCGATGATTCAGAGATCGATGCATCAGTGAGTTCCACTTCATGTTTTTTCTACTCATGATCGAGAGCATGAACAAAAAAAACAAATAAACATAATCGAGCGACTCGGTGCCCCCGTTAAAAGGATGTGAAAGTGATGATAGGATTTTAACATAAATATAATGATATAAAAGGATAAACTTGCCCGAGAAATCGAGGGAGGAAATTATTTACACATTTCTGCTTTTTAATCGATTGCATGCTGCTGGGTGGCTTCGAAAGCAAAAGGAATAACAAAGCGGGAATAAATAGTATAAGATTGAGGTTTATCGGGATACGGTGTTGGAAATGGTGTTGATATGAAACTAATTATAATTTGAATATTTTGAAATAATTTTAAGTTAGTTTTAAGAAACATGGAAAAAGTGGTTATTGTAAATTATAAGATACAACTTTCACATTCTTTTAATGCTTACATAGAACACACGACATCAACATACAGTTTACAAGACATCATTCACAATTTTCATCCATATCCAAAATGTCTAGTTTTAAACTTCTTCCACGGAATAAAGTAAGTATATGTAGTAAATAATGCACCAGTAAGACTTACATTTTCGTAAATTCGTAAATTTAAGATTAAATTAACTTTTAAAAATATATTCGAATCGACGTTTTCCGATAAGGCAACAATTTTCCTTTCAACGTTTCGGTCAACGTTTATCTGAAGGGATTATCATTAGAATTTAATAATTATTAGATCGATATAACCATTAAATCTGCATTTAAACAGTTTTATTTAAAGAAAATATCTATTTATGCTTGCAGAAATTTTTCATTTTCATGTACTTAGCAAAGTATAGAACTAAATTAAAATATTTGAAAGTAAAATTTGAATTTTGAACTAAAAAAACGCTGCATTACTAATGCGAACCACGAAAAAATAACTAAAATTACTACTATATAAAAATAGTTAAATTTCGTACAAGTTGAAAAGTAAAAATATCACAAAATTAACACAAATCGATCATGCACTACGTCGAAAATCTGCACGGAAGTTCCTCATATCTCAAGTGGCAAGTTAAAATTCTACTGTTGTGGTTTTTGAATTTGAGTAAACATCAATGGAAAACACTAGGCTGGTGACATTTGAAATGGGAGTCAGTTTACATAACATGTATTATGTTTGGAACCCCTTTATTACTGTATTTCAACAAAGTATTGAACGAATATTTATTAATTTTCACATAAAATGTAACTATGCATATAATCCATTTATGAGTTATACAAATATTAGCCTAACGGGAATACCCAACACAAAAAAATCTATGATGACATCATTTTTCCTTAGGCATGTAATGCCTGAGACTTGATTGAAGCGATCGCTAAAAAGTTTTTTGTTGTTATTAATTTCAGATATTAACTAATTAATTTTTTTTTTAATTCCAGTCGAACACTACATATGTTGTAATGTTTGTAATTTAAGTGATAAAAACAGAAAAATATTTAAGCTAAATTTATATAAATATTTTCATATTTCATCAGAACTAATTATAAAAATACATAATCATTAATCCTTTACAAGTACAAAAATAAAAAAAAAACATTTTCTTATTTACGTTATATCAATGTAATCATTACTAATACGAGTAGAGTCTTTACAAGGGTTTCTGGAACCGAATAATGTACAAATTTAAAATCATGTTTACATCACTGAGAACAAAATTTAGTAAAAATGATTAAATATGTTGTAAAAATTACCATACGGTCTCGTAAAGCCACCACAGGCTGTGAAAACCGAAAAAATTACTATATTTTACAGTAAATTTTACAATACAGTACAGTAAATTTTCCCACAATTCTAGCAAAATTTCTTATAATGTATGGTAATTTTTTGGGTTTTTACATTCTGTGGTGGATTTACGAGATAGTATAGTAATTTTTACAAAGCATTTAATAATTTTCACTAAATTTCTTTCTCAGTGCTTCGCTATAATTTCTCATCACCATTGAAGTATACTTGAAAATTTCACTTAAAATAATGTCAACAATGCACTTTATCTCATCGCACGTAAACTCCACCATAAAACTCATGCACCATCAATAGACAAATAGAAAAAAAATAACAGTTACACTCAGACACGAGCAGACAACACACGCATTTGACACTGTCATTAAAATGCATGCGCTCATAAAGAAAATACCCTGACACCCACATATATAACGTAGACCTCCCCCTCAGCGCTTTAATTGTCGCAGCTCTGACATGGTCATACACATATAATGTCACGAACCATCGCCCATATACTCACGTCAATCATTCTTTTTTTCTCTATCTTCCTTCTTCCTCTATCCCTTTACCACTCGCATAGGTGGAAGCATTGACAATGCAGGTACGCGAGCTGGAAGTCACTCGTGCCGAGCGCGACGCTGAGCTAGAGGAGGCTCTTAACAAGATCCGCGACCTACGCAACGTCATTGCCGACCTCGAGCATCAGGTCCAGACGAGGACGGAGAAGGAGGATCTACTCATTGTCCAGATCGAGCAACTCGAGGAGGTCGTCGTTGCACAGACCAAGAACCAGCACGAGCTTGCCCAGGAGCTCGAAGTCATCAAGAGTGGCAATGAAAATGCTGAGCTGAGCGATCACATTGGGCACTTACAGGTAATTTTTTTTTCTGTCGTAAATCTTTGTGGTTTCGATACTTTTTTTCAAGATAAAATTGGATAGAAGTTCAGTAATAACATTATTATCGGAGTTAATTAGGAAATATTTATTTCAATTTAGTCCCTTCTGGTATAAATCTTCAAAGCTCTCTGAATTCGCAGACATTATAATGAATAATTTTTAACACAGATTTCTTAAAGCTAAATCCATTTTATAATTTAACAAAAATGCATTTCTTTTGTACAAAAAACACAGAATTTAACTCAAGTTTTTCATTGCACCACATTAACATAAGGAAACTGACTGACTAATCTTCTACTTATAATACGAATACTACTGAGAGATTGGTGCAACAATCAGCTGAAAAAAGATTTAGACTTGACCTTTGAGATAACGCAAGATTTAGAATATATCTAGCTCGTGTAGCCGTAGATTATCTACACGCTGTCAGTTTATACTCATATATCGTAGAGAGCGTTACCACTATAACGAAGATCTCGAAGAAATATGTATGTTTGGGTTGTTTATCTTATGTACAATGTGAAATTGCTCAAATGGCTTGTAACTGTTAACTTGTAAAATATTTTTCATACTTACAAAATTAGTAGCGAAAAAATAATGAAAAACGCTGTCAAAGAAAGAACATTTAAGAGATACTTCACGCCCGTGGTAAGCTGCGGTGTGAGCCATACCATTTTTATAATCGAAAATAAAATTTGTTTATATATTTTTTAAACTTTAGCAATAAAGTATATATAAAAGCAATCAATATAGAAATATACCATCACATCATTTTTAACATAAAATTGCATCAACTGCCACACTCAACTATATCCCTCCACTATTTTGGTTGTCTAAAAATAAATCCCATGCACATTCGTCTTACACCAAACCTAACACGAAAACTTCCTCACCCACATCTCTTCGTAGGAGGAGCTGCGCAAACACCAGCTGAGCTCCGAGCAGCTGACCGCCAATTCGTCAGCCTTAAAGCAGCTCCGGGTAGAAATCCGCGAGCTCCAATCGCAATTGGACCGCAAGACGCGGGAATTGGAATCGTTGCACGTGTGCGGCTCAAGTCTCAGTCTCAGTCAGCCGAGCGAGGATGTCTCAATACGCGAGCAGATCGACGCTGCACGGTGCCCGACACCCGACGACCCAACCGCACCACCCATACTACCTCTCGATCATGTGCTAAAGCTCAAGGATACACTGTTAAGGCATTTCCGCGCTGAGGACGTGGCGATGAAGCGGCTGAAGGATTTAGATATACAGCTGTCCGGGTTACAGGTGGGTTGGAACGATGATGTTTTGTTTTCTGTTGTATTTCAATTGTTTCGTGAGTGTTAGTATACTGCACCATCGTAGTATTGTAAAAGAATGTTTGACTGAACAAAATTTGAGATTGAAGCTCGAGGGATCGATTATTTTTAATGAAAAGTTTTTTTTTATACTATGGAAATTTTCAATGAATAATTTCACCTTATATGGGAATGTTCGTCACAATTTTCACGTATAATGCACTCTGTTCAACTCGCTCATAATCATATACTGAGTCTTTTCGAAAGAAAATAAATAAATAGATCAATAGATTTATCTTTTTAATTATAATGGTGCTATTATTTTTCCTCCAAAATACTTTTTTACAGTTCACAACTTGAATTGAAAAGTCGAAACAATTTCAAGTTGGAGAAATGAAAGGTTCATAAGTAATAAAACTTAAAGAACGGCAGCAAGTCACCATCCGTGCTTTCAGCGTATACGCTGGAGCGCGTTGTTACGGACGTATTTCGCTATTCCGTTGTTTCGTACTTAAAATATTTGTAATTTCTTATATCTGAACTTAATTAAATAGGTTTTCTCTCGGTTTGAGATTCTTTCATGTTTTGGATAGGTGAGTATAATTCGAAGGTTATTTATTATTACTGAAAATCGTTTTAATTCTGGCCTTATAAAGTACGGTAACAGTTTAGTAGAATAAAATAATAAAATATTACATATACTTTTTGCTGATTTTAATCGTTTTATAGGTTTAATTTATTATTATTTCTTATTCATCATTTGTTGAAATCTTAAGATTCAATGTTTCATTTTCAAACAACAATATTTATGTCTACAAACCTTAAGTCCTTATTAAAAGAAAAATTTTCAATTTCTTTAAGATTCTGCCGTGTCTTGGGCAATAAATACGTACTTTAGCAAGAATCATAAAAAAATTAAAAATTCTTTTTGGATAAGGATTTTGTTAAATCGCTCCGAACATTCAACTCAAGTTTTTGATCGTAAAAAAGTATCTTGGATACCAAGCGATAACACGATTGGAAATGGTAAGAGGGGAAAAACTTTACCAATATACGTACGAACCTTTTCATATAGTCTTAAACAAAGTCTTCCTACATTTATAACAAATTTAAAGAACTTTGCTATTCAGTTTTTTAAAGAATTTCCAATAAACAAAAATATTGGCTTTATTATTGAATTGTCTTGTGATATTGAATTTATAGCTGAAATTAAAATGATAATTATTATAATCTTCTAATATCCATAGATTTTATATTATTTTTAAGTTTATTACAAAATTTACGAAGATTGCATATGTTTTAGTTTATCAAAATAAAAATTTTATTGTTTTCACTATTTCTATGCTCATTTCCATTAATATGTGGATATATCCGGGTGCCGTATGTTCATAAATATACTTTTCCACATCTGCGCGTATAAGTAAAGTAACACGACTCGAGTACATCAAATCACGCTAGAAATACATCCTACCTTACAACCACACCTTCGTATAAGCATTTTTCAACACGACGTATGTGAAATCTAGTTCATCCTTATTAACGCACCAAACGCAGCGAGACGCTTCTTATATGTGAACCAATGACCGCAAAAATCCTTATACCTATAACTCCACACCTCGCGTATTATAATTTGCAGACGCAAAACGAGGAGCTGCAGGCTGAGCAAGAAATACTGCAGCAGACGACGTCCGAGCAGCTCTTCCAAATAGAGACGCTGCGCGCTAGACTGGAGCAGCAGAAGCAGAACGCGCCGTACGCTCAGCGTCAAGCCACATCACGCTTGGAGTCCCAGTTATTTGATGCAAATGATAAGTTGGCGATCGCTGAGCGTGCGCTTGACGAGAAGGATATGGAGGTAGGGTACAAAGGATTTTTTTTTTAATTTGATTCATAGGGAAGAGTTTAATGTGTAATAAACGATGTTGTTTTTTTGTGTGTATAGCTGAGAGAAATTAGGAGCCAGCTCGACCGCGTGAACCGGATACTAGGCGAAAAGGAGAATGCAATAGCGAACGTGGTGCAGTCGGAGAATGACGTATTGCAAAAGCTAAAGAACAAGCTAGAAGTCATAGAAGACGAGAAACAAATCCTCCAGGCAAAATTGAACAGCCAAGAGAAAACTCAAAACATACCACAGGTGATCGAGTCGATGCTGGCGGAGAAAAACGCAGAGATCGACCACCTGCACGAGCAGTTAGCTCAGCGTGAAAAGCAGCTCGAGGTATACCTATCCCTCGACGAAACACAGCTGCGTGACATGTTACGACAACACGAGCATCAGAAGAACAGTGCGAGGACTTTGAGCGACATACTCTCCATTAATTCTGAATGTGAGGAGGCCTCGTCGTCTGAAGCGATCCGGGACGGCTCGAATTATACCAGACAGAACGTGTCTAATGTGAATTTCAAGCTGCCGGCACAGTCGTCGGTGAATATGCAGCAGAAGCGAGATGTGGTGGACTTCTCACAGCCCATTACGGATACGCCAAAGGTGCCCAGGTTGGAGCTTGGGTCGTCTAGTCAAGCCTCTGATATTGTCAATTCGAACTTTATTGAAGTTTCTAAGGAGGTGAGTTTGTGTTACGATGTCTTACAATAACTTATGCATTTCTATTGTATTTTAAAAAATACAGTCTTGTCTCGTCTTTCGTTTTTTCTTAAAAGTTTGTTTAATTATATTTTGACGATTCAAACGATGACATTAGGTTGATATGTCTAGTATTGATAGATTTCCATGGGCTTTTTATTCTTTTTTTCAAGATTTATTGACTCAATTATTGATTTATAAAAATGGATGAAATGATAAATAAAATATTTAAAATATTATTTTTTCAGATGGAATCCCTGCAAATGCGTTCTCATGATCAAGTACCATTAGCCCGCGTTTCGCCTACGCCTGACACCGATGAAACGCAGGAAGAGTCGGAAGTAAGTTCGGAGGATCCAAACGGCTATCTATGCCCGCGCCACGGCCGTGTTAGCGGAGTACCGCGCGCAGCAAACGAGCCTGTAGTGCCTAAGGAACTCCTAACAATGCAACAAATTCAGGAACTCGAACTTAATATCTTCGAGATGAAACAAGAACTTGCTACTAAGACCGAAGCTCTCGAGCAAAGAGACGCCGAGTTGCTTGAGATACAAAATAATCTTGAACAGCTACAAGAGAACATTAAGTCGCTGAACCAAGATAGACTATTTTACAAAGTTGAGTACGAGAAAGCAAAGGACAATGAAGACAAGATTCAGAAGGACCTTGAGGAGGTTGAAAATGTGCTTAAGCTGAGGACAGAAGAATTGGAAGAGTATAGGGAAAAGATCAAGGTAAATGAAGATATAAATGTTTTAATTTTCAATAGTGAAAAAGAATTGGAATACAATTTACTTACCCCATTATGGTAGTAAAATTTGACAGATATTGCAACTTAAGTACCACTTTTCATTGGCATTAGATATAGTTCGCATGCTTATTTAATACTTCACAAGGTTATAAGTATATCAAAGTTTTTGTGAACTTGATTGATCAATAAATTCAGCATGCTTATTACATTAATATTTTTGTACATATCATTTTCATTAATTTACCGTACAAGAGGCATTGAAAATACAATCAATTTATTATTCATTTTCAGTTGAATGAGAAAATGTTGTATGAGGAATCAATGCGCAGCCAGCGCAACGATGCTACTCTGCAGGAGAAGCTCAGAGAAATTAATAACTTGAAGGAGATCATTTCCGAAAAAGACATTACTATTGAAACGCTGCAAACTCGTAATACAGAAATTGAAAATGAAAACAAGGATCTATACGAATGCCGCCGCAAATTCGATGAGTACCAACAGGAAATTGCAGAGTGTCAAAGAGAAATTCAAAGATTAAGTGAAGGGCTCAATAGTCGTGATCAAATGATTCGTAGGTTAGAAGAGATTGCAAGAAGAACTAGCTTATCGGGAGGTTCCTCACCTAGTGAAAAAGACCAAGAAATTTATCACTTACAAGAATATCTCAAGGTAAATACGATAATCATATAAGAAATATATATATATATATTTTTTTTTATATGTATTTGGTTTGTTTTTATAATGTTATAACAGAAATAATTAATAACTAACAACCACCTTTGTCATCCCATGAATACTGACATATCGCTTTTCCCACTAACACTTTCTTACCAACACCTCGAACCGTTCCTCCGTTTCAGTTTTTACAATTGTGTCAATTCAAACCCTTTAAATTCAAGGAAAAGGACAAGGTGATACGACAGATGAGTGACGATAGTAAGAGCCTCCACCGTGCGCTTGAAACCATTCAAAATAAGATGAAGGAATCGGGTAACGTAGTAGAACTGCGTCGCAAATTGAAAGACGAGCGCAAGAATAACGTCGAGCTCTCGGAGGAGATAGCCAAGTTGACAACAGAGCTAGAGATGTTGAATTTATCGAGACGCGCTGATGAGGACAATGACATTGCTGAAATGGTAAAGCGGGAGCTTAATCTTTCCGCTAGACTTGACCAACAACTGATGAATGTTATCGACAGTGAGCCTGAAGATGTGCTTAAGAAATGCGCTGACCTCAAGCAGGCGAACAAGGAGATTGAACACCTGAATAGGTTGAAGGATGATCTAGAGATCGAGAGAGAAATGCTCAAGTCTCAGGTAAAATTTATGAATATAACATTTATCATATGTTATTAGGTAATTAAACCATTACCCATCTGATATAATAACGATATACATTAGATCACCGAATATGAGAACCGCATATTACAATTAAAGGCCGACTCCGAGGAGGAGTCAACGAGGATTTCAAAATTGGAAGAGGATCTCGCAAAGCAAAAGCATTCGGTAAGATCGTTACAACTTAAACTTCAAAGGGAAAAGAATATGGCTGAAGAAGATAAGATTAGGGATACCGAGTTGATCAGTCAACTGAGGATCAAACTGGGTGAAGCTCTGGAAGTCAGAGATAGGTTAACCATGGAACGACACAATTTCGACGTACTGAGCTCTATGAAGGATCAGAGTAAAGATACAGTACCAGGTATAATATGCATTTTAGTTTTAAAATAAAAAATTTTTTTCGTACTTCATTTACAAGTTGTACGACTATTTTTATCATTTCACAGCTGAATTCGAAGCAATGCTAAAAAAAATGACGGAACAATTAGAGGCTGAACAGCGAAGGCACGATGATGCAAAGGAGGACATTAAGAAACTAAATAACGAGAAAGACCGACTCCAAAAACAATACGAAGAAGCTCAGGCAGAAATCGAGAAATTGACAAGCAGTTTAGATCTCGCAGACTGTGTCAAGGATCAAATGAAATCGGACCTTCGTAGGGCTAAGGAGGAGCTCAAAACTAAGACGAAGGAGTCCGAGTGGCAAAAATCGATGCTAAAGACTATGAATGACGCTGAAACTAAGAGAAACCAGCAGAAGGCCAGTGAGCACGATGAACTAAAGAGCCTGAGACGAGAACTCAAGAATTCTCAAGAAGTCATGGTTTGTTCTTTAAAACTTATTTTATGCGTATTTATATCAAATTTTTTCTATTTCCCTTCATATTATTGGTTTTATTCTAAACTTGAATATAAAATAATTATGAGGCTATGCATTGTATAGTACGTTAAGGGGAACTTAATTTGATATATTCTAATTCAATAACTCGTTCTTACTACATGTCATGTAAGTCACTTAAGAAGCAGTAGTTACACAGAGGTTTACATTGATCAATGCAAAATTTAAAAATAACTATCCAGAAACCTTAATATTTCATTTCTACATTTGTTTAATTTTAAACAGAATCTTTGTTCGAAACTACAGGAAGATTTTCAAGCGGACATGAAAACGTTAAAAGAGCAGCTATCCGAGGCTGCTGAACGTGAAGTCCAGTTAACGAGGTGTATCGAGTCTCTGACAGATAAGGAAACAGAGCTCACCGAACAACTTAGCGCCGCTAAAGTCGAAGAGAAAAAGTTGAGAGAAATCGTTGTAGACCAACAAAACGAATTGAAACTATATTTGAGAAGAGAAGTCGAACTTGCTGAAGAGCTGAAGAAAGAACTGTTGTCACCTCATAAAAATTCCTCACCTTCTAAAATATTACAAAAAATGCGGGTAAATATTATAAAAATTATTTTATGTAAATTTTTTGGTGTTACAATAAAAGATATGAAATAATTGGTTAATTGTAGGACCTTAATGCAACTATTGAAAGACTGTCACACGAAAAGGTGCTTTTATACGAAAAAATAGCACGCGTGAGAGATGAAAATGAGAGGTATTTAGACCAAATACGGTTTCTGGAGCACCAGTTATCGCAAAAAACGAAAGGTTATCCGGTGTCGGCTGCTGCAAACAGAAACGACTCGGAAGAAAGGGTAAGTTACACTGCACTAAGACCCTAAGAACAGTTTATCTACAGATAAGCTCAATCATATCCGCATTATAGTTGCAGCACTTCTACGGCAAGTATCTGCGCTCTGAGAGCCGTCGCAAGGCTCTCGTTTACCAGAAGAAGTATCTCTACTGCATACTGGCTGGTTACCAGCACGCAGAGGAGAACACAATGGCCTTCCTTGCTCAGCTTACTCACGTGCAGCATACATATGCGCGCCGTGGTTCCCACAGACGCAATCCGATCGTTCGGTTCCGTAGCGCCGTCTTCGCCCTGATCAGTATGCAGCGCATGAAGTGGCTAATAGTTCGTTGGCGAACGGGTAGGCGAGTCGGTGCCAATGTCGTTCTCGGGAACATCGAGAGACCCGAGCCCGTCATCCCGGCCGCTACGAGGCAGAGGAATTTGGGAGCCGGTCACTCGCCGCCCGTAAGAGAGAGGATCGTCGCAAAGTAAGTCTTGCTGTTAATTTTTTTTTTAAAAGCGATATACTACGTAAAATACATGCCAAATGGTATAATAGAATTAGTGGAGTACTATTTTATTAGTACTGAAATTCTTTGTATCTGATCGTCGTTTAGTTTTACTGAATAAGATTCCAGTGAGCGATATTGAATTACCACGGTTCTAGTTACTATACATAAAAAGCTATTACTTTCACTGTTATTTTTACTCAACACAATTACTATTAATGTAATCTTTTTATCATATGGATGATATAATTTGTTTACAGTGGAACCAGTACATTCTCACATGACCCATACTATCGACGCTTCACGGACATCCAACAGAATCTGCATCTAAGAGTACCTGAACCGAACGCGGAAAATTTTAAATTTGATTAAAGCTGAGATGTTAGAAGCAATAATGATTGACTGAACAATTTTTTATTACTATTGACTTATCGTGTAAATAAGTGTATGATACTATAAAGCATGTTAGTTTATTTTATCTACAAATGAGCATTTGTGTAATTGTAAAGTGCGAGAAGGGCCTGTAAAGGTAGAATACAAAACATCACTCTGCTAAATTATAAAAACCAAAGTGTAATTTTAGCGTAATTTAATGAAAGTCTGTGTCTCGTCAGAGTGCGAGTCATATACGTCGTTACCAGACTATGCGAAGCAACTAGTGCCTTTTAAATACCTGTGAATTTATATTGTTGTGAATGGCGTGCGTTTTTTATTGAAAATAAAATAAAGAATTCCTTTTCACGAAAAATAATTTGGATATACACCATAATATATACCCTTATCATTCCCATCCTCGTTGAAGTGTAATTTTTGTTAAAAAAAAAAATATGCGAACATAGTTTATTGAATTGATAAATATCTTCCCTATATAAAAAAGTCATGACCAGATGTTGTGAAGCCAAGATAAACGTTATAGGTGCTCATGTAGTGCGCATCATACTTCTAAGTCAGGAAGTCGAAACATCTTACGCAGGTTAGGGTACGCAACGCGCGCAGTTCAAACCTCTAGTTAAGTAAAGTATAGAAATTGGCTATCATAAATCGTAAAGGACAAAAGCACTCCATATTTTTACCCTAGCCTTTAAATATTTTCTAAATTTATTGCATAATTTTTGAAACAATATCTCTATAAACGTAGTCGCTGTAAGAGATATCATTTGAGATTATGCAAGCTCAAAAAATTGTATTACGTGATTTTAGAGTTTAAAATAATTCGAAAATATGACGACGGTTATCTGAGCGAGTGCAAATATTGATCCCATTTATCACTATAATATAGCAGTATTATGATTAAGAAACATACGAAAATAAAATAGACTAAATTGTTACAGATTTAAATATTATTTCATATAATAAGTAAAATATAGATCAGAATAATTCAATGTTTCTTTTATTTTTCGAAAAAAATTAAAATATTTAAAACCATAACGTATAAAGACGTTTCCCCTTCATACTATACAAGTTAGATCTGGTTACTACAAAAATCAAAAGCTTTCAACAATCAACGTAAACATCGTGTGAACACGCCCGTTTAAACCTTCGTGATCTGTGCGCAATCAGCGAAAACCACTACGTGAAAACCTCAAAAACACCGGGCTTCAGATATATATCCATACACACACCCATAAAATCTCGTATTATATATGGGTATACACGCCAATACGCAGCACGCACAAGCACAACGTCGCAGGTCGCAGTCCATTCACAATCGCAGATGAGCAGCAGCAGCTGCGCACGCGCCCGATCGGCGTTTAAAGCCCACCTGCGCCCTGCCCCACGTGACCCTATCACCGCCAATACCGAGGTCGCGTTCAGCTTTGTGCGGGAAAAGCGCGCTCCGAAACGACAATACGCGCGCGGACTTCGTCGGGTGAGTACTGAGCATTGCAACATTATCGTGGCTCTTGTCTTGTCTCGCGTATTCTCTCTCTCACTCTCGTGCGCGCCTATATATAACCTCTCAGCAGCATCGCGCGCGCGCGCGAAAACAAAAAGTGTGGCGTATGTAAGTATATGGAGTATAAGCGTGCTGCAGCAGCAGTCGCAGTGCTGCGAACGCGCCATACCTATATAGTCTTACAGGCCCTTCAGCAACGCGCGAGTGGTTCCCGCGCGCGGCAAGAGAGAAGAGAGGAGAGGTGAAGACGATTATTACGTTTATACGTTGCTGAGCATAGTGAGTAAGAAGAACGAAAATCAGTAGCGATGGCAGGTGGGAGTCCGCTCCAGAGGACGATGCGACTGTATCGAGATGCGGCCTCGCCGGAGTCCAGAGTGCAGAGCCTAACCTCCCTCCGAAGGTACGTGTAATTTGTTCGTAGTGATGAGAGGATGAGAGAGGAGAGGAAAAAGAGAAAGAGAGAGTAGGTATAGCCTTTGTGCATGCTTGTGAGCGCGCTAGATCCGGTGCCTGTCGACTTCTCTCTCTCTCTCTCTCTCTCTCTCTCTCTCTCTCTCTCTCTCTCTCTCTCCCGCGCTCATTCCCCTCCGGCTTGGGCTTGGGATGAGTTCCGTAATTGCTATCGATCGCCGTCTCCCGAAGATCCTTTTGTTCTCGAAAGGTTGAGTAGTTTGTTAGGGAGATTGCGGAAAATTGCGTTTTCCAGGGTTAAGTTAGCTGTTGCCTTCCGGAGTTTTCGAAGCCCGGGTTGCGCCAAACCGTCCAGGCGTCGACGACAGTGACCAGCTTGTTGATCGCGTCGCGAATTTTTAGCTTATAGGACTCAACATGTTTTCGTAAGTTTTAAACTTGGTTTCTTTATCGCTTGGCGTTTTCTAAAGGTAACTAATAGTACTTGAATAGTTGAAGAAAAGATAGTGATAAATTGACAAGCTTCTATAGGTTTGGCCAAGTTTGTTCATGGTATGAAGAAGATAATTTACTTCTATTTCAATTGCTTTATAATTTTAGTTTGAATGAGTTTTTACATAAGTTTATTGTTATTTGTAAATATTTTTAAATAATACCATTTACAGTTTATCACTTAAGATATCTAGTATATATCTTGTATTTATTTAACACAGTGCATTGTCAATATCTTTTTTAGATATTTTTTTATATTGCTACTTGTCAACTATAATAATAAACATTATTTTTCTTATATTTAAGTCTCATTGGTATTATTTTGATAATTTAAATCATTTGTTCCAATTGCAGAATAAATGTATTATATAATTATTATTTTCTAAATAAATAACTATATTTCTTTCTTTAATGAAGCATCTGCTCACTTATTTAAGAATATAACTCTCAATGAAGTATTCTTTGTCATTTTAATTGACACTTAAATGATAAAAATAACTGTCGTGACAATATTGAAATATGAGATTAATGGTTCAAGTCTTGTCATAACTTGTATAAAAGCATTTGTAAAGTAATATTATATCATGCTTTTACACAAATTCAATTAATTTAACCATTCTAATATGATTCATAGAAAAACAATGTGGAGATTGTAGTATAGTATAGATCATTTAACTATTGATTTTCAATTCAAATCAGCGTTATGCTTTGAAATTTTGTTATTAATATAAAATTAAATCAATACTTAAATTCTTATGTAATAATATAATAACAGTATTATTCCAAAAAACTAACAAATTTATGAGTGCAATTCTTCATTTCCCTATTTTAAGATGTGGACTTGAGATTGTTACCTCTAATGATTGTGATTGGTCGATTTGAAATGGACATGTAAAATTTGATTGACCCAAAATAGGGTGCGGACAGTGCGTATTGACACTTCTAGTAAATTAAGAAAAAGAAATATGCTAGAGTCATTAGCAGCATTTAACTTAAAAATATAAGCTATAAACAATTTAATTTTAATTTAATAACTATTATTATTAAAAAATAAATAATCAACATAAAATCCTCTTAGATAATAATAAAAATTTAATTAACTTACAGAACATATTTGGATGACCCAAAACTTATCGAAACATTAGAAGATGGAGAGTTTTGTGAACTATGTAGTTCAATCATTGAGGCAAGTCTTCACGATGATGAAAGACTCCATCTTGAGGCATGTCGCACTCTTGATGTGGTTTTACCAGAAACCAAAAACAGAAACTTTGATTTTTTCCAGTCAATTTTACAAATTAATAGAAAAAAGAGGTTTGCCTTTTCTTATATCAATAATTTTCCATAAAATATTTAAACTAAATGATTTTAATAATTATATTTATAAATTTTAGACTTAAGATACTTATATCTTTAAGCATTTTAAAAGATGAAACCATAGCAATTATTGGTAGTAAAATAACAGTAATAGATTTTTTAAGAAGCTGTATGGAGTCAATTCAGCCAAATATAATGACTTGGCTTTTATCAGAAAATGCAGAAAATGCAGCATTATTGAAAAAAGCAGAAGATGAAACTTTAAATGAAACTGATGAAGTTGAAGAAAAAATAGTAGAGAAGGCACTGTCATTAGTTAAAAGAATGTGTACTTCAGTTACTTTAAGATTATGCTACAAGGAATTTTATAAATTTATTATGGAAAATGTTATAATTCTTGCCTACATGGGTCACCGTAGACAGAGAATACATAGTATTGTTGTTTTACAACAGGCTGTAAGTCGTGAACTAGGACCACATACAAAGGCATCACTACGAGACATTTGGGAAAAATATAAAGACACTCTTCAAAAAATCTATTGCAAACGAATGTCTTTATTAGTAAATAACTCTGATATGGATTGGGCTGTTTTGTGGGAATCCAGCATTGCTCTTATTGGTACTGATTTACATCGAGGATCTGGTTTAGTGAACAGTCTCTTAAAAGTTGAAGAGCTTGCTTTTAAATCAGCAGATCCAAATCGAAGGTAATACATTTTAAATTGATTAATATTGAACTTGAGTAATTTATTTAAAAGTATTTTAATGATTATTAAATATTTACTTAGATTCAACAATTATTTTCTATTATAATTTTAAAGTAATAAATAAATAAATAGTTAAACTAGTATACAATTGACAATACTTATAGTAAATAATTTTTTTTTTAATGCATACAAATGGTGTACAAATAAATATAAAATGTGATTAGAGAGTAAGTATAAATTATACTTTAAGAATTATAATGGTAATCTTAACTTAGAAAAATAAATATTGTATGTGATTTGTAACATTAATGAGATTTAAATTTAAAATAAGATTATAAATAATGTCTTAAATATAAAATTAATATAAAAAAATTTCATCAAATTTTGATTTTAACCAAGTTTCTAAATGTGATAAAATTTATAAATTAATTTTTTTTTTAATTTTCAGGCAAGCCTTTTTGTCTTGGAAATTACTCATAGACAATTTTGCGTTGGATCAACGTGAATTAGCAACGACACGTCGCATAAAGCTACTTTGTGTACCTCTTATTGCCAAAAATAGTAAAACGGAAGCAATGATATTAACAAAACTAGAAGTTTGGTGGCATCTCATTTACAAAGTTTATCCTAGTATAGCTGAATGCACTGATACTGTACTAGTTCCCTTTCTAAATGCATGCTTTGGTCCTTTTAGTGATAAACCTTTATTTGTTAAGAAAACAGACAGTAATGTTTCTTTGGGAAAAAAATACTCTTCAACTCAGATTTTTGCTATTGATGCTTTCATGCAATTGATTGTAGACAGAGAAAATTTATCAAAAATTTCATACCATGTTGTACAAGAAATTTTGCCTAGCCCAGTGAATAATTCAGTTTTTGAGAGTAATTATAAAATTTTTATTCATTGTTTTGGTGAATTAGTACTTGCATTAGCTTTATTGCCCAATGAAGATTCTAAAAAAGGATTAGAAATTTCTCAAGTTCTTTGGAAAAATTTAATCAAACGAATTGAAGAATATGATAAAATGAAAGTATGTTATATTGTTTAAGGTATATTTCTGAATATAATTAATTATCTTAATGAATAACTCCTTATTATGTTTATAGATTTCAATGTATAAAGAAATTGTGAGTGTCATTAATGAATTCATTAAAAATGATTTTCATTCAATACCTTTGATTAGAGATGTTTTACTTAACATTGTGCTCAGAGATTACCATAATATTGCAAACAGTATAACTCTTGGTGAGAACACAATGATGGATTTCATACAAACATTTTTACATTTAGATCATTTTGCATTTTTCACAAGGTATTTATAACAGATGTTAATATATATGTAAAACCTTCAATGTTTATTGAACTGTAATTCATAACTATTTTGATTTTTTAAAGTGATCATTACCAACCTATTGAAACACTACTATGGCACTTGATAAAACCAAAAAATGCAAATGCATATTACCCCCAAACCATGGAGCTGCTGCAACACATATTAAAAATTCTAGATAATGCTAAAAATAATAGCTCTAATATGTGAGTGTATTAGCAACTTTTAAAAATAATCTTTTGAATTATTTCTTTTATTTATGTAAAAATACATATTATAAATTATTTGTAGGTTTGCTACTTGTGAAATGTGGTGTATTCTTGCTAAAATTGCAAAAAAATATATTGAAGAATCACAGAACATCAATGAAGGCACAACCCTTAAACATAACTTTAAAACAATTGAAAGTATTATTGCATTTCCTTTAACAAACTTATTTACTGATGATCCTGTTCAGGTATATACATATTTTTTACATTTTCTTTAAATAATTTCAATAAATTTTTAATCTAGTAATTTTTTATCATAGCTAAAAATAATGGCAGAGTCATGGGCAGACTTGTACATGCAATTTGATTTTCAAGCAGAGTTGATTGTATCTGTAAAACCTAATGAAATTTTAGAAAAAACGTCGAGTATAATGATAAAAGCTTTAGATGATAATAAAATATTTTGTGATTTTGCCGTTCTTTGCTTTGATGCATTACTCAAGGCAGTAAATTATGATAATTTACCCAGTGGTAAGTTTTCTTTAACACTCAATCTATATTTTGCATATTGTAGTAATTCTTTAAATCAAAATTTTATTTTTTACGTTTAGAAAAAGAAGTGCCAGCTTTTGTAAATTTATTAAGAAATTTGACAGTACAGTGCTTCAAAACTAAGAGATCTACCAGAGAAAGAATGGTCAAAGCCATGTCTTCTTTCCTGTTGCGAGTTTTTAACCACAGTGCACCAAAAGCACTGACATATCTGAAGGCTGTGAGTGTCGCAATTGAGTGTATGATTGCAACTAGTTATGAGGATAATCTTGATGAAGAGATAGCACATACCTGGAGCACCATTGTAGGCCTTTTTAAAAAACTTCAAAAGATATTAAATTATGACGTACTAAATGCTTATAGAAAAATAATAGCTTATGGTATGCTGCATGAAAATAAGAATGTGGTTTCAGAGGCATACTCTCTTATGGAAATAAGGAAGACTCTTGATGATCAAAGTAGAAAGGTATTATCTTTAGAAGTTGTTCAATAACAATTATTGGCATGTTTTCTAAATTAATATCCAAAATTCTAATTTGTTAAACATGAGATAAAGTAGTAAGCCCATTAATGCAGACTCCGTAATTTTTTGTATGATATTGCAATTGTTGAATTTTTTTTTTTTTCAAGGTACTCGAAGAAGTTTTGAAAGAAGTGGAAGAAGTGACAAGAATGAAAAACTTTGAGATATTTAAGGAGAAATCAAAGAAACTGAAAAGCGGCTTCGCAAAACCGGTTGGAAGTTTTTTGAATCGACGATCAGTTAGCCCAAAAACGCCATCGTCGACTTCACTTCAAAACGGAACTGTAGAGAAAAAAACCGTTGTAGAGCTGGAACCCAATTCACAGGTATTGATATTTTTTAATAACATTCAATTACTATACTTATAAAATAAACTGTAATAAATAAAAATATACATTTCAGGACTTTATCGAGATCGTCAACGACGTAAAATTAGATGTCAACCTGTTGACAGATCGTCAAAAGGAGCTGCTGAAAAAACGCAGGGATGACATACCGGCGCTGTACAACGATCTCTCGGTGTCTAACTCGCAGGACTCGCAGGAGTTGCAAAGCTGGTTTGATGCGAAGTCAAAAATAGTTCCCATATCTAAAAAGGAAGAATCGATAAACAACAATGAGGAATCAAAGACAACAACGATGACAACGGCGTCATCACCGTCGAACTTCAAAAACGTGATCAAAACTATGTCGGATGATAAGAAAGAGGACAAATTTACGATGTGAGTACTTGAAATCGTATTTTTAATGTATTTTTTTATATTTTACAGCTTAACTCAAGTTCTCTTTATGAGTCTTATATAAGCTCTACATAACTGTCCTAGTAACTAATTTAGTTGTCATGGATCTACCCTTAATAACTTGTCCAGCAATGGGGAACTAAAGTTTAGGTGAATGCCAAACCACCAAAGCTACAGCGATATAAACACGTGAAAATTCCGAATTTAAAAAGATGGAACAAAGTTATTAGTCATTTGTTGAGGCCAGAATCCGAACACGGTACTGTGGGCAGAGATTAGTGGGTAAACAAATATAATTCCAAGTCGAATGTCGGAGGCGTTAGACGATTAGACTACCGTAGCTTTTTAAAATTTATTTACAAAGGATTATGGAATTGAAAGATAACATGGTATTGTCGATAATTTTTGTAATTTTTATTTTTCTATATTTTTTTAAAATTTGCAAATCAAGTTTACTTTCATTCAATTAAATTTCACAAGTATCAGAAAAGTTAATAATGTTATTTTGAATTTTTTCCGTAATAGTCTTGACTTAGAGTATCCAATTATTATGGAAGACATTCCAATTTAAAAATGAATAAATAAATAAAAAGATAAGAAAAATAGCAATAAGAAAGCTATATAAAACCTGTCTGTCTAATTACGAAATTAACATGGATATCATTCTAGGAATTTATAAAAAAAACGGTACAATATTGTACAGAGTTTAGTATCCTGTTATGACATTCAATTAATTTAATGAGTAAATCGTCATTACCCTCTTTTTACTACGAGCTAATAAAACAACTTGTCCTATTTCCCTCTATGATTTCATTTTTTTTTTTCACCAAAGATTTTCATTACCCACTTTATAAACCGTTACGAATAGTAATTGTTTGCAATTATTATGTGCCTTATGAATAAATTAAAAAACTGAAAGGTTCAATCCAGACATCGCCTATCGGGCTCGCCATGTTTAATGTGAACGGTTCCATGACATACTTATAATTCCACGCGTCTATCATAGATTTTCCTAGCATCTAACACTTGTTTTAAAGATGTTCCAATTCTCAACTCTCAAATCTCAAATAAATTATTAGCTTTAAAAATAAAATATAGTTCGTTCACCTCAAACTCACGAGAAAGCACACGCGAGTACTATTACGAATCCAGCACTTTTTATTAATAACCATCCCATTATAATTTCTTTACCCCAAATTGAAACATTTCTGCCCCGCAGTCCTGACGCGCCAACGAGTCCGCGAACCGATTCCGAAAAGTTGCTGACAGCACCATTACCACCACCACCGCCGCCAACACCAGCCACGATTGCAGCCGCATTGGAGGACGATTCGGTGATCGAAGATTCGCAGAAGAAGGACGAAGCAACGACGGTGGCCGTGACGGCGGCAGCAGCAGTAGCGGCGGTAGCGCCGAGCGCGGCGAAGAAATTGGACTTCGAGTCGCGCGAGGAGTTTCCCGGTACTGCTGCGGCAACGGAGCTGGAGTCGGAAAAAGTCTCGCCGTCGATCATCGACAACAAGATGCGTCGGAGGACCATTGCCAGCATCGTCGACGAGAGCAATGCCTCAGGTTAGTGTACTAACAGGACTCACGGATGTGGAAGGAGACGCGCGTCCGTGTGTGTTTATTTACTTCACGGAATTCACGTGTGTGATGCGCGTTTGTTTTGAGAGACAAACGAGAGCGAGAGAAGAGAGCTGCATTGTCGCGAAATGTTGGTTTAAAATTGAGCTGGTGTGAAAGGCTAGGGGTAGATGGAAGGTGAGTTTGGTGTTCGATTTGGTGGCGTTGGAAAATGGGAAGCGAGCCTCTGTGGTTGTTTTGTTGGCGAGATGGACGATAATGAGTGTGATGTAGAAAAATACATAACCTAAAAGTTCTATCTTTAGAGATATGGGAAGAGGCCGAGAGCCCCATAAGGCGGGAAATGGCAGGGCTCTTCAAACGTGATTTGTGGAACTCGTAAATGGTTGCATGCAATCTATTTTTAGTGCTAATGTTATGAAATAACATGCTCGTGAATATTTTAGTATCGGACAGATATATCTTCGTGCTCTTATTTTGATCTTGATTTTCCTTATGATTGAAAACTCACAAATCAGTTTCGATCTAAAAGTGATAAAGAAAGATATAAAAAATCTTTTTTCAATAATTTTCTTTGTTCTGAAATCAAACAAAATTAAAAATTCTCAAAACACCTCTCTCCTAGACACTCATCATTTTTTTGTGCATTATCTAGCCGCCGGAGACAAGGCATCGGTTGCGCGTCCTGCGACGCGTCGATCGTTGCAGCAGCAGAGCAGCGGCGCTCCGCTGCGCAAGTGCACGAGCACGGAACAGCTGTCCGGTCGTCGCGGTAGGAAGCGCCGTAATTCGGACAGCAACAGCAGCGAGAGTATGCTCAATATCGAGCGCGACAAGAGGCCAAAGCGCGAGAGTTCGCCGTCCGATGCTCTCAACAGCAGTGGTGAAAGCAAGTCCAGTAACGAGGAGAACAGACCCATGGTAAGGAAAATTGCATTTAGTTTTTTTGGAGGGAAACGGAATTTCTTCGTGACAGCATTGCACAGTATAGTGCTTGAAACGGGAAGTTTGTAAGGGAAACGTGAGTCAGATGGTTAGATAAAATTTTGCTAGGCTGGCGGAAATTTCCTGATGGTGCTGCAGTCATCTGTTTGGGCAGTAAGTAGCTTACAAAGGCTAAATATTTTTAGATTCATAAACATTTTTTTTCTTTAAATATTTTTAAAGGGAAAAGTTTTCTTGTAAGAAAATAAAGTTTTAAAATGTTTGCTTTTTATTTTATTTTTACTAAATTTAGTAAAATTTAAGGAAATGTGATGGGGTTTTTCGAAGTATTAATAGATATGTTTCTTAATTATATAATTAGTAAATTAAGATTTTTACGTTTATTCCTTACTAATAACATATTTTCGCAATTGAGCAGGACAGTGACAGCAAGCAGATTTCAAAACGACAACTGTTTGAAATGTCGCGATTGAAGATTGACATGAGGTTCGAACCATTACCAAGTCGTCGTAGTGCTGGAAAAGTGAACGAGATTGGTGACAAAAAAGCCATAGTTTCTAAAGACGAAAAACCTAAGGATGAGAAAAGACGTTCTTCTTTGAAAGGTTCTGTTATAAAGTCAAAGGAAACAAATGAGAAGGAATCGGCGAGCAATATTCACAGGAAGGATACTGGACGTAAAAAGCCGTCAGTGCCTGAAAAGGATGATCACAAATTAACCACTCGTAGATCACTACCTGCAAAATTGGATGTCGTAAAAGAAACTCCGAAAAAGAAAATGGAAACAGTAGAGGAGACACAAGTTACGCAAGTTACGCAGGAAATAATCAACATTGAAGACGTTTCTACGCAAAAGGATACCGCGGAAAAAGTCGATAAAGAGTCTGGTAAGATATGGTATTTAATATTAATATTTCATACCGAATAACAAATACTGATGTATTTCGCAATGTAAAATTCATTCCCGCGCTAAATTACTACTCGCTCTATTGTATCGCTTAGTAAATGGCAAAGCAATCCGAAATCTCGCCTCTTTGTTTTGTACAAACGGTGATGCATAAAGAATAAGTTGTCTCTCACTCTAAACTTAAAACCTTTTGCGTCCTATCCTCGATCCGTACCATTCAATACTAATAATTATTATTTTAAATATATATTTAAAATATTTTTGTTTTTGTAGAAACCAAAAATACAGAAACTGAAAGTCATGAATCTAAGGTAAAGGCAACCCAGGACCCAGATATTGTTGAATGCTCACAAGATGTCAATACAAGTTCAAAATTAGATAAAGTAGAATGCTTCATTAAAATTAAGAAAGTAGACGTAATACAGGTAAAATTAACGCAACTAAATTAGTTTGATCTATTTATGTATTTATCGTATAAAACCGTTTAAAAATTGTATGTTATGCAGGCACCTTTGTTAAAGATTATAGAAGAAACTCAAGAGAAAGAAGAGAAAGAAGAGAAAGAGAAAGAGAAAGAGAAAGAGAAAGAGAAAGAAAAAGACCCAGACCCAGAGCCAACGTCTGTCGACCTTGACGAATCGTCGATATCGGTTATCCCGGCAACAGTTGAGCCCGAGAAACCTGCTCCAGTACAAACTGAAACAAAGAAAGTCGAAAATAATATCGGTAATTATCCATTCTTCATTACATTTTTGCTATTTCAATATACATACTTGAATACATGTTCTACATATTCTTCGTAGTTAAACCGTCCATGCCAGCATCACTCTCGTTATCACCAAAGAGCCACTCGTCCTCGCCTAAAGGTGCACACCAACGGCTTTTCCGTACGAAGCCTTTGCTGCAGGGTCGCGCTGCCCAGATGCTTGGCCTCGTCACCAAGCAATCGCTCGCCGAGAAGTTCGGCCACTCTGACGCTGCTAAATGCGATACCAACTTGACAGATGAGGTAACGATTGTCCCACTGAAGAAGGACAAGCCTCAAAAAGAAATCGAGCGGGTGTCGAGTCCGGGTGGTAGCGCGGGAAGCCGACAGCAAAAGATGTTCAACAATATGAACAACAATAGGCGGCAGGAAATGTGTTTGTCACCCTCATTAAATATGTTTTGCAATTTGAGGAACGACGGCGAGAAAATCTCTCCCAAGCTAGATAAACACGACAAGGACAACGATAGTACCATAGCGGAGACGTCACAGTATGAAATGGATTGTTCGCCAAATAGTAAGGCTAGGAAGGAATTACCTATGTTGGAGTGGTCCAATGCGAATCCGCCGTCACTAACTGCATCGCCGAGCGCTAGTATATTGAAGAGGATGCAGGATCTCGATCCTGAAACACCTAATAGGGTAAGTCCTAGAAACAGTCATTCGATTATTTTGTATTATGTGAAAAATAGTTTTGATTTTTATGTGTTGTTTTTCTTTGTTCATTGTAGAAAAAGAAAGTCAGCTTCGCTGATCCACCAGTGTCCCGAGAGATGGGATACGAAATCATGACAGAGTCCTCGTCACCACCGAAACTCGAGAAGCTGCCAACGTTGCGCAGTCCAACCGGCCGTAAAAATAAACATGCGAAACTGCGCCTTCTCCAGATAGAAACAGAGAAGCTAGAGAAGGAGAACGAGACGGCGCAAATGAACAATGCGGATGAGAAATCTAACGTATCTACAACCATAAGCGAGACAATCAACCTGACTTCTGAGGTCTCTATCACTCTCGAGCCGAGGATGAAATTATCAACTGTTCTGACGGAAATGTCAGTGGATGAGACGAGAATCACCAACAAGGAGAGCGACAATAATGCTGTCCCACAGACACAAGATGTTGATATCTTCGCGGAGAACTGCAATACCGTCTCGTCCGACGATAGCAAAACGTCTAGCCGCAGCAATCATAACAATTCTTCTATCAAACTGGATTCTATCAATTTATCCAATGATCTTTCTAAGGCCAGTGATCACAGTGCCCTGGAGGACACCGTAGACGTTGATAACATCTCCTCCAGTCTCGACTCTTCGACGAATATGTCGAATACAAAACCGGTGAAAACGTGCTCGCAACAGAGTGCCGGTGACACACTTCCAGTGACCGATTCAGTATTTACTAGTTTTCCTCTCAGCCAGGAAACTCAATCTAAGTAAGTTAATTTACAAAACATTTCACTTGCATAACATAAAAATATATCTAATTGATATACATAATTTTTTCTTTTGTCCTTTCAGTGTTGTCCAACTAAATGAACCAGAGATTCTAGACTCCACGTTGCCAGTCTACCCTTCGCTGATCTCTTGCATGGACGCAGTGGAGGCTGTTAGCGCAGAATTAGTCGATCCTCTCTTCACAAACCATCTGACAAAGCACTTGTCGATGAAATCAATTCATTCGGTCGGTGATCTCGCGCAGCTAACCGAGCGTGCCGTGAACAGGCTGCCCATCAAGAGCCCAAAAATCGCTTCTATCAAGAAAGTCCTGTCTAAGTACGAGGAAAAGAAAACCAAGTCTCCAAACAAGAGGCCACCAAGTGTTTCCTCGAGCACACCTCTGGGCAAGAAAAGCGAGCAGAGAAAGAACGATGATTCGTTCAACAGTCAAAACAGTGATCTTGACTCGATCAACGTTTCAGCTGTGTACGAATGTAAGAAACCACAGAAGAGGCATTCAACTGATATTTCCTTGCAGACAAGTCCAGTGAAAAGGTTCAAGAGAAATGATGAGGACGCTTGTAAAGAGATGATGGACCATTGCGACGAGGAATTCCTGTTTGAAATGTTTGTCGAGAGGTTCAACGCTGAAAAACTTCTCCAAGGATACAGAGTAAGTAAAAAGCTTTTACAAAATTTTAGAGAGTAAAAGAAATTTTATTGATTGTTTCGTTAATTCTTTTGTTAAAGCAAAAAATGAACGACAAGCCAGTGCAGGAGTTGAAGGAGAAAACCTTGACCATGCTTGGCCTGAGTGCTGAGGACGACAGCGAAGAAAGTCTAAAGGCGTCCACAAAGACTGCGGGATTGCAGAAGGTGCTGCAGCTGTTGCCAACCATCTTTGATAACGATGAGGAATTCGTTAACTCGGTACACAAAGCTTACAAGAAAAAACTGAAGACTTCGCTGCCTAATAAATTCAGTACAAACGAGCTTCTAAGTGCCCTAGCCAAAAGGCTTAACCAGGACAAAGACACTGATGCTAAAACGCTACCAAGCACAAGCGATCTTCGCTGCGTGCTGAGTCGAGTTTCCACTGACGCGTTAATCGAACAAGTGAAAGACAAATGCGCTGATGAACTAACAGAGAACACGAAGAGAACGCTTTTTAAGACTTTGACGGACAAACTCGATGCCTGCGAGGTCGCCGACATGTACAACGAGTTTGTGAAATCAACGGTGCGCAAATTGCAAGGAAAATGAAAAAAATGAAGAGGGAGCATTGTTGTGAATTCATAAAGTTACGCGACGAATGCGTCGCGAGAGAGAAACTTGTTATGAGCAAGTTGTTATAAATTCGGGCATGTTATGATTCTTTTTCACGTTTTTTGGATCATCCTTTTTAAGACTGATCATGCCTTCATATACATTAGGATTTAAATAGTTGTATTTTTTTACCGTTTTCTTTACAACTATTATTATACTTATTAATTCTTCTTTTTTTTTTTACTTATTCTTTACAAAAAGCGTTAGTTGACAACAATTACCTTATTGGTTATTATTAATTCTGTTTTTTAAGAAATGATATTGAAGTGTAAATATATTTGCAATTGACCTATATCAAATAAGTAAGCTGTACAATGAACTTTATTGATAAATATGTAAAGTTATTTGGAAAAAATTTTTCAAAATCATTTTATTTTAAGAGTTTATGAAAAGAAAATTCAAAATGTTGACAAAGATTGCAGTTACTGGCCTACTATTGTATGTACATAAGAAATAATTGAATATGCATTCAATTGCATGATCTGGAGGAAAAAAAATTAAAGTTTACATGGTTTCGATGTAAATTACGATGCAACATTTAATGAAGTTTAATCAAAGGAAAGTATTGTTTCTCAACATACTTTTTAAAAATCTATACTTTATAAATAAGATTTTAATATTTATTTTATTTGTATGGATAAACAATTTGGTATAATTGGAATTTTTTCAAAACCAACGTTTGTATTTTGAAATTTTTGTAACTGTAAGATAAAGCTACTCGTAGTAAAACATTTAGTATGTAATAAGCTGTAGTCATTTTGATCCTCTCCACTTCGATTCATTACATAACTATTAACTGAAAAATATAAAAATTGGTAATGCGACGCATTTAAATTTTTCTTTTTTTTTTTTTTTAAATTGTTTCTTTTAGAAGTGCATTGTGATTAATTACAGGTGATGGTTGCGAGGTGCTTTATGCAAGCGTACCTAATGAGAAATAACCGTAAATTTTATAGGTACAGTTAAAGTTGTTCATTTTTTGTATCAGAAACTTAGTAAAGCGTTATATGATTCATTGAGTATTTTTATTAAATTACATACAAAAATTGAGAAATTTTGAAGAGCTTGAACGTTTTTTAACTTAATATTAACGCAATGCCAATGAAAATGATTTATTAATATAGTAATTCAAAATATTAAAAATAAAAATCTCAAAATTGTTTTGTTATTTAGTTCATTTGAAACTTCTTAAATTTCTCAAAAATTCTGCAACTTGATAATTCAATTTCCAAGCACGTTGTTCATCTATAATCATAAACAATTAAAAAATATTCATTATTAACCTTACATGATTTAACTCCTGACGTCACGATCGCGTCACCCGGTGTTCGCCTCCCTTATCGCGTTTTCATCTCCCATACCCAATGCCAAAAAGCGCCCATCATCCCGTAACTTTTCCTGAAAAAACCCAAACCTCATCTTTCCGACGACGCACTGCACACCTCTCTACTCTCGAAAAAAATTCCTCCGCACCTATACTCGCCGACAGTCACGGTACGGTACTCCGACTTCGTCACGCTTCTTCTTTCTCTTTCTCTCTCCCACGATTATCAGCACAGCTATATAGTGCTCTATACTATAACAAAAAATTTTTCTCCCGCAAGCGCCTCGCGCTGCGCTCGGTCGTGGCACCGCTCAGTAGTAAAGTCAGTCAGTCCGTCAGTCGTCGATCGGCTGCGCCACGGCCGAGACACATACACGCACGTACGCACGCACGCAGCACGCGTCAGACTATATACATACACACATCGTCTGCCCGTAGTAGACGTGCACACCTCGCGTATCCTCGAGGCGTGAAAAAGCAAAAAACGGTCGTCACAGTGCGGTGATTGATAATAGATATACACACGCGGTGGTGTTCTGTACGCTGCTTACACTCGTCATTATGACCGCGACGAGCTCCATCCTCGCTCACGGTATTTGATATCGAGCGTACTTCGTACAGTGAGTGTGTAGTGTGCCAGCGCGCGAGCGTCATCCCCAGGGAAGCTTTTCCGTATCACAAGCGGCCTCGACAGTAGTTGGGGAGAAGACACGACAACGACGACGTCTTCATCTACGTAAGTGTTGCCAATGCGTACTCGAGCGAGAGAGTTTCGAAAGTGTGTCGAGACGACGATGCGTTGCGAAAAGAGTGCTGCGACATAACCTATTTTCCTATAGAGAGAAGCGCCTGTATGCTCTCTCGTCTGCCTTCGTGAAGAAAGCGCCGAGAGTTTTCATGGGCGCGCGAGAGTGAGAGAGTGTCAACAAAGCTATCTGGGCCGAGGGAACTAATCTCAGAGCGATAATATAGAAAATTGGCTGCGAGCGCGCGTCGTAAAACAACGCGGACAATTTTTTTTCTGGAAGAGTGAAAGAGCGTGGATAGCGAGGCACTTGCCATGTCGTGATATGGGTTCTTTCGTGAACGTTGGATGTTAATTCTGTATGTGATAGGTATGTAAGATACTGGGGTTTTAGTGGTAGGAGGAAGTAGATGGATAGTGGAAGATTTTGGGGTAGACTATGGAGTTTCCTACTGCTAGGCTTGGGGGGGGGAGGGGGATAAGAATTTGGAGCAGAGAAGAATGTGAGAGACTTTGGAGGGACTAGATTGGCTTACGGATTCAGCTCACCGGTTATCAGAGCTGGTTCTTTGTTGTGGAGCGGTATCACAAAAGCTCATGTTTATATTTACTTTGGAGTGACAATGAAGTTAAACAATTAAAAATAGTTATGATCAGCAAACTGCAGGGTGAGAGGTTGATACTTACTCAGAGCAATGACTGCATACAATATTTTATGTGTTATAGTTTATTAGAATTAATATTTGGTTCTTTTGTAAAATTACTTATTTATACTGTAATATTTTATGTCATTCCAGTAGTATAAATCTATTCATCTCAGAAGCTTAAATTGTTTCAAACATTTTGACTGATTTTCATTCATATTTTGTTTAAAAATGTATGATGACTTAGTTGCGCTTATTTTCATCAATAGTAAATCATACAAAATCAATAATTTACCAAAAAGTTAAAAAAAAATGTAACATAAAATGTACTTCTAAAAATGAAAAGTAAAATTAAAATACAATTTTTCAATTGATTTTTAAATATATTTATATTTATTAACTTCAATGTTTATTTATAACTCTTAACATAAATTATAAAAAGTATTCAGGTTACTTTTCATTCACTATTATACAACAAGACATTGAAATATTTTTAAAACAATATTTTACAATACTCTAAAAATATTGTATTAAAAAATGATTCATTGCCAATAAATGTTAGTTATTGATTTAGTATCAGCAACATACTTAAAATTCTTGTTGAATGTTGATTTTGAAGCAAGTGTACTGAAAAACCTTTCATTTCTCAAAGTATTGATTAAACAAATTTCTAAAAGTTTTATTTTATTTTGAATACATATACTGCTATTTTTTATTGTAATTGTATATTTTAAAAAATTATAGATGTTCTATTGTATTTTTTGTGATTTTTCACTTACATTTATTTGTTTTAAAGTATTTTTTTAATGGAACTTTTAACAAAAGCTTTAAATAATTATTAGCTTTTTATCAATTAAAAATAATTTTGTAAATAAAAAGTTTATAATACAATAATAATGTATATTAATTAATAAAAGTAATTTTACAGTTAAAATCATAAATCATTAAATTTTTTATTTCCTTACTAATAATTTAATTGAAAGTGTTTCTGAAGTAGATAAAAGAAGTGAAAAATAATAATGTCACTCAATAAAAAGGGATAACACACACAGATTAGCACTGTAGTTTAGACCACTTAAGTCGATATCTCATATGAAATTAGGACTGAAAAGTAGCACAATAGAGGCCTAGATTAATGATTATCGTGCTAGTGTGTGAATTTCTTACATCTGTTCATGATAAATGTGAGAGTGTATTGTCTGAGACTTATCAATTGCAGGCAGTACATCTTATAAAAAAATGCTTGATCTCAATCAATTGGCTAGTGATTCTTGTAAGCTATCCAATGAAGATTTTCAGTACAACATATTGGAGGAGCAATTTTATCAAGGAAATTTGTTTGTGAAAGTTCTACTTTATCGTTCAATAGTGTATCGTATTTGACTTACCTGAATAATTTTTTCAGTTGGGTATCTTGAAATAGAAAGTGGATTAGGATAGATTGTTTTGCATTAAGTGTAAGTCGATCATTTTTACCAGTATCTTATCATTTTGATATATTCATTTGAAATAACATTAAATTTTGTTTCTAAGTTTCGAAAAAAAAATATGAGTATGTAATCATGACATAGTAATTAAGTAATGAGCTACAACAATCATTCGTATTTATATATTTTCTATTATTCATCAATATGTGAATTATTATTTATAAATTTATGTTTGCTTATCTCTTTGAAGATACGATAACGAGATAAATTAGGTACCAACAGTATATACGATGTCGCTGACCCTTCAAAGTTCTTATCACTTTATTAATACTTTAATATCTAAACAATCTATCAAAAGTTTTTTTTTATTTTTAATATATTTTTGTTTCTTTTACAGATAATCAAGATGGGACGGTTTACAGGAAAAAAATGCCGTCTCTTAACCATGTTGTGGTTGACGGCATTCTTCTTCCTTGTAGAAATAATTGTTGGATATATCACAAATTCAATGGCTCTAATAGCGGACAGTTTTCACATGTTATCAGATGTGGCTGCTCTAGTTGTAGCATTTCTTTCTGTAAAAGTGAGTAACAATTTAAATATGTAAAATATCAGTAGATTCTATAAACAGTTCTATACACAGTCAAATATAAATAAGTTCTTTTAATATTAATGAAAGTTAATGAATTATATTTGCCTTCAGGGTGCTACTGTACTCTTTGATATCTACAACTCTATTATGTGCTACAACAAAGACTTACTGTTAATGCATTTGACTCATAGTTTTCAATTGAACTTTAGAGTTCATTATTTTTTGTAATGCACTTGTATAATAATCCTAGTAATACAGATGGCTTATAAAAAATACTATTAGATAAAAAAGAACTGATTGCATCATAGTTAAAAAAAGTATGAAGAAAAGGAATCAAAGGAAAGAAAAATTCAATCAACTTTAGTCAGTGTCAAATATAAGAACATGGGTTGCTCAATCATGCATGACAATTTGTAGTGTTTTTTTTATTTTTTTTTAATCGATTATTCAGTGATGAACTTTAATAAAGACGTGTCTGTTACTTATTGAGATTAATCTGGAAATTACCAAGGTTTTTCCTATTCACACATAATGAAATACAATCATGTAACACCTTTTTTTGCATACCCAATACCTACGTAATGTTCTTTTCTTACTTTGTTTCTGCACTCCTTTGTTGTATGTTTGATTAAGAAAATCTGTAGCAGACTGTATTTGTGAATTGAATTTCTTGAAGTTTCTCAAATGAATCTTCTATCTTTATCTCAAAGCACTGCTTCAATTATAAATTCTTATGAAAATAGGTATAGCTATTTTCCAACAAGGAAAAAATAGTGATATATTTAACTTTATTCTGGTTTTTTTCATAGTCCTGTAATTCTCAGCATAAAATAGAAAAAGACTGCTACTTCAGCTATCGTTTGATTAAATCGATGTGATTTTTCTACGAATGTTTCAGATGTCTCCAAAGAAGTGGTCGAAAAACACATTCGGCTGGGCTAGGGCCGAAGTTTTGGGAGCTCTGGTTAACGCTGTTTTCCTAGTTGCGCTGTGCTTTAGTATTACCGTTGAGGCCTGCAAGAGGTTCATCGAAGTCGAGGAGATCCACGAGGCTAAGTTTCTCGTTATAGTCGGCGCCCTGGGTCTCCTAGTCAATCTCGTGGGACTATGCTTATTCCATGGTAACTATATTATATTTATAATTTTTCACTTACGCCACCAAGCAACGACGACGCTCAGTATTGACGGAAATTATAAGTCGCTGAAAATCATCGTTAACTAGAAAAGCTTAATCTCGTAAATGACTAATGACCCAGTGGAAGTAAGCCAAACGGCAGAATAGCAACGGCAAATAGCGTAATGGCAGCATTAAACTTGACTCTTTGCGAATCGAACAATGGCCTTTTGTTTGCCCCTATATATGAAGACACACAGCGCGCTGGCCTATAACGGACATTAATATAGCTCATTAACAATCTACATGTACGAATTGCATAGGTAATGCGCCGGAGGCATTACAATCATTTCTTGTCCAAGGTGCGCCAATCTTCCGAGTTTCCTGCTCTCGTTCCTATCTCAGACGCACCGTCGGACGCCGATTCCCTACCCTCCACATCCGGCCTAGGTTAGCCGCATTAATAATAAACAGATAATGCGTTTTGTTTTTCACGGTTCAGGTTCAATTTGGACGGAACTACTTATGTCTGTTACAAACTAAACTGGAAAGATATATTTTTTTTTGGAGAACAAAATAATTCAATATTTAAATTTTCGAGAATGGTTTTATGTTCAAACATATTGATGCGATTTCAATGTTACGCAACAAACATTGCATGATTTATTCTGTTATAAACATTTTCAGCGTAATTCATCTCTTTTACTATATAAAAAAAAAATAAAAGATTCACATTTTATCGGGCTTGTTTGTTTGTAATAAATAGTAATTGAGCATGCATATACTATTTGGATTTCGATTTGAAACGTAGTAATATATAATAGTTGAGACAACAATTTATCGTCTGCACATAAAAACTGAGACGCTTGAATCGGTTTCCTTGATTGCCTTAATCAGGCCTTTTTATTCCAGCTTTAAATGTAGTTTATAAACGCGATTACGTTGATTGTCCGTATATCAAATTTCATATTCACTTGTGTAAAATCTCAAATTTAAAAATAATATTCTATACACGATTTTATTTATCGTTTTTTAACATTTATATAAAAAACAAAGAATTATCGGCCATCATTGAGTTCTCTTGAAAAATCGTTAATACGCTATATTTACGTTGAGTTTCTCGACATATTTTTGACTTTTGGAATTACATACACAAAGGTCATAATTCAAATATATATTTAAATATATCTTTGTAATGAATTAGAAACTACTATATATTAAATTTAAAAATGATAATCTTCACTGTCAGCATGAACTTTTTCTATAATTGTTAATTATTAAGTCAGTGTACTTAAGCATATTAGCTTTTTATGAGTACATCGGTTTGTGTAAATTCGTTGATGAACTACTTTTGCGAACGCCTAAGAATTGCAAAAAATATCTCGAATCGTGGACCAATCGAATTTTACATGTCCATTTCAAATCGACCAATCACAATCATTAGAGGTGACAATCTCAAGTCCATCTCTTTTTTTATATAGAAATGCATAAATCTTTTTCTATTTTTATATATCCTTAACATTTGTCACAAGTGTCTCAAAAATTGCTCTAAAATTCCTCCGAATATATTTAAAAAATAAAATAGTTTAGTATAATAGATTCTAATCAATTCAAACAACTTATAAAAACTACGAAATAAAGCTTTCGAAATATCTAACTATTAATAGCAACGATGAAAATAACTAATCTATCGGAATGCACGTATTCGTTCAGTAAGCATTTCTTTGTCATAGTAAGAATGTTAGTGTTAAAGCCGTGTGGACATTTGTTGATTGGTCATTTAAATACTTTTTATCAGAATTAAAATTTCTTCGAAGTAGTGAGACGTACAATTAAAATAACTCGAGGAATTTGATGTGCGTATGAAATGTATTTTATGATTACAATTTCGTTTAATTCATGGATTTAGTACTACGAGAGAAAATTATCTTAAAAAATAACGACGTAAATTTATTAACAATTGGAAATGTAATACAGTATACATTATTATATTTTTATGAAAAATTATTACAGTTATTTTTTTCGAATTGTTCTTTCTTATTTCCATGTACCTAGTACATAGTAACATCGTCAGTACTACCATTAAGAATTGCTTGCAATAATTATTTCTTACATTGATTTCACTAATTAGTGCAGACCTCTGTACTTAACCGGTTAGCAAACACGACCAATCATTGATTCTTTTCATACCATTATTGAAAAAAAAACTTATCGTCTTATTGAATCTACCGACTTCATTAAATTCGTTCGCCGCGCGCGAGTATAAAAATTTATCGCCACACCGGTAACGCGTATATGCGACACTGACATTAAGTGTAGTGCCCTGTGTATAAAACGTATATCTTATCGCGGCTCGCATGCGTGAAGATAGATATAGACCATAAGAGCTTGCGAAATTCTTACCTACGCGATTCGCTTTGGACTCATTGAAGATGCTGTACACCGTTACATAGAAAAATAAAAGAATGAGTATAGCGTAAATGCGATTATTGTGTAGATCTTGGGCGTAGTCTTTTTTGCTGTAAGAAATTTGCTGTTTCCCGAGAGACTGCTCTGGAAAATTGATCTACTTATGTTTAATTATAGCATTATATTAATTTTATTTGCAATATATGACCAAAAATAAGACCAAAATGTACACTGATAAAAAAATATGGGGAAAAATTTCAATTTTTTTCTAGTAATTTAGCAATATCAACCAAAAATACAAATTTTTCTATTGAAACATAGAAAAAACTACTAGAAACATGGTAAAAATTATTAGAAACAGTAAAAATTACTAAAAAACATGGAAAATTTTCCCCATATTTTTCTATAAGTGTAAAGACACGGCATACAATTTGCTGTAAAAATGTATCTTATAATTTTCTACTAAAAATAGTTTAAAAAAAAAAAATTCCGTAAGTAATATTCATAAATTCGTGGACAAGAGTATTTTGCATCAAATGGAAAAATGGATATTTATGAGCTTTCTAAGTGCATATTTCAAACATTACCAATTATAGAGCATATTATTTCATCATGATACGTTATCAAAAAACTCAGTTATTTTGGCAAAACTGTAGAATATGTGGTGTGAAGTCTAGTTTCCACCTTTGCTGAACGGGTTGTGCGTTTGGAACTCAAAAAAATTTTAAATCGCAAATAAAATTACCGTTCCAATTTGGAAGCCGCTGCTTATTTTCCCATTATAAATAAATTACACAAACGTTAAGCTTAATTCAAAATCCTCGTATAAACACTCTCGAGCCGTTTCCTAATGAACCAATATCCATGAAATAATTATTATGTCATAAATTAGTAAAGCGTAATTTAAAACGAATCATGGCGTTCGTGTTTAGTGCAATTTACCGTTACCTGCGTTAACCTTCTGACAGTCGGCATTTTTCCTACTGAAAAAGTGTAACTTTCTCAAAATTTTCCATATGAATGTTTCTTAAGTAATAGTATATGTGGGCCGATCATAGAATGACGCCATATATGGCGTCATGCCGGCTGTCAGAAGGTTAATGGGCGAAGGATACTCCCATCCGTTAAATACTATAGTATTACTAAACCTATAGCACATATAAAAGGTTTCCGACCAATACTAGTATACTAAAAATTCGAAAATTACAAAATACCATCTATACCCAAACATTCTACAAGATAAAATACAAAGAATTACATATACATCTGTACCGATTACTACACGCGCAATGCACCTTACCCCGAATATCGATAAAATGACCATACGTCATAATATATGAATGCCAATGTTAACCTTCGTATATGCGCGCTGTTAATTATTTATTCTATCCACAGAACACGGCCACGGCCACACGCACAGCCACTCGCACAGCATCTCGCGCAGTCACAATCGTCTGAGCGCATTGGTAGGAACCGACGACAACGAGAACGACGAGGCCTACAGGCCAGCGTCGCCGCCTATGAAACGTACCGGTGGCCACGGTCATAGCCACGGCGGCGACGGTAGCCAGATGAATATGCGCGGTGTCTTCCTCCACGTGCTCTCGGATGCCCTCGGCTCCGTCATCGTCATCGTTTCCGCTCTCATCGTCTGGCTCACCAAGTGGGAGTACAGGTGAGTGTTAGTGAGCTGAAGGAAGGGGTTTCCTCGTATAAGAGAGAATTCGCGGTTCAAGCGAATGATTCACGTGGTGTTTTTCTTTTTGCTTTTGCTATGGGTCTTTCGTTTATGATAATTAGGATTGGAAATTTTCACTGGACGATTACGATTTCAGGTGTTTATAGATTCGTGATTCATCTTAGTCTATTTTATTCTTGGATGCTTGTGGATGCGATGGTTCGTCGATTTTGTTGAATTCACAAGAAAGACAAATAAATACGTGTAACAATACTGACGGGTGAATTTTGAGGAAAAAAGGATTTTTTTTTTGTTTTCTTCTTGTAAGATGAAATTTTTTCCGTTTCATTGAAATTGATAATTTTGTTATTAATATATTCCTTTATGATGAGGAAAGTTTCAGCTATTTCAAAAGCAATATTTCACGGAATCTCTTAAAACGTAAGAAACACTTTAATGCATTTGAATTTTAAATATTGAAATGTTCTTTAACGAGTATATGTGTGAGTTCTCTCTTTCTTTACCAATAGGTATAACAATAGAATAGATCTTATTGCACGAGACCATTACTAATGATTAAATTCTATGTTTGATTAAATAAATTTATCTATTATCAGATTTACTATTGAACTGTATTCTAATCTCTAGATTAGGATAATCGTAGATTAGGCGTAAATTCGATTACAGCTATTTTTATTTGTAAGTTTGAGCGGTCTGTTGAAATGTAGTTGAAGGTCACAGCTTTATTACGACGTCATCGTATAGTAATTCTCGAGCCGTTAAATTAAGTGCTCGAATTTGAAAGAGATTGAAAAACGTTAGCATAAGTATCTATTGTGACGTATGATAAAGCGGATAAGAGCTATCTTTGAAAATTATTCTATATGAAATAATTTCAGTTTTTTTTTAAATTACTTATACTTTTTATAGGTTCTACATCGATCCTGCACTTTCTCTGCTGCTGGTAGTACTGATTTTGAAATCAGTTTGGCCTCTTCTTCAAGAATCAGCTCTAATTCTTCTCCAAACTGTACCAACGCACATTCAGGTGATTATTTACTATATTACTTTTAAAATATCAAAGCTCTATCTTATTATTCGAAAAACTATAAGTAACAGGTTTCTTGTCTGCTCTTAGGTTGATGCCATTCAGCAAAGGTTGCTGGAGAATGTCGACGGCGTTCTGGCAGTCCACGAGTTTCACGTGTGGCAGCTGGCCGGCGACAGAATCATTGCCTCGGCGCACATACGCTGCCGCAATCTGTCCGAGTACATGAAGATTGCCGAGCAGGTCAAAGAGTTCTTCCACAATGAGGGCATTCACTCCACGACTATTCAGCCAGAATTTATAGACGTGAGTCAAAATACGGAAATGCTCTCGAGCTGAATTATAAGAGCGTTATTTTAAAAATATAATTTATGTTGTTTTTATTTCAGTATCAATCTAACAGCGAAATCAAAGAAACTCCTACCGAAGACTGTGTACTTGACTGTCCAAAAACAGATAAGCCTTGCAATCAGGCTACATGCTGTGGTCCTTCCAAACAGGTAACATGACTTATTTTATCATTTTTTAAACATGCATCTAACATTCTGAACGCTTAACATCCCTCAAACATGTTTTATTACAAACTTAAAAATGCTATAATAATTTTTTTTATATTTTATTGTATTAAAACATATTTAATACCACAAATCATCCATTGATAACACTTCCTTGATTCCTTTATCCTTTAGTATCAAGCTAGAAGAGCTGAAAACTTACTCCCACCCTTTGCCGACTCCAAATGCCTTGGCCACTGCTTAGAATGTGTCAAGTCTAATACAAGTGTCGTTGTAGGTAAATGTTTTATTGCTCAATACACACAAAAAGGAAATTTATATTTTAAAAAAATGTGTATTGCAAAATTCACAAAGTTATTTGTTTGTGTTCGACACCGAATTAGTTACATAACGACAATATAGATACAAAATATTTTACAATTTTTCTGGTATTCTTAAAGTGGGAATTCTTTCTAGGAATATTGGAGTTTTAATTCTTTAGGTTTGGTTACTAAATTCAGTTAAGTAAAATATATCATGCTTTTATAACACGATAACAGTTTTTGGATTTCAATCGTTTTGTCCAATGTTTGTAATTTTAAATACTTTTGTTAACAAATGGTATGTAGCTTCAAGTGTTATCATTTATAATACTATTTTTTTACTACATTACTCTATAATTTTAATTTACGGCTTATATGAAATCGTAAAAGTGTATTATGTAAAATGTACACTGTGTGTAAATATTCTCCAAATTAACAAATATTAATTTTTTATTATGATAGCCATAGTAATCATTAGAAGAGAATTTGTATTAATAAACATATGCTTATAAGACAAACTCTCATGCTTATGATTTTTAAAAATCCTTTAAAACAGATAAATTCATATTATCTTAGTAATTTATTTGTTCTTTCTCGTAGAATAATATCTTTAATTTCAAATTTTACTCTTTTCTCGACAATCCTCAAAATCAACTTGACCGACAATTTTACCCATTCCACCATGTCAACTTTCACCATATACTGGTACCCAAACTAATTTGATATCATTCGATGCGTTTTTTAACAGGGTCGCGAAACTCCCTCACCGGGCGAGACGCCGTACATGTGCCGTCAGCGTAGTAGCCTGGCGCGCTCGACGAACTCGATAGGTGGTGGCGGTGGTAATGAGCAGCAGGAGCTGAACGAGATGGAACGTGGCCACCTACTCTCGCCGCCCTCCTCACTGCCCTCGGCTGTCCAGCAGCATTCGCATCTCATCTCGCCTACTGTCTAACGCGAGCATGAGCATATCGTGGGCATACACACAAACGTTCGCGCGGGAAAGAGAGGGAAATCCAGGTTTCTTTTTTCTTTTCTGAAGCGAAAGAGGCGTTCTGGTGCTGAATATGTGGGAATGACGTAAACTATAGGTTTTTCGAAGTTCTCGAGAGATCGACTTAGGATTTCGAGGGGATGACCGAAAGGCAGTTTTAGTTGATTTTTTTCATATAGAGAATTTATTTCTGACATTGTATTGGAGGATTGAGATATCCTGGTAAGGATGTTGATCGAATGACAGTTCGAGGAAGAATATGGATGGGATAAATAATGTTGGACAAATTTTAGAAAGAATGATAAATTTTATTTAAAAATTAAATTTTTTGAGAAAATAATTAGAATAACAGATTTTGAAATTAGGATAAAAAGTTACTAGCAAATTTTCTTGTTAATTTGTAGAATTTTAGTAAATTAAAATCCTAAAGACGTTAATTTTAAATGGCAAAGTTCATTAGTATAAGTTGATAGAAAGTAAATCGTATGTTCAAAGGCACCAGTCATACGCAAATGAAGTATTAACATTTAAGTTATCGAATTTACGCTTTAGTTTATTTTAAGATCATTTTTAAACCAGGCTGCCAATGAACGAAATGTCGTTTGTACTTTTTTTCGAAGATTCGCCTTAATGATATGTCCTTACATTAAAATTTAATTTTGAACAAATATGTTTAATATACCACTTTTTAAGATAAAAAAGGTAACATTTTACAATATAGAGTAATGAGCTTCAGAATATTCCTATTTTTAAAAATACAAAAACAGCAATACAAAAAGTTTATTAAAACTTAAAATACTGCTTTAAATAAACTCACCAATACAAGCTTTTTATATAAATGATAATCAAATTTTCCACATTTGTAAATAAAATTTTGTATAGAATATATGCAAATAAAAAAGCGTTTAAAAAGATTAAATAAACCAATTGTACATAATGTAGATTTTTTCTTAATAGTATTACAAAGGTAAACTCGTTGTGCAAATAGTTTCTTACGTTAAAATTAAACATTATACAGAATAAAATTAAGGCGAACCTTGAGTAAGAACTTAAAAATGGTAGAAAAAAAAATTCTTTTTTATATATGTGTAATACGCGTATAAGAACACGTTTTCTTCCATAAAAGACTTTTGTTGTTTATATTGTAAATCACAAAGATTAAAATCGATGTTTATACTGAAACAATTTGTCTAATGTCCATGTAGTATAAACAAATCATGCTCATTTTTATTCGATACTATTTTTAAATCTGTATGATAAAAAGTCCAGCTTTTAAGCAATCACTTTAACTCTTATTTAAGACTTACGCTATTTTTAGTATCACAAGAAACATGAGTGCAACATACCAATGCATATAACTTTTTTCACCTCGACGAAAGTGTTCAAAGAAGTATCGAATAAAAATGTCTAATAAAAAATCGTTACAGATCAATGATTAACGAAGGGTAATGTCGATTTTGCAGTAGGGAAGCAAAAACTCCACCTTCAGGCGTAGAAAGCGTTAAAGCCCGTAGATAGCAATAAGCGAAGAAATAAACGAAGGAAGATAAAGAAAGAATAGGAAACGAAAAAAGAAACTCCGGCAATGATCTCTTTTCCCTTAGTGAGAACGCCTACCTCCATAGCCGAATAAAAAAGAAGCGCGAGGAACAAGAATCACGAAACAGACGGAGAGAGAATGCGCGCGTGTCTGACGAAATTCGTCCTGGGCTCTTGTACGCTGTGACAATAGCTTATCTTGCTGCGCTCGCGCGCGTGCGATAAGATTGCTGCCGGGCGAAAGCAAATCGACGACAACATGTAATTGGGCAAAAGATGTACAATGAGAGAAATTTTAGTGCACTGCTCTCCATTTACCGCGTAAGCAGCGCTCTCACGCGTCAAAGAGTTCGTCTTTTCGATTTTCGGACATGAGATCGCCAAAAATCAGAGATGAGACTTCTAAATTCGAAGAAAGTTTTGCTAACAAAAATTTCGGTGTAGGCTGCTTTCCGTTGATCGCGTAAGCAGCGCCCTAACGAGTAAGGGAGTTCATGCTTCTAAATTTTGAGAAATTTGAGAAATTTAGACATGAGATGTGCTAAAACGAGAGCTAGAGCTAATACTTCTTAATTAAAAAGAAAGCTAATAAGGAATTAACGTACATATGATTTTTCGGCGCTCGTGGTATAAAATACTGTTCGAAACTAGTACGTATAAGTAGATTATTTAGCTCTTGTGATTTTTTTGCACGAGCGAAGACTAAATAATCGTCTCGCGGACCCGTGTCGAAATGTACTATTTTTGTGACATTTTCGAATTTCACAAAGTTAATTAACATAATACAATAAAATTACATAATTTATATTATGATTTTTTAATATACAAAAAATTAGTACAATAAATAATGTGTTGATAAAGTATCTGCGAGTGCTCGATACTCGAATGGATTGTAGCGCTGCGAACCAAAACAATGGTGATGCGCGCACTCGCAATTTAGAAGAGCTGCTCTCTTAAATTCGGATATCTCATGTCCAAAATGTGAGCGCACCGAAATTTCTGTCAGTGTAGGTTATTGAGAAGCGATGTAACGATAGTCAACGACACACATATTTGTATATGTGAGAGAAGAAAATATATGTTTATATTTGTCGTCTCGCTTCGTTGGGCCGATAATGAGAGAGCGAGAGAGAGAGAGAGAGAGTCAGAGCGAAACTAAGCGTTTTCTTTTGAGCTGATGATCGGGGATTTTGCGAACTGTGAGTTATGAGAAAGCAAAGGGGTGCGCTACAAAATTGCGACTTCAAAATTGACTTGTATGCGTGGCAATCAGTATACCCGTGAATGTATTCTTATACTTGTTTATTATATCT
>JAYJLV010000046.1:16755084-16807433 GCA_036873485.1 Torymus texanus
AGAGAGAGAGAGAGAGAGAGAGAGAGAGAGAGAGAGAGAGTAAGAGAGAGAGAGATGAAATCCCTGACGAAGTTCAAAGTACTTGCTGTACCTCAAAGACTCTTAGCGCTTATTATTACGATATGAAGACGTACACACGTATATACACACATGGTTTCTCTCCTCCCCTCCCTCCCTTTTATCCCTTCCGCTTGTATTTTCTCACCCGTTATACATTAAACGTGCTCGTACGTATAATTGTTCCTCTTAGTTTCCTTCCTCTCCGCGTGATACAAGGTAGATGACGAAACAAAGATGATTAAAAAGTAAAAAAAGTAAAATAAACCGTTAAGTATATGTGTAAGACACCTCTTCTCAATACTGAACCGCGAATGCGCGACTGGGTAATAAGTTTAAAGGTTATATAAGCGCCGGTGAATTTTGTTAGAGAGAGAGAGAGAGAGAGAGAGAGAGAGAGAGAAAAAGTAAATAAAAATAATAATGACGATGAGATGATTGAGAGATGCCAGAAGTTGTGTAATGTTAAAATAATAATGCTAACTCGTATAGTAGGATGCGACGAAAAGTCTGAAGCATAATGATGTCGATCTTTATTGTAGATTAAGACGGGTGAAAAACAAAAGTAAAATAAATTTAAATAAGAGACGCCGATGAAATAATAATATGATAAAAAAAAAAGTAATGATAATTTTTTGAGTGTACTTTATCTTCGGGCAAAACGAGCAAAACACCCACACATAAACGGCAACAAACTTTGTATAAGAATTTTAAACGATATTGATGAAAAAAAAGTAAGTAACAAATTGTAAGGGTTATTGTATTATTAATTAATTTATCTCGTGGGTAATAAGCAAAAAAAAAAAAAATACCAACCACCTTAGAAACGGTTAAGTAAAGCAAGTGTGATTTAATTCGAGTATATAAATAAAGTAAAAATGGACAAACATAGTTTAATATCGAAACGTGGTCGAGAGAGAGATTGAGAGAGAGAGAAAACTTTTCTACCAAAAAAGAAGTAAAAAAACTAAACTAACTGTACTGTACTGCTATTATACTATTATACTACTGCACACATAAAAACAGAGACACATATACAAGGTGACATTTATACACACACGTCGAGGTGTGGCGAATTTCTCTTTAATGATAATGAGTAAACAAACAGATGCATAGTTTTCATGTTTAAGTGTTAAATATGATAATGTGGTTAATTAATATTATAAAAGAAGTGGATAAAAAGGATGAGAGATGAGAACACAGACAAAGTAAAATAAAAGAAATGCTTGTTTCTTGGCGCCGTATATTACAACAACGTTTTTCAGTATGTTTTTCTAAATGATCTAAAGCGCGAGCATATAGAGATTATATTATAACGAAAAAAAAGGAACGAGGAGAGAGAGACAAAATAAAAAAAAAGAAATAAAAGTTATATTAGAGGAAAAAAAGGGTCCATCATCGTAACACACACAAACATTCGCGCTTGCGCGCGAGGGCTCGATTATTGTTGTAAAAGTGTAATGAAAAAAAAAAAAAAAAAAATTGTACCGGGGACACTTTTTCTCGCCTGACGAACGAACACACACTTAGACACAGACGCGGGGTTCCACACACGATTGAATTATTGAATATATAATGAGTAACAAAAAAATTGATACTTAAGAGTAACGATAATAATGATAATATTAATGATGATAATATTAATAATTAAACAATAACGCTAATAACAATATTAATATTACAACCTACTATTAACTATACGTTATCGCTACTACGATTATTATATAAATATAGCTATATATTAATCATAAGTTGACACGATGAATAATTATTATAGTAATTATAATATAACGATTTAAAAATAGAGACAAACAAATGGATCATAAAATATATACTATGGCATAGATGATTATGAGGATGATTAATTAAATGGAGAAAAAAATATTGAAGAATACATGGAGACTTTGAGATCTCTTTTATTTTTTTCCGTCCTTTACTTTGTCCTTGCAATCCTTACCTTTGAAATATTTAGTATATAAGACTAGTTCTTAAGATACTATTTATAAGATAAGAATTTTCTCAATTTAAGTTACTTGTACTTGCCAATATCATCCTATACTTTAATTTAATTTGACTTAATTTATAGTATTTTTTAAGTTAATAATTTAATTTTAAGTAGATTAAGTGATATCTATAAATAAGGTCTCTTTATCAATTTTTTCATTTGACATAAGTGCCATTTTGAAATTGAACAGTAAGTATATAAAAACATGAAATCATTTGTATAGCTTTATTTTTTATGGTTTGGTCACATTAACAAATTAGTCTTAGCACATGTGCGATTAGTATAGTTTTATAGTGTGGTGTTCTTACTAATATTTGTTTTTTTAAATTAGTAAAAAGAAAAAATGGAAATTTATCCAACAAAATCATTGTTCGATAGAATTCTCATCATAGTTTTTATCAAAGCTGTTACAAAAAAATTATTGAATTTTAAGGGGATTCTGTATACCGTCATTATTCCTACCATATCGATATAACCACTTTTTTTTATTAAGAGTTTAGTTTCAAACATTTTCTTTAACAAAACCTTACAGGATCTCTGTTTATAAAATACAAACAATACTCAATTATTTTGGCGAATAATTCCGTTAATATTTTTCAAAATGTTATATTTTTTAATCCAGAAAATTACCGACTTAAACGCATTCGAAAGAATTTTGGTGACTTCCTGCATGTAGATAAACTTTCATATAAACTTATTAATTAAAACCCATGAAATTGGTATTGCAAGAATTGCGCATGTTCAGGAAAATTCCTCAAATGTTTTTATTTTTTATTATTTTTTTTTTTGTAACAAAACAATGATGGTTTATGTTAGAAATATTGGGTCCTGCTTGAAACCTTATAGTCCTTGATTTAAAAACTGTATTAGAGTGAGTAAATAAATGTTTTTATTTACGAACGAAATTGTCAATAATAAACGATGGGAACCGTAAGTAGACAGGAAAAAAAATTGAAATAAAACAACAGAGGTGGTCCACTGCTTGAACGCAACCAGAGGTAACAAACAAAATACAACACAATCCAAACTGGGGGAAAAAAATGGGCCTCATTCTTCGTCTTCCCGTTCGCCCACCATCTGACTCTCTTTTTGCGGCTGGTCCTCGACAGGCGCAGCATCAACATCATCGTCCAACCCTACCACCGTCTTGGCAACAGTGACAGCAGTCAATGCAACTCTTCCCGTGGCAGTTGGTATGCTCAGCAGTAGTGCCACCAGCAACAACGACTTCAACAATCCAACGCCGAGCGCTGCCACTGGAGCAGCAGGTGGTAGTGGCGTTGGACCACAGCGGTCCCATGCATTGTTCGGCAGCGGCAACAGCTACCATCCTTATCGACGATGAGAAAGAAAGGCAGAAGAAGATGAAGAAGAAGACTAATCTGGCATGGATTTTATAGTAGAGTAGATTAATTGTCCTTGTAGTTACCTAAAGTTAAGTAAGTAATCGAACACACATCTTTTAAGTTTGCTTCTTTTATTATTATTTTTTTTTTTTTTTTTTAAGTTCTTTTTAATTTGATCATAATCCAATGGCATTAAGAGTACAAGTACGAAATTGTCGATAAAGAAGATAGAATTAGAGATACAATGACACAAGATTTATCAATTATGTGTAATGTATATACACAGTGCTGCGTGTGTTATTATATAGTCATACATATAAAAAGAAAGTGTACGTATGTGTGTGTGTATGTACGTGATGTATAAGAAAGAGAGCGTGACAATCATCATTATTAATATTAATTTTTGTACAAAATACTAGGCTCGTGCTGTTCAAGCTTACAATAAAAAATCTTGCAAAAATTAATTATTAAATTGGTGTTCAAGGGGGGTTATTTTTATTTTTATTTATTTTTTTTTTTTTTTTGTTTCTTGACGTGTAGGGAGAGCGTTGAAGGGTGCCAAAGCGCGTCCTACTTTACCGACGTAGCTTCTTTAATGCATTGTCGAGATTCGAGTTCGTTTTTTTTCTTTGTAGATTATAGCTCAAAGCTTGCTTTTTTCAACTACATATTCGGCGACAGTATTCTCTTATTGTATATAATATTTAAATTCCTAATTGCATTGATCCTAAGGAAGCGCCAATTCCATCGTATATAGATTTATCGATAAATCCTTGCTATACCCGTCGAGCATATCTATATATATGTAAGTATTACAGCATTAATCTGTAAGAATGAAAAATTATAGGAACAGGAATACTATGAGATCATAAGGAATAAGCTGCTATATACTCGTACAATTTGTTCCTGTTCCTCCTCGGTAAATTAAAATCTTTGGTCAATTCCTGTTTGCCCATCACAATTTATATATATGATAATTGTTCCACTTTGAAAACGCACCCTAATCTCAACTCTTTCGGATATCAACGCTTTTGCACCATATTCAATCGTCCTCGAATCACTTATCGGGCGAAAATAGAGCTCGCGTGCCTTGAATGAAAAGGGCTGGATAGTCTAGCCTTGCCGTCCTGGCGATCATATTGGCAATGCTAGCAAGCGACGTTTTTGCAGCGACGCGTAGTGCCGCCGTCGCTTCGTCGCTATTATCTTCCTGCTGCTGCTGTGAATGGTGATGATGCTGGTGTTCTTGTTCGGCATCGCTCGAGTCTGTTGCTCCAGCACCGGCGGTCTGCAGAAGACGAATTACTTGTTTGTGACCTGCTGCTGTGGCGAGTTGTAGGGGTGTCAGCATGGCCTGAGAATAAGATTTGTTAAGCTTGTCAAATCTTTAGTTCGTATTATTAGTTTTTAGATGTTCGATTTTGTTAAACATACTGAAAATTGCAGTATTAGTTACGAAGTAAGGTATTATATATCAAATAAGTATCTTTTATATTTAAGTAAATATCTCTACTATATCGTTCATTTACTTTAGACTCACTTTTTAAATTTAGTTTTTTGTTAATATATATAGCTATAAGTTATCATTAGTTTTTAGTCTAGCAATTAATTTCGATAACTATAAGTAAATTATACGTTTTTACAAGCAAACAATTGTAATAGAAAAATAAAATTATTAACTTTGATTATAACTTTTTTTTCTTGTTTTTTATTAATATTATTATAGAAAATAATGAAAATTCGGAATCAATAACTTAAACAAACAATATTTTGATTCATTTCAACAACCACTCGAGCCAAAAGTATAACTCAATATCAAAAGCACTCGAGTTTATTTTTAGCCCAATATCCCTGTTATTCGTTATTGATTTTCATCGGTTTTCGAATTTCATTTGCGTTTACCTATTGTGATGTATTTTTGAAAAAAAAAAGAAAAAAAAACGAACTATTCTCCATTAGCTCCTGTAATCGCAAAAAAATATCTAGTTTACATTCAAATCCCTCCGTATACCCTTGATATGTTTTTAAAAATGGCTTTGAAAAACTTGCTCGATATTTAACAAGCATAAAAAAATTTCCAATATATCCCAGTCACTTCTTCAGGACGCGAGAAAGATGTACTTTTCCTAAAAAAATTTGCTAGACTCTTGCTATAGAAGATGGATGAGATTGGAAAGCGATATCAGTATTTCACATGCCCTCGGGGCTTGGATAAAAAGGCTTGGGAAACTTTAAAGCTGAAATCGACGGAAGTACCTATAGGGTTTATTTTCATCGAGGAAGCGATGATAAATGCAGGCGCGTTTAACTTTGATCATAATGTAAACTTTCGTGATTTTTCATATTTACTTTGGCAGCTGTTGTGTTGTAATAGCTTTTATGTAAACTTTATGAGTTTACCCCCGGCTGATTAAGCTTACGCTGATGGAAAGATGAAGTTATACCTTAGTTGTTAACCATTTGACCTGCATTAGATATTGTAAGTACGAAACACTGCCATATACAAAATTTCAGTAACTTGGTGAATGTGTCAAATTTTAGTTTGACATTGATTTTCCGGGAGGGATGTGCAAAATTTTCAACTGAAGCAAAATCCAGGAATCCGGTGTTTAAATTAGGTCACGGTTTTGAAATGTTGGATAATTATTTATAAGTGACTGACAAATGAGTTCTACGTCGGAGAATCAGGTTTCAAAAATATTTTTATGATCCGGGGAAATGAACGTTCGACGATATCGTAGATAAAATATATAACGTAAAAATAGTTTAATCAGACATAATGTTTGCAGCGAATTTCTTCACAAAAATATTTTCCATAAAAAGTATATTGTATATTATTTTCTCCGCGATGAGGTCTTAGCATTCATAGCTTTAATAAAAGAAAATATCACGAATGATTCTTTAACTATTCTATAACAGTATTGGAGAGATATACAAAAATAACTTTTCTTGTTATTAATTTTTCAACATTTTAAAATTATAATGTCCATCTTCCCAGTCATTTAAAATATTACTTTGGTCACGTAAAACGATCGTTAATTCAAGAAAATTCACGCATTTATAAATATATATATGTCCCTGTATACAATAAAAAAAAATCTTATAAAGCTCGGATTTTTCATAATATTCCACTAACCAGTCCAAACCTTGACTTCCCTCCTTACTTCTCCATCGTTCCCCTTACTTCTTTAATCCTCCCTCCCCGTAAAACAAATTGTCAACCATCACTCACATCGTTCAGTGAATCCAGCACAGCACCATGCTCGAGTAGTACATCAACAGCCTGCGGTTGATTATTCCCTGCGGCAAGATGTAAGGGTGTGTTACCGTCCTTGCATCTCCCTTCAAGCGCTTCCATTTTCCTTGGCCCTTCAAGCTCCAGTAACATGCCTAGCATGAGCGTACAACCGAGGCTTGCTGCAACATGGAGCAACGTAAAATCTTGTCGATCGGTGAAACGTAATAGTCGAGCGAGTTCGTCAGGTGCACAGCGATTTAGAAGAATACCACAGAGTCGTGATTCTCGGTTACGTGCTGCTAGATGTAGTGGGGTGCAATCCTCGTTGTCGCGGAGATGAAGAGAAGCACCGAGGTCTAGAAGTCGAGAGGCTGCGTCATGTTGGCCGCCTGAGCAAGCGTAGTGCAGGGCTGTTTGGCCGTTCTGGAAAGGAGATGGTAAGGATGTAAGAGAAAAAAGGAAAATTATGTATACCTATGCAGATTTTTCTTATGTTTAATAAGTTTTTGTCAATTTTTTGTTTATAACATGATGGAGTACGGGTTATTTGCTTTGAGAGTCATTTTTTTGAGATGTATAACAGTTTGAGCAAAATTTTTAAAAGTTGCGTAATTCTTAAAATCAAAGAAAATTGTAACTTTGAAATTAAAAAATTATTAGATTAATAAACAAAAAATTTATAAACACATTAATTGAAAATAAGCGCCTCTCCAAAATTGAGTTATACTACTTTTATGTGTTTAACATAAGGAGAAATTGAAATTAATCATTTTAATAACTTTTCTATTTAAAAACAGTTATTATACATCAAATGACAGAACAAGTTTCACATGTTACATTTTTCAAATTAAATAAGGAATTTATGAGCATTCTCCTTGCATTTCTTTTCAAATTTACCCAGTTATGTATCTTGAAAGAAAAAAAGTTGAGTAAATTGAATATTTTCATCATTTATTGAAGAGCTATGTGAACCCGAATTTATATTCGGTGCTCAGTGCTCCAATTTTTAATGTATGTAAAAATATACAACAACACTGAGCACTGACTGTAAATTCAAGCTGTATAATACCAAGATAATTTTTCAATGCAAACTTCCCAGTGTAATTTCTGTATAAATGGAGAACCTGAAGTTTTCAAATAAATATTTAGAAATTATTCATTTGAATAGGGACTAGCAGTAATTATGTTTATACTATACGATTTCCCAACGTAATTACATCTTTATGAGAAAAGTGCCAATGGAATAACAAAAGAATTAATGTCTGAGTCGTTATAACAATATTTACCGAAACGCATACTTTTAAAGTTCGAATGTTTCGAAATTAAAATTTAGAAATTAATTTCTCAAATAATGAAATTGTTTTAATTTGTTCATCTAGTATAATTTTTCCACCCTATTTCGATAACGCGTTGAAAAATAAATGAATTCGAAGTAACTCTAAAAAAAATACTACCACGTAAATGAATTCTTTTATTAACAATTATTGATTCAACTCTTATTAAAGCACCGTAGGTAAAACGTATAAAATTGCATTCATTATTTATAATTCCTTAATACAATTCTTCAAACTTTTCCTTGTTATCTAAAAATGCCTTCTGAATAGCTAGAAAAATTCTTCCCACTTTTATTAGTACTTCCGAGGAGAATTTTATCTCCAGAAATTGCGCCTCTTTCAGTGCCCACTCGAAATAGCCCCTTTTTCCCTCACACCTTTCGAGATAATTTCTTTTTCAACGGGTTAATTGAATTGTCCTCTTTTTATAACACATTGCTGAAATATCATTTCCTTTTTCCCCTCTTTTCATAAATGGATTCAAAATAATGTACAGCATCAAATTACATTTTTCCATTAGTCATATTAGAAAAATTTTTCACAAACATATTTTCTTTCATATTTAAAATCATCGAAGTAGAAACATTTCGTTGTATGTTTTACGAAGTGAATGTACAGCCCAGATCGAATATTCTAACGAATGTATCAATTCGAAGGGAAATTTTAAATTGGAATATAGCCGAGCTACACACGTGACACAGTTATACTAAAAATCATTATTCGTTCGTTTTCAAAAATATCTGAGAGAGAGAAAGCCAGAAGAGATAGCAGCGTTTTTAATCATAGAGGTAGGACCGTGCCGCGCTTCTGCTCCAATAATTTTAGGAGTGTAAAAATCTGATATCAGTATAGCACTCACTCACTCTCTGTTCTCAGGAGCCGAGAGAGCCACGGATAATGGCATTAGCACGACTCATTAAGACTTTGCGCTGAATTTCGTTTGAATTATGGACGGTATAAATTTTAGAATACGTGCGCGATTTTTATTTTCGTAAAATTATAAAGTAAAACGTGACCTCTGGTTTGCGACGCAAGAGTATTCTTTTTTTCTTATCGGTAAATGTACATACGCGCAATTCAAATTGAAACTGTATACGTGAATTCTTGATGTTTATACGAAGTTTTAGTACTAAAACTATATTGAATGTTTTATTATCTTGATTCTCGTTTAGAATGCTATTTCGAAGGTAAATGAGAAAAGCGAATTTAACGTGTGCCACGTGGTTTTGATTATATAATGAGAGATAAAATGTAGAGGCCGCACGAAGCGTTTCTCGTTTCAGGCGATTTTGTGGGGGCGTTGGAAAGCTCTATAACTATATAGGTGAACATATGTCGCGCTTCATATTTTCGATACAGAGGTCACAAAATTACATTATAATTTACTAACACAACAACAATCAGTGTCAATAGTTATTTTTATGATATCGGATTTTTCCAAAATTAAAGTAATATTTCTTTCAAAATAATTCCTGCATCCTGTTTAATTATGAAATAATGTCTTTTTAATTGAAAACCATCCACTTCATTTGTATTCAATATTCCAGTCGTAAACATAGCTAGGATAAATATTATTTTAATTAATATCCGGGTAAACTCATATTTAGCTATAATATCAATGCTACGTTTATCAGGAAGCTATATAATGTACAAAATGTAAATTTATTATTCATTTTTAATTTATCGTTTTAATTATATCAGGCATAGTGTAATAATTAACTAATGTAAATGTTTTACCGTATTTTTAATATATTTTTCTATTCACCACTATACATGCGGCTTACTGGTGAAACTGGAAAATCCATTAAAGTTTAAGACAGCTATTACTGGGCAACACTTTTTAATAGCGGAATATAAACTTTTTAATTTTGCTAGATAAGTAATTATCATTACTGTAATAAACGGAAAACATTTTTCTCTTTACAAGACTACGCTAAAGAATGGTTTTTTCATTATAGGTATAGAATAAAAAATTCCAGACAACAATATCTAGTAATATCGTATAATAGCGTTTATTATGGAAAACACCACTAACGCACGCATTAATGTACAAGAAAACTTTTATGTAGTCCATAAATCTTATTTGTAGAGGAGGTCGGAGCACGACAGGACAGCCATTTATTTTAGCAAACACGTATGTAATATGTTATATAAATATACAAAAAACTTTTCTAGTAAAAAAATAACAAGAAAATATAGCATTTTAAGAAATTATCAATATTTAAAATTTTTTGACACAAGTAAAATCGAAGTACCAACACCGAAACTGCAATTTAACAAAATATCGCAATCATATAGTGTAAATATATAAAACATAAATATGTCAACAGATTTCCCTATTATTTACATGTTCGAATACAAGTATATGTTGTACTTTGGATATTATATCGTTATATAAGATTCTACAATTATCAAGTGAGAAAGGCTAATCTTTGCGGTTTAATTGTTTAATTTTGATTTTAAGTGATATTAAATATCACAATTCAAGATAGTTAGAAAATACATGAAAAAAGCTAATATGAATGCCTCGACCGAAAGACAAATGCAGCTTGCGATTAATAGCGTTTTAAGTGGTAAAAGCACTGAATGAGAATTTGAAGAGCGACGAACAACGTTTAAAAAGAAATTACGAGCACTGAAGAATGTAAAAATAGAAATACTAAAAGGCGAGCTCAGGAAGGTGAGAAATTTTGTTTAATCTGACATTTTTAATTAGCATAGAGAGTATTTCACAATAATTAAAATAAAAACTTTTTTTTCGGTTTTCAGTAATTAGGTCTCATTTCAAGAAAATGTTCGATCGATTCAAGAATTTCATGAAAATAGTTCCAGTCTTATTGAAAAGAATCATGACGGCCCATTAAGTCGGAACTCTTTGAGAGATATTCCATAAATTGAGAGCCTAATGGTTCCTGTTGAAACGGTGAACAAAGCTCAATCGCTTATAATGGAATTGAACTCAGTTTTCACTGATATATTAAATAAAAATAGCTGTAATAGTAATAAATTAATGATACAAGATCTATGTGAAGATGTCAAAAAAAGAGCATGACTGTGGAGCAGAATGATTCATCGAAAATTGTATAAAAGAGACTGTTATAGTTTTCTCAGAATTCCTGAAGTAAATAATTATTAATTGAAGATTACCAAACAGTTTTATATCAATTAAGCCCAACTAATGACAACGATTTTAATATTTTCTCAACAGCTACAAGTGGAGAGTATTCAATAATTAAGTAAGTTGAGTACCCAGTTATTCTTTAACTTGTAAGTAATTTTAATGTTTGAAAACGTTTTAAATAAATCTATCAATTGGAGCAGTTACATACATTGTTGTTATTTTATCAATGTCATAATATTAAAAAAAACATTTTGTTAACTATTTAATAAAGAACTATTATTTCACTACTAATTTTGCGACTAATTTTTTATCTTACCTACTCAATTTTTTATTAAATTTCAATTCAACGGTATACAATTATACACTATTTATCCTTATTTTATATTATTTAATGATCAAAAACAGAATACTATACATACAATTTATACATTTCTTGAATATATTTAGTAACGCGTTTTCAGAATATCAATTACCATGCCCTACATGTCAAAAGTCTTTACTATAAATCATCTCTTCACAAAAGTTAATCTTTCGTTTACTTTCATAACAATTTGAAATTTACATACCCGTAGTGCTCCACATTCCCCTATAGACTGCAACGTACACAACACGACATAATGATATGAGTGGGTCTACGTCAATATACTTAAATTTAAAACCTTAAAAATTCAGTAACTACTTATATCTACCACTTAACTATCGACTTGTTATCTTTATCTTCAAGAAACAGCTGATTTATTCTAAAACCTTGACTCTTTCAACCAAAACCCTTATCTCTCACTCAAACCAACCTCTCTACACTTTCCCAATACTTTGCGACTCTACCTAACCCATTATCTCTATATATATACATTTTTCTTTTCAACCTTGTTTGGCCACTCACCTGATCCTTGAGATCGAAATCCAGATCGGGCGCCATTCTTGCAAGTGCGTTTATAGCCTCGGCATGTCCGGCCCTTGCTGCGTGATGAAGCGCAGATGCGCCCTCGCAGTCCTGAGCGCGTGCTTCTACTGCTGCGTTTGGCTCGAGCTTCTCGATCACGTACTCGAGAAAGGACGAACTACTGCTCGAGCGCGAGGCCAGCATCAGCAAATTGTGTTGTTTCTGTATTGATGTGGGGGTTTTTTTTTTTTTTTTTTTTTTTAAAGGTTTTTGTGGATGCAGTGGTTGTTTTAATTAAGGTTATTTATAGTGTATCGTAGAAATAATTGTGATTGGAAAATGTTACACGTATGTGTGCATAATGTTGCGAAGATAATAGAAAGAAAGTGAGGGTATATTATACTAAATACTATGGTTGAGGTAAACACTGTACTTTGGAAAAATGTATCCTTACGGCGATATTGACACAGGGATATTTTCTACGGTAAAAGTGGAAACTTTAGAGAAGAGTATAATTTTCGTTTTTTTGCAATTTAATCGCGTAAGTTGTACATTAAACAATAAATAAAGTGCTGTCAAATAATGCGACTGTAAAGTTTCAGTAAAAAGTTTGGAATAATGAATTTTCCCGAGAACGGTCTCGATGTTAAAATTGAGATGAATGATTGAACAGAATAGAATAGTCGATTTGCACGAGACCAGAATCCGAGTTGCGCGAGCAGAGACTTAATTGACAGAACTTGATTATTTCGTTTAGTGTGTACGTCCGGTGACAGTATTTTAACATTTTAATAGAAAAATAACGAAACTATGTCAATAACGTTTTGCACCGTCGTTCTTTGTGTAGATTTACTGGACGAACAATTGAAATACTTTGATATATTTATTTATTTGAACGAATACAAAATAGAAAAGAATAATTAAAACCTCATATTGAAAGATATAGGAGTGATTTTAAAATTAGTGAAAAAGGTATAATACTGTCTAAGCAAGATAAAAAGAGGTTCAAAGATAAACCTTTCCAAACGGTTAAGAGAGAAGTGAAACCTATATAATTAGAGTATTGTTTTGCTTCACGAAGGATATGCATTAAGAACGTTTTTCGAGGTCGATAGTATTAAATTCTATCAATATTGTAAAAATTTTGATAGAACAATATTTCTGATGGAAGCATTTCAATAATCTGTACATATTTGCTGTTAAAAAATCATAAAAATATGGTCGTATAAAATAACGGTACCCATACGATATTTCAAATAAATTTTACTCACTCGTCACAATTATATATAGATACATAAATAACATCGTTATTCGCTTCAAATAACTATATTACGAAAAATAATTAAAAATATATTTCTTGTTAAAATTACAAACTTTATAAAAAATGGCTTTTCAAAAGTCAACAATACGTATCAAAATTAATTAATGTGCCAACAGAGAAAATGATTAGCCGGAGAACATCCATAATATGTAAATAAAGTAATTTTTAGAATATACAGAACTGAATGTGTATGTTTTTTTTTTTTTTATAATTTGAAAAGCTAATATGAAATATTTACGAATAAAGAGAAATTTGTTAAACACAGTAATTGATTGAAACTTATAAGTGGGAGAATCATAAACGTATCCAAAGAAAAGTCAGCGTCTGACTAGATCCGTTTTATACTACTGCCACCACTAACTTTGCAATGAATTCTCAGTTATCATTTTACCTTTCCCACGCAATAGTCTCCCAGTAAACTATTAACTCTATTTTGATCTCAGGTTTTATACATCCTTAATATAACTCAATAAAATACTCTAATCTACCACTTCTTTCTCATTTATACACCACTCTTCAACCGCAAACCTCAAAACAATCACGCACGATCGTAACCCATTTTCCAATCACCATAAAATCTACATCCCTCATCAATTTTTTACCTTATCGACGGCAGTAACCGTCGCACCGGCCCTCAGCAGTGAATCCACAGCATCGCGGTGTCCATAACACGCAGCCATATGCACTGGCCTCATCCCAAACTTTAACAACAACAATTCCCAATACTTATAACTCGCAAAATCCAATACCATAGTTATAAGAAAAAAAAATGCATTCACATACCTTATCCTTAGCTTCGATATCGCATTTAGCTTTTATAAGTATGTCGACGATGTCGGTGTTGCCGCGCGACGCTGCCAGGTGAATTGGCGTCCGTCCGTACTTAAGTCGCCAAAAAAAGAGGGAAACAGAAAGGAGAATTTTATTCGAGCGCGTAGTCGAATATAAAGTATCTTTGCTTTTATAAATGTATATATGTATATATACATAGGCTATGTGTACTTTTAAAGAAAAGACGGTAGCTACTTCTACTGCTGCTGTTTAATTACTCGTCTAATTGGATCGCCGTGTTTCGAGAGAAAGGAACGTGTAATGTACACCATCGTGTCTACTTTGTTTAATGGTCAAACAGTGAAGCTAATAGCGTACAGTATTGCGCTCTGCGAATTATTCAGATAATACGAAAGTGCATAGTTTACTTTAAGACACTGCGTATAACACTTTATCACACTTTAAAAGTCAACCCGACCTTATAAACGTACGTATCAAAAAAAAAAAAAAAAGAAAAATCCCTTCTCCTACGTTAACAACCCGGTATATAGCGAGTATACACACACACACACATAAAGTATATAGGGTAGATATAATAATTACATTGTTACGGCAATCTACATTGAGCGCACCAGCGTCCACCTCGATGAGCCTTCGTACAGTCTCGGTATCGTTGGTGATGACCGCCTCGTGTAACAGTAGCTCGTTCTCCAGTATCACACCAGTGCTTGCTGTATGGAAAATCATCGTAGGTACACACTCTCGTGTCTCTCAATTTCCTCTCTGATCATAATCAAAGGCACGCAGAGAGAAAGCTAACTATACTACCCTTATACACACACACACACATGCATATACTCACTTTTGTACACCTTGCTACTACTGCTACTGCTTGTGCTAGTGTCCATGTCGGTGGTTGGATCTGGGTCACACCGACGTTACTGCTACTGCTTCGATGCTGCTGCTGCTGCTTTTTCGGCCGCCTAAAATTAACGAAGTCAGTTACTCTCTGACTCTCTCTCTCTCTCTCTCTGTGAAGCGCCATCGATCCCCACCCCCACGTCAATTATTTATCCTCTGTTCTGCATTGCGCTCGTACTCGTACTCTCCTTCTCTCTCTCTCTCTCTCTCTCTCTCTGTGTATATTCTTGGAGAAGACAAAGGAGCTCAGCGCGTTTTTAATTCTTTCTCGTTTTCGACAGGTGGTGTATACATATAATGTAAGTATATACGAAAAAAGGAGTAGGTATGTGTATGTGTGTATATATTTTTGAAGTATTTGAGGATGATAGAGAACTGCAGCTTGTGTGAATTATGGATCAATCGTGAGTATACACGTGGTAGAAGGTTGTATAGTATATAGTAGCACGCGTGCAAAGCGATTAGATTTTGCGAAAGTTTATTTTCCACACTTCCGAGCGCGTGTAAAGAGAGAAAAAGGGAGAATGTTGTGGTTTTTGATGGATGGACTGCGAGTTTGCGGAGGTGGATTGATGCATGTGCGCGGGCATGTGAGCTGGAAAACTATTTCCGGTAAATATTTATCTACTATACATGGCATGCAACATGCGGTTCTTTGATATATATGTATATATATGTACGTAGGTGGAACAGTTTTCCTATACGGCCTGACGCGAGTTATGTACGTAATTTTTCAAATTTGAATAGATTTATAGAGGAAAATGGTTTAGGAATAACGTAGCGAAATAACATAGGTATAACGTTAAAAGAAACTTGTAAATGTAAAAGAATTATGTATTTTGATTGTTATTCGAACGCGTTGTCGTAAAAAATAAAATATTCACGTCAGTTTAAAATTCTATTTATATTTATGTGAAAGCTGCGTTCTTGGAGCAATAAAATACCTCGTCGTTGGAAGACAACAAGTGAAAAACACGATGGTTACAAACTATACGAACAAGAAAAAGAAGGTAGGGGAAAAAAATTGAAATCTCGTCGAAGCAATAGAACTTTTTAAACGAACCTTTCATATACAGCAGCGAGCGGCGAGCTTTTTAAACGACAATCTGAAACTCGTCCTGCAGCGCATATACCCCAGGTTAAAAATAATCTTTTCAAACTCATTTCGTATATTTTCGAACTTATTAAAAAAAAAACGAGAGAAAAAGAAACTCTCGCTACTGGGCCGCATGTAAAGACTTTATTGAAACATTTCTCAAGACTTGGGGGGTTGGGTTGGGTTAACAAGTTAAAAAACTCGGCATAAGACTAGTATTTAAACTTCAGTAGCGAAAGTTTCTTGTATATATATATACATACCGCGTATAAAAACATATACTCATACAAAGCTTTACAGCAGCTCTCAGCTGCGAATGGAAACGGAATAAGGCGATGAAAAAGAATAATAAAAAAAGGGAAAAACGTTGTCTATATAGGTGTATACATATAGATCGACTGAAATCCGGCATTGTTAGGGCTTTATTTACAGGCATACACACACACACCCACACATAGACGAAAACTCGCAAGGCCGGCCGCGAAATCATGAACTTTTATGAGACGATAAAGCGCTGGGATATGAATAGAGACACGTGCTTAAAGCTTATTCGTTCAGCCCCCCCCTCGTTTTTATCTTTCTCTCTCGTTTTTCTCTCACTGCGAGGTGCCATATCGCTTCGTATTTCTTCCTTATTGCGGTTTTAGACGCCCCCAAGGAAGATTGGATTATTCAAATTATGGTTTACTATACGGACTAGTGATGGATTGTGGGGTTCTATAATTTGACATTTTATTTTTTTTAACGTTGTGTGTTATTTGATATAAATTGTATTATAAGAAATAAAGCAGAGAAAAAGTATATTAACGGTTAATGAATCATTTGTTTGAATATTACAGATTTGCCAAATCAGAATATACATTATTATTATTATTATGAAACAAATTTAGTTATTGATACGGCGCGATTTTAATATAAATTATACTTTATATTTTCATATTTAATTCATATTTCGTTAATAGTTAATTTTACTCGTATTATTGAAATAAATTTACCCGACAGACCGCAAAATAACCGTGGCGAAATGAAATTATTTTGATAGAATTATTTTAAAAATAGTCAATAATGTTCTGAAAAACAAAAGCATTAAGTTTCCGTTTGATATCTATTATCAGTAGGCCAACGATATACTCCAATAAACGAAGGGATGAAATCGACTTGCCGGGTAAGCTGCAGCTGCATTTTTTATTCCCGATAACAGTTTTTCGCTTATAATTCAAGAACGACAAGGAACGAGAAAAACGTCCCAAATAAAAGTTGTAGCGCGCTGTTTACAACTTCTTCCTGCTTTTCCGAGGGTTAATTATATCCAATAAAAAAGTGATTAGTCACTGTTCTATTAAAGTTCACAACCTACTACTTTTATATTTGAAACTTTTTTCGCTTGTCATTCTAGATTTTCACGTTGAAAACATCCTTGATTTCCGGCTTTCGCCACTCACCTTATACAGACATATATATAAAACCAAAAGAATAATGGTACAGGGAAAACAAATAATCATCATCAATCAAAATTACGTACAAAACAAAGTTTCTTTATTTATTAATTTTTTTATTATTATTAAATCAAAAACAAAAACATTATACAAATAATACACAAGTTATAAATAAATAATGCTAAATGAATAATACAATAAACGAAGTAAAACCAAAAAAGCTCAAAACTCGGCAGCTATTTCTATCCTCTCGTGCGGTTTCCGGAAAGCTCGAGCTCACAGCACGAAATACATAAATTTTTAATGCATTCAAATTTCCAGCGGTCTTCTTCCCTCGACTAACAGTGAGCTTATTAAATCACACGCGCGTCGCCCCCACCGTTTTAATGAAAGAAAAGTAAACGTCTAGGTGAATCTAAATTACGTCCTCCACTCTATTAGCATTCCAGAATCAAGTATATAAAACAGCATCTCAACGTTTCTTCTCTCCAATTAATTTTTATATACTTATCCACGATGAACGTTAAAAAGGAGAGCAAAGAAAAAACAGTCGTATAACACATTTTGTATTACACAAAGATATAAAAACGTCAACTCCCATGTGGGCTGTGTGAAAATTGAAAAAGGCCCGGTGGTAATGTACGTATATCTATAAATAAATAAAAAAAGCGCATTGTTGCGTGCGCTTTGCCGAACAATAGGCCGTTCTATTAAAAACACCTGGGTACAAACGTACTCGCCCACGTTGGGAAACGAAAAATGTAAAGGTAACCTACTTTTTTTTTTTTTTTCATTGCTCTCTCACGCGCGCGCGGGTTTTATAACATGACAACTGCGTTCGTCCTATGGGCTTTTCTTATCGATTCGAAGTGTCCAAAATATAAAAGGGAAAAGAAAAAAGAAAAGAATACTAACGAGGAGGGTGGGGATCAATCATACTAATCAAGATGGCAATAAAACATAAAGATAAGTTATCGTTTGGTAAATTGAGCATTCGTTGTAGAGAGGCACACACAGTAGTAGTATAGTTTCACTTAACAAACATCGTTAGGGGACCCGCGTATATATATATATATATATATATATATAACAATGACGACGATATTCGATTGATACGCGAGATAATTGCAAGACGTTAGTTATTACGTCGTATCTTACTTTTTTTTTCTCTTTTTTTTCTTGGACTTTCATGCATCGTGCATCACGAAGTTTCGTGCTTTCGATTGATGTTATCCTATAATACAGTGCGCACGAAGAAACTTGATTCGAACGAGCAAACGGACGAGTTGAGTTATTCGACGTGAAATTTAATTTACATTCGAAGTCTCGAAAAAGGTTGTTTGCTTTGATCTATACATCGCTATATGAACGCAAATAACAAATATTATCGTAACTAATTGAATAGAATTCATTTCAAGGAAACACAGCGACATATACTGACGTGTAATTTAGAATTGAAAACGACGGAAAACCTGCGCTTATTAATCGATCGACGTAGCGGATAAATCTTATACGTAATCTCCGACTCGCGCTATATAAACGTTAAGCGCTTTTCAGTCTCTCTATATACGGACACGAATCTTTCCGCTACTACAGTTTTTCTTTTTAATTCCTGTAATACCTCGTATTACATTCAGCTTTAATTTACGTCATTCATACAAACAAACAAAATTGCCCGAGGAAATCTGCTCCTTTTTTATTTTTATTTAAACCATTCGACATCCAGTTCAACCATCAATTCGTATAGTTCTCAAGAGGCATTGAAAAAACGCAGAACGATTGATTTCCCCAAAGAGCGCGCTTGCAAACATATCTAAACCCACACACATACACATACACGAGAAGAAGAAAGGACACGAAACATAACACAAACAACGGTGTTATATGGTACCGCAAAATTCAACTGGTACCAATCGCGCGCGTTTAAGCAGTGTGTATATGTATGTATATACACCCACGCCGATCTAAAATAACCCAGCCGTTTTGAGCCACCCACCCACCCACTCACTCAGCCTCGCGGGAGCAATCCATTCCGGCGTCGTTTCTCGGGAATTAAAGGCGACCCCTCCGCGCGTAATTTCTCGCGGGTCAATTAGCAACTCGAGAGCGACTGAGTGAACGAAAGCAAGAGAAAGAGAGAGAGAGAAACTCGAGAACACATCGAGCATTAGCCTCTTCTCTCTCTCACTCACTTCCTTGCGGATCAATACACGTGTACCTGTATGTGTATACGTTTGACAATCGGGACATACTGCGTGCGCCGGGTTTTGCTATTTTCAGCACCCAGGACTAAACAACTTTCGTACACGCGCGCGCGTATCTATACTTGTATATAACTTACCGGGTCGAGGTACTGCTCGCGCTCCCACTTCGCCTATACGCATCATGCGCTGCTGTCGTCGCTGTTGTTGTTTTTGTTGTTGTTGTTGTCACTGGCGTAGCGATGGTGGCATGTGGATAACTAATACTACTACTACTACTCCTGTTGTTGTTGTTATTGTTATCGTTCAGTAATGGAGCGCGGATGAAAACAAAATCAAAATAAAAATTTCTATGCCATTGTACCTCTGACCGAATTCTATTTGAAATTAATCGACGATGTAAGAAAAGAAACAATACAGGTACATATATATTTTCTGTGTATCTATATCGTTGCAGAAAGGATCGGAGAGTGAAAGAGGGAGAGCGAGCGACTTTTGAATGAACGCGTCTCTTCCGAATGGGCGGAGCCAGTCAGCCAGCGAGGGAGCGAGCGATAGGAGGGTCGGCCGTGCACTGATGACTGCTGCTACACTCGAGGAGAGGTATAGGTAGCAAGCAAGCAGCCTCCGGAGAGAGAGAGAGAGAGAGTTACCCCCCTCGAGCTACTCTCTACACGCATGCCCAGCGCTCAATTATTCATACGTGAACTCTCACGTGTGAGCGTAGGAGGAGGGGGAGGGGGTCGACTGGTTAGTTAGTTAGTTAGTTAGTTGGAAGCGGTAGCAGGAGTATAGCAACAATAGGCGGTGAGATAATGAAACAAAAAATAAAAGAACAAACAAACAAGATTCCAATCACATATTGACTTTATTTTTTGTTTTATCAAACGAGATAAATACATATCAGGTGGGGAGCGAAGGGATCCAATTAATTCGACAATTGATTATTTTATTTTTTTTTCCCTAATTACAATATGCGTTAATCATGTGGTGTTTGTATTATAAAGTCGTAGTAGTGGTGGCTAAACGGATCGTCCTTTTGTACAATACAATCGTAAGAAGGAGAAACGTTTTATAGAGCGAGGAGTCGGGGGTTGTGATATACAAACGCATGAATAAGAATTACTAGTAGTTAGTAGTAACATTAGATGGCTAGCGGGGCCACTGTCGCGTGCGCGCGTCCGTGTCACTTACATACATACATATATATATATATATGTATATATCTATCTTTATATCTTCACATTTCGTTCACTTTTTTGTCGGGTATATATACTAATAAAACAAATACATCGTCCCTGATAATACGCGCTTGTTTGCACGTATACACTTTGTCGTACGCCCATTGACACATACACTGCACACGCACACGTTTTACAAATCGCACTTAAAGAGTCTTAATGTGTGTGTGTATATATATATATCTTTCTCCCTGCGTCTCGTGTACACACATTCAACACTTAGTGTCGGTCTAAATAATCACACGCACTCTCTATATCTTGATCCCTGTTCAAGGTGAGGTCTGCCTGTACCAAGTCCTAGCTTCGATGGCCCGTTTGATAAGGACGTTCTGGCTGCGCATCTTCATTCGTTGTATGAAGTCGTCCTTCTCCTCGAGAATGACGTCGCCTGGGCCACCGGCTGTTAGCGATTGATCCATGTTAACACCATCCTTACTCTGGCAACAAAGATTGGGGAGGTGCGTGTCAAGTGAATGTCTGTTCAGTGTGGGTGTATATGTGCGTGTGTGAATGTATGATAAGAGATAATCGCTATGGCAAGTAGTAGTGATAGTACCCGGTGCTGCACTGCTTACGGTTATCACACGCGTGCAGTGAGAGACGGGGAGACGAGACTATAAGTACTTTTACACGATTGACCTCTTCTCTGCTGTGTAAACGCACAGACACGCGCGCACGCACGCACAATTTTTTTTTTCATTTTTTATTTTTTTTTTTATATTTATTACTATCATAAGCGAGGCACAACAAGTTTCGATTTATTTTTTTTTTATTTTTATTTATTTCTTTTGTAACATATCATAGGCGACGTCCGTTCGCATCGAGCGCATTAGTACACCGAGAGAAAAGATCACTTGGGTAGAAGATCGCGCGTGTGGCGGGTGACGTGTTCTCTCTCTCTCCCACGCGTAACCTCGTGAACAACAAACATCGACTTTCAGTAGGGTTGTTGTTGTTGTTGTTGTCTCCAATGATGGGAGAGAGGTAGGAGGATTTTTTCTTGTTTTATTTTCTAAGAGTGTGAGCTTAGGTACGAACCTTGTCTTCGATGTCGCCCTCGCCCCAGCGCTCGTAGTCCTCTTCTTCCTCTTCCCTGTGCTCATGGACGCTTATCTCGGGTTCTCGTTCACCGCCTCCACCTCGTTCTCGTTCACCACGTTCCCCTCGTTCTCCTCGTTCCCGATCACCCCGGTCCCGCTCTACTCGTTCTCGCTCTCGCTCTCCTCGGTCTCGTTCTCGGTCTCGGTCTCGATCTCGATCACCCCGGTCCCGGTCTCCTCGATCCCGTTCGCTCCGGTCTCGTTCACGCTCACCTCGATCACGTCCACTTCGCTTGGGTGGTTCCTCATCTCCGCCAGCGCTGCGTTCACGACTCGAGCGAGGTTCAGCTGGCGAGGATTTCACTCGCTCTTCACGAGGACCTCGCGACCTGGAGCGCTGCTCCCTCTCTCTGTCACGGTCCCTAGAGCGATCGCGATCGCCCTGATCCCTGGAGCGGTCGTGTGATTTCGAACGCGACTTGGAGCGTGACTTCGAGTGCGACCTGGACTTGGACTTGGAGCGCCTCTCCGGTCCGCTCTCCTCGATCATCTTGTTGATCTTCTCCTTAGCCTCGTCAACCTTACGCATTGGGTCCGGTGAGTAGCTCCTGTCGCTATAACGATCGCGTGAGGATCCTCTCCTGTCACGGAAATCACGACGATCCCTGTAGTCCCGGAAGTTGTTAGGCCGATTGTTGTGGAAGAAGCGCCCGCCACGGTTGTTCATACGACCACCACGATGGTTCATCATGTGGCCACGATTGTTGTGATGAAAGTTTCCCCGACGATTGTTGAAGCGGTTCTGGTTGTTCCCGTAGTTGTTGAAGCGATTCTGGTTGTTTTGGTTGCGGAAGTTTCCATCGCGGCCGCGATTGTTGTGCTGATTGTTAAATGGCTGGAAACGGGGCTTGTAGTACGTGCCGCGATTGTTGAACGGCCTGTTGTTAAACCTCTTCCTGTAGTATCCTCTGTCGGGGGAGCGTGACCTCGACCTCGACCTGGACCTCGACCTCGAGTACGATCTGGATCTGGACCGGCCAGAGTACGTACCAGAGGGCGAGCGGCTGTACTTGCGTTCGTAGCTGCCGGAACGCCGGTTCGAGTAGGACCTGGAGCGTGAGCGGCGCACCGACCTGTTGCTGCGAGAGCGCGACGAGCCAGAGCTTGAGCCGCTGCGCGAGCGCGACCTCGACGGTCGCCTCTCTCTGCTATAGCCCCTCTTTGGTGGCGGTGGACCCTGATGTCCCGATGCTCTTCTACCGCGATCTCGGTCGCTCTCGGAGCCGGATCTTGAGCCAGGCTTGGACTTTTCAGGACCCGCCTGACCGATCGGCTGGAACTTGTTACCCAGGCTCGAAGAGAACTTGCCAGAAGACGCTGGCACAGGTGGTGGTGGCTGCGACGTTTGAGGTGGCGGCACACTGTAGTTCTGGAATTTATTTTGTGGTTGTGGCGTAGGGTATTTCACGGGCACGGATGGCTTCATTGGGGGTTCTTTATGGGTCGGTAGTGGCGTCGGCGCTACCATTTGCTGTTGTATAGCGCGCTTCTCCGCTATCTCGCGTTGCATGTGCTTGCGGATGCTGAGCGATTTGTCAAGCGGACGGTGGATCTCGATTTCCTCCTCCTCGCTCTCTATACTCTGTTTGGCCTTCTTCTCGGGTGGCTCTGGCCACTTTTGTGCTGGGGCTTCGCGTTGCCTGAAAGTTCAAAGGTTGTGTTTAATATAATTCGATGAGTCATTCGAGGCTTGGGTAGAATGATTTAATTACATACCTAGTTCCTTGCACTGCTTTCCATTTGAATGCATTGGCGTCCAAGGTAGGCATCTTTGGCTCAGGGTGAATTAACTGCGAGTCCTGTTCAAATATGTCTGCGAAAGGCTTTCGTTGCGCATCTACAATAAAATAAGGTTATTGTTAAGTCAGACGACTTTTGTATATTCATCATGTATAATTATATATAATGGTTGATTGATGATACCTTTTCGTTGTGGTGGCAGATTTAACCTGGGATCTCTGTCGTGATATCCCTTAAATACCTCCTCCTTTTCTCTGCGCATGTCTTCTTCCCTTCGCGCAGTCTCCGCAAGCTTCTCGGTATTACTAAGGGGGGAAGGCATGTCATTATACTGAGCTACATACCTATTGAAATGTAAAAAGAGAGCAGGACAATAATTAAAGAAGCCGTTCACCATAGAACAGAAGAGGCAATGGTAAGTGCGACACCCGTTATATGGTTGGGCAATGTAGGCGATAAACACCAAAACGAACTTGCAGGTGTTAAAAAAAAGTTGCAGAAAAAAGAAAGAAATAATAATAAATACACACACGTACACAAAGGCTGTACTGTGGAGAAAAAATGGCTGTTTATACACACAACTACATTAAATATTTAGGTGCTAACCTTTTGATTACGGCTGTTTCTTTCTCGACTTTAGCGTAATACGCGCTTAGTTTGGATTCGAGCTGTTCGAGATCGGGTAAGGACGTCTGCAAATCTCGCTCAAGCTTGTCCTTATTTTTACGCTTCTTGCGTTCCTCTTTCTTCTTTTTCTTGCGTAATTTCTTCTCTTCCTTATCTTTATCCTTGGCCTTCTTCTCCTTCTTCTTCTTCTTTAGCTTTTTATCTGACTCTAGGTGCTTTTTCTCCTTCTCTTTCTCGCGCTTCCACCTTGCTGTTTCTTCTAAGAATTTTCTTACCTATAGGCACAGAGGAGTACATAGAGTCACGTTAATAAGTGATGAAATTTATTGATTTTGTGGTATGTAATGCACTACACTACGGTTTTTATACACATTTCTACTCGTTGAATGCATCTGTTAATAATTTAATAATATTTGAACAAATAAAAGGAACGTGTACTTAACACTTATTATCTCATATAAATTCCGAAATTAAATTTTCCATCAGTTTTATGCTCAATTTCTCACTTATACTCTATAACTCAAACTTCTGAAGCAGTGGTGATGTAATATTTATTTCTTGTTAATTGCCCCAAACAAATATAATCAACACTTACCTTATCTTCGTAATCTGAATCATCCTTTGTTTGCTCCAAGAACTTGCGCACTTTGAGCTCGTAATCTTCCTTCTCTCTTGAATTCGAGCTGTACAACGACGGTGCAAGCATATCATGACTACTCAAACTTGCCGAGGACAGATTAGCCGTTGCGGGCGGGTTATTATATTGGGCCATGCGCTTCGACAGTGGCGACAGGGACGAACCATGATGGTCCTTTTTGTGTTTTTTCTTTCCGCTCCGATTGGGTGAGCGCGAGTTCGACCGTGAGCTTCCCCCGCCCGTGGAAGTCGTTGACCCTGAGGAGTCTGTGCTGCTGCTGTCGGAAGATGAGCCGCCACCTCCACTCGAGGACGACGAGCTCGAGCTCCATCGCTGGCGCTTTTTCGAACGTGCCTTGCGCTCTTTTTTGCGCTTCTTTTTCTCTTTTTTCGATTCCATATCACCCGCCTCGCTCTCGAAAGCTTTAAACGGTTCAAGAGTCGCGGTGGTGATGCTGGTCGGTAAGTTTGTTTTGCCCTTGATATACTCAATCGAGTTCTTGGCCTCCTCGTGGTATGGCGCTATGGTCAGGCAGTTCTCGTAGGCCTTAAGTGCGTCCTCGTATTTCTTTTCGTCCTCGTAGCTACGGCCCAGCGCAACTAACGTCTCCGCCATATACTTGCGAGCGTTCAAGTGGCTCGGGTTCAGCTTTAGCGCCGTCTCGAAGTCATCTATGGCTTTTTTAAAACTGCCGCTATTGGCGTATCTATGAACACAAGTAAACCCATCGTTAGAAAAAAAGACTTTAATAGACCGCGCTTAAATCGCACATGCTATAACTGTGTGATACTTACAGTGCACCTCTGGCGACCAGACCCTCGACATTGCGCGGATCGACTGTGAGAGCTTTGTTCAGACACTGGAATGCCTCGGAATGTCGGCCGGCTTTGAAATGATCGATACCCTCGGCAACACTGCGGAATGCCCATTTGCTGGCTTGTGCCTGCCTCAGTTCAATGGCATATTCGTTGGATGGGAATCGCTCTCTGAATAAAGCGTTATAGTACAATTAGAAACGTTTTTCGAATTTAGTAGTAGATATTTTGAATAATTTTTGTTAAACTATACCTCAAGCCAACCATATTGGAATAGTTTAGTTGACCAAGTCCCATCAAATCAGTCAGATACTTTATGTTGCTGGGATTGTTGAAACCAGAACTATTTTCCAGGATAGTCTCATAGCTTTCTCCTTTGTTGTCCATTGCCTTCCTGAATAAAATAAAACATAGGGATTACTAACATATAGTGACTTACTGAAATGCTTATTTTGCAAAACTTAGGAAAGTGGCTGCTTTGTTAACAATACAATTTTTTTTTTTTCACTTTTAACACTTTCCTACCACTCTCACATTCAGATTCTCTTTTACCCACATCATAATCATTATTTGTAAATCGCTGCATGATGTTGTAGATTGCCATTTATTCATATCTTAATTCTAATATCACTGTGCGTTCAACGATTTTTATCGACCCACTTTTTTTATCGACTTGTTTACATTAAATCCGTACTATTCTTGATGACGCCGTTATTTTTAGGACTCACACTTGCTTGTTTGGGCACAGATATCATTCCATACCATGCTATCTAAAAGTATTGCTGTTATAAGTGGAAATTAGTATTTGGTATATTTGATAACCTTATCATGTTTAACATTGCAGTTAAAAAGCAGCCACAATAATTTTAAGATTAGGAATTTCCTTAGCTATATATTTTATCCGGTTTCTTTTACAAATTTTTACAACAGTATAACACCTGTAAATTATGAAAACTCATGTCTCACCTTTCCAATTACCCTAAGATGTATACTTTATATAGTCTGATTCAGTGGTAATTATTATTTTCTGTACGATATTTTCTCTCAAGACTAAAGCATGTGCTACCCTAGCTCGGGTACAGAGATAATATTTTTTAATATCAAAATTCATTTTTGTGCAACAAAATAATATGCATGACCCTAGGAGAGATTTTTAAAGCCACATCAATCAATATAAATATTTTATTTTTATCATCCATAAGTTGACCAAAAAAATGTTTTTTTTTTTTTAGACGTAGCACATTTTGTGGTGTTTATGATCAAATGACATCGTTTTTATTTGTCAAATATAGCTGTAAGTTTAAATGATGTATTAATTACCTTGATATAGCGCGAATTATTCAAGGGTTAAATAAAATCACTTTTGGATGCACGAAACGAGTTGCTTGGTCTTTTGGCAACAAAAAAAAAAAAAAAGCTAAAGAATAAAATAAGTAAAAGCTTTGACACTAGCATTACAAACAGTAACAAAAATAATGTGCGAAAAATCTAAGGCTGTGACTTTTGGAAAGACCAAACAACTTTTCATTTTCATAATACCTACCATCCGCAATACTAGACCAGAACAGCCCAGAACAGCGTTTCATACTGGAAATACAATCTCAAAATACATTGAGGTCATTTGGTGTTTAGTGACACGTTCATTGGTGCTCGAAATGTAATACATGTATCACAAATGTAGATAGAACGTGAAAACAACAACAGCTGTGTCAACCACTGCCTTAACTTCAAATCTTTCTTATTGCATTTTAAATTCATTGTTGTATCAACTACTGACACTTATATTACAGACTGTCTGCCACCTGGATTCATAAAAGCTGGTCAGAGATAACCCAAACCCCATTTTATTGATGGTTTTAATAAGAAATGATGACCCATTTGCGATGATACTTTTTATATTTGCCCATAAATATATGTAGTTATATATAATAAAGTAAGCATAGATAATTTTTATACTTAGCTCTAAAGCCATTAAATGGAATTAATGAGATTATTTTAATAAAATTAAAGGGAATAAAATGAAAACAATCTCATTATGTTATCTTAACACACAATTAAAAATACCACTTGATATATAAATATCAGATTTTTACCATCAATAATAAAGGAAAAAAAAAGTAAAAAAATGCACTGACAAAAAATGCTCAAAGACCTCAATCTCAGAAAATACCTTCTATAAAAGTTTTGAAAACACAAACTCCTACAACTAAAAATCATTTTACTAGGTGTAAAAATGTACAATAACTTACTTGTAAGCATCTGGTAGATCTTCCACATGTACAAGTCCCATTGGTGGATGCGAGACCTGACCTTCGCGAGGAGGTACATTCATAACAGCTACAACTCGCTCAGCCTCCACATTAACTTCACCAACAACAACGCAGACAAGATCATTGGCCATGTAACCTCTCGTTACTCCTTTTTTATCTACTGCTGGCACAGTAGCTGTATTTAATATCAATGCCTGTAATAATAGAAGTTATGTGTTAGTAGATTCTCCCTTACGTAAATATTGTTTTTTTTTTTTTGTAAAGTACAAATGAGTCGTTACCTTAACACCAAGATCTGAAACTACTCTTGGAAAATCGCTGCAGTTGCACAGTACTTTCAATAAAAGTCCCGCAGCACTTTTACCCATTACTTGTGCAAAAATAACATCGCTAACAACTAAACTCTGAAAATATTAAAATAAAATGTTTAATTTAATTACCCTATTATCAGTTTCATATTGTAAAAGAACAATAATACAATTTATTACCTCTAAAAAATTACGTATTCGTTGTGATTTTTCCATGGCTACAAAAGTATCCAAACCCGGCATTGTAGCGTAAAATTCTAAAAGTAAAGTGAAAATAAGAAATTTGATATTTCCGAAGTAAAAAATAATCATTACATTCAAAATAGTTTTTTATTAAAATTATTACCTTCATCGCCAGGCTCTTGCTTAATTGGATCAGTAGTTCTTACAAGGTTTGATTTACAATACAGTGTATCTGCTTTTTTAACCAAGAACTGTTGCAGTTTTAATCTCTTCCCTCTATCACTGAAACTAAAGATTACAACGTTAAATTTTCGTAAATATTTTTCTGTATAAGTTGATGCGCCTGTAATTTCAATGCTCATAAAGTATAAATTTCAACATCCGACATACTAGAGTCACGAACTTTTACATAACGTGGTGCGATAAAAAAAAATGCATATTAAATTGCACCGACAACTACGGCTTCGACTCGTTGCATATAGGTATGCATTATTACTAATAAAACTTTAATGTACGACAAAAAGTAAAAATTCCATATTCACGGAAAACAACTTTAAGACATCTTACCTCAGTGTTTTTTGACGTTGCTGATAAATTTCGAAGCTGGGCTCCTTCAGGTTTAACATGGCGAGCTCGTTCTCGTTACGCTCGCTCTCCCAGACCTTCTGGAGCTGCTGCCCATGGTAGTTAAGGGCCTGGGCGATAATACGCGGATCCATGGTGTCCATTTATCAAGGTCTGCACGTATACGAGTTTCCTCGATAACGCCGGGTCTACTCACCCCAAAAAGCTGAAACGGATCGTTACAATGTTCACGATTGTGCAGTTGATGAATTCATGCTCTTTTCCTCTTTCTCAAACGCACACCCACGCACACATACACAATCAAAAGAGTACACTATTATATGCCTATTAGACAAATTAGGATTAGCTGCATGTACGCTACATTCACTGTCCCTGCGCCATTGTGTATATATATATATATATACGTTACACCGCAGTGGAATTTAAATATTATATCTATACACATTGCCGCACTAACTATTTTACATTCTTGTACTTAAGAAAAAACAAAAGTCTATTCTCTCACACACACACACACACTATAGATATACCTCGTATACGCCTACTAAACGTAAAACCATGAAAATCCGACTCACCTTTTGACAATGTCGCGTTATTGTCCTATGCTCTTACATCTACGTCTATATGAAAAAAAACACTAACACTTTTTTGTTTCTTATCACTTGACAAATATTTTCACATTTTTCGCCGACGACGACGGCGACGATGATGCAAATATGGCGTTCGTGAACGCACTATTGACTCGCAGTGCCCGCAACTGCTGGTGCTTCTCGAGTGAAAATGGCCGGGTGGACGACAATGCGACGTGTGCCGACGCGGTGAATCGGAGTATACGGAGTATGCGCACGGCGACGAATTGACAAGCGGAAGTCGCAGCGCCATCTTTTTTGAGGGATGGAATTTTCCGCGCAGTTCGATTTATATAGGTACGTAATCAGTTAATCACGTATATGATAAGGTAAGTATATACGTAAGACTATATGTAAGTAAACTTAAAGTTAGAATAATTGTACTTCTTTTTTTTTTCAACATACGTTAAAACTTTTTATTATAAATTATATTCAATGTTTTTTTTTTCGGGTTTATAAAAAGAATGCATCATTTAAAACATTTGTATAAATAGTATTTATTACTATTGTTAGCGTGACAATAATTTACAAGTGTTACTGTATTTACAATTCGAAAATATTTAATTAGCAGAGTCTATTATTTCCTTAAAAAGACTGTAGTATAAAATTGATTAAACTCAATTTTTTGAAATTAATCACAATTATGTATAAAAGTGTCCTCTGCAATAGTATAATTTATTCCACATCCTAAAATGTGTATCATTCTTGATGATCGTCAAGTATATAAAGAATACTATATATAAGTATATAACAAGTTGTCTGTTGTTATTGTACTAAAGCATCAACAATATAGTATCTTTGGAATGCTCGAAAGCAGGAACAGTTCAAATTAAAATACTACGTCTTCTTAGCCTTTTTTGCTTTTGGTGCCTTCTTGTCTGCTCCAGTCTTTGGTTTATCATTTACATTCCAGTAATAGAACAGTTGACCAACAATCAATGCATTTGCTAATGTTGAGCAAACATACATTATGACCATTGTTGTGTCTCCTGTTTCCTGAATAGAAGTGAAAATTCTTGCCAGCGATCCAAAGAACAACATGAAGCAAGTTGCAGCTGATAGTTGTCCAGTACTGCCATTCTTGTAATTTGTCAATGCTTGCATAAACTGAAATAATTGCAAATTTTCAAACATTATCATCCAAGCTCATATCATAATTTTTTATCTAATTAAAATTAAAATAAAATTAATTAAAATTACCTTGCTCAATAAAATAACTGGAATATTGATAGCTTGCCCAAACCACAGAACATCGCGTGGTGCAAATCCTCCAATAACAGCAGCTATTACAGCTATGTACATAGCAACAAAGCTGCTAGCTTTGGTTACTCCCTGGGTATGTACCAAAACTAGACAGGCTATTGTGACTGTTTGTAGACCTAAAAATACTGCATCACCCCATGCACTGTAAAAACAGCAGTATTGATCAAAAGTGTTCATTTACATAACAAGTTTAAATTTACATGTAGAACATTCATATATAGATTCACCTGAATGGAAATCCACTAATAAAACTGTAGGATCCCATGGCAGTGATAGCAAAGAGGTCAAGTAATACACTGGCAACATTGATACCCTCTGCACTCTTATTCTGGATGATTTTGAGAATTTGTGGTACTTTTACTGAAAAATAAATAAGGCAGTATTACAATTTATCAGCACTAAAAAAAGATAAAAAATTGAAGAAAAAGATTTTACTTTTCAATCATTTTGCATCTCAGAAATATTAATGATAATCTATATTACTGATATCCATTTACCAGTACGCTAAGTCAATTAATTTTCTATTCTTTATTAAAAGAAAAATAAGCTGCCACTTTATATGTACACTCACCAAGTATAGATCCAGTGATGATTGCCAGGCCCAGCAGCTTGCTCAGCGTGGCCTTGAAGCACTCGACTGCAGAGAATATAAAAAAAATCAATGAACAATGGAATCTTTTCACGACAAGAAAAAAATTTGCGCATTCAAATTGAAATCTGTACATTCAACTCTATGCAATTATATATGCTCCTTGTATTCTCAGATGGCGCGACAACGGAGCTTCACGTGGCAGCCGTACATAGTGTATATCCGTCTCTGTCTAACTCACGGTAAACGCATCTATTCGTCTCGCTCTCACGGAACCCTTACGTCTTTTTGCACCCTTACGAGAGCGAGAAAAGCCGATAAGGGAGATCGCGTGTGTTTACGTAACGATCGGTTATATATATTTTTTCCATCCAAAAGCTATCGCGTTTTATACACGTACCTTACGTATGCCCTCGAAAAAACCGAATTATCACCGCACCCAGTTAACCTTATAACAATAATGATCCTTGCGAAACCTCGACTCACCATGCAGAAGGTTAAACTCATGGAAGTACTGTTTAATACACTCCCGGGTGAAGAAGAACTGCAGTACACCTTCGACGGTTGCCATGTTTACGTTGCACTATCGTGACTACGCGGTGTCTGTCTGCGGCCTACGTTGCGCGGATGACTGACTCGGCGAGAGTGCGCGTCGCTCCAGTCGCCAGGGAATGAATGGACGACGCGCGCGCATGGATAGGATAGTCTGCTGATGGTGTGAGGTAAGTTACGTATAGACGAGGAGAGCGACAAAATTGATTTTTCGGGGCAGTGATGATGATGGTGATGATGAAAGTACGTGGGGGGTGAGTTTTTTAGGTTATGGTGCGAGAGATTTGTTTACGGTGATGGAGGTTTTTAAAGTAACGAAAACTTCATCCATATTTTTAGGATGCCTAACGGTTTTCACTGACGTGAAATATTATTTTTGTTTAATTCTGATGACAATGAGTATAATTTTCAGTTAGAGATAATATTTTAGCGTTATCTTCGCGTAATTGCTCCATTACTATTTTTATCGTTTTCAGACATGGTCATTGTGTGTGAGCTCTGTTATGAGCCGTCTTATGCAAAAGCGCCTTGTTTTCGTCTTCGTATACTGACAAGTGTATCCCTGTCTACTGCAAATGCTGCTTTTTACTGATTCTGCAATCGTGTAGAAATAATTGATAGGTGTGATAAGTTGTACGTTTAAAATTATATACATTATTCGATCTGTAATTTTGTCAAAGCGGAGGATGAAGTATTTTGCAGGTGCGCTGCATATTTATCGTTAAATTAGGAATGTAGCAAATTTTTTCGTGAAATATATAAAAACTGTAAAAGTTGACTTGATAATTGAAAGATTCAAGATATAATTGATGTATTAATTTGTTTTCTAGAACAGCGAATTGGAATCGTTATCATATACATTTTTCTTTGCGAATGTTCACTAATTGACGATTTTTGTATTTTATCAAACGAAATATTATTAAAATGAACATCTGCTCATTAAACCTTCTTATCAGGAAAAGATTTGAACCTCTAGATTGAAATAGTCAGACGTAGCTTTAATTTAATATTTAATTTGCTAAAAAATATTAGTTTCTCAGGAAGTCTTTATAGTATATAATTATAAAGCCGCAGAAAAGAAACAAAACGAAATTTCTAACCATTTTTTAAGCTTTATTAACTTGTAACTAACTTTAAGCGAATTAAACTCTAATTTGAAGCTATTCCTGACTAATTTCTGTTTATTTTCGATTTATTAGGTTTCCGCACAGACTTCTATATGCATTCTTTGTCTCTATAGAGTCTATAATGGATAAAATCCGAAATCAGAAGTTTATTTTGTTGTTTTTCAAAAATAAATGATAGTCTTAAACTTGAACTAAATTTATGATTCAGGGATGGGAACGACTTCTATTATTACTGAAACATCTATTAACACGTATTCTTAAAACTGCATCACTATATATGTCGTACCAATAGGTTTTTCCTCTCGAATATATCCCTTCGTCAATCTCCAATTAAAACAGCATTACACCTCTCGGCACTATATATTCAACCATTCTCTCTCTCTCTCTCAAAGTCCCGGAAAATTCACAACCATATCCCGCACCCTATAATCGTCCGAAATTTCCGCAACAGCCGCACATCCAACCTAATAAAATAAATCCTTACGCGGGTTAAAAACAAGCGCGCGTGCAGCGATTAAAGCCAGGCAAACGCCTGTCATTACCACAACCCAATTAGCCGTGTGCGAAGGGTGGGAGGGAGGGGAAAGGGGGAGAAGCGAAAATCAGCCGCGATTTATACAACACACAACGGAGAACCGGCCCGCGGCATAATCGCCGGATAAATCAACGATCTCACGTGCATGGGTGACACAATATATATACCCAGTCGTAAATAACGCCGCCCGCGGTTGATTCACCGTTTTCTATTCAGTCTTAATTAGCCGCTGCCGGCCAAATTTACCCGGGCTCGATAACGCGCATTACACACTACGGTATATGTTGCTGTACGCGCGTATGTCTTGTGTGCATGCGTGTATATGTACCGAGGGAGCGGATCGATTTCTCATAGCTATGAGTTCGGTGGGTATTCTAGGGCTCCACTGTATACGCGATGCGTGGATCTCGTAGAAAATGCGGTTATAACTTTGAATGGTATTCTATATTGATGAAAACGGATACGTTTATATATTGAAGATGAGGAAACATTTCTAGACTTATACTTTTTATAACGGAGCAAATTATTTTTAATTAATTATCTAACAAAATTACGATGCTAATTTGTTATATTGAGATTTTATTGGTCTTCCAGTTTCATTAGTGTTTAATATACACAGTAATGAATATCAAAACGATTGAAAAGTTTTACAACGTGTTTTTAGTATTATATCGAAAAATTGAAATGAATAGCATATTATGTTATTTGCTGTATTTATACCTGATATACATATATGTGTGGGTCAGAATGAGACTGGCGTAAGTCACATTTAAAAAAAAAATGTGATATGGTTATATTCGGATGCCTTATGGTTCAAACTGTTACTCACGCCCTGAAAAAATGTCTATTATTGCTCTTTTGTTTAAATTATAAATAAATCTAAAAGTAACACGTAATACTAATGTATTGACTATTGAAACTTTGACATTGAATATTTCAAAACGAAAAATATGTGAATTACGCCACTCTCATTCTGACCGACACATATGAAATCAAGATTCAAAATATACCCATATGAAATTCACGGTCGGTAATAGACAATAATAGTGTCCGGTTCTAAGTAAAAAAGGCATTATTTCATTTTGGATGATACTGAACTGCCACGAGGTTTTCTGAATTTACTGACTCCTATTTGTATAACTTCTGTATTAGTAATTAACTTTAGCTTTAACTTATAGTTAACTCTGTATATATTTAAAATATATCACAAAATGATATTTTGCATTCAGCCGTAGCTGTCCGATATCGTTACACATTGTTAGATGTGAGAAACGCACGCGTGGTCGATGGTATACTTATGTGATGATCGCTGTTGCGTAACATTCCCATGAAATATTCTGAAGAAAAGTCGTTGATTTAGAAAAGAAAAGAGTAGTTGTAAAAGCGCCTGATGGAAATCGAAGCCATTTTATAGCTAATAAATGATTATTTTTACAAATACTGGCTATAAAATGTGAACTTCTCTTGTCCAGTTTCTAGCTCCCGATGAACCGCTTTTTCTCCCATTATTTGGCCATTTAATGGATTAAAAAATAGACCGAGTTTTTCGAAGACAAGCACTAGCTTGTTCTTGAGTATTTTAAAAGTATATCTGATCAGTTTCTTTAATCTGAAAATTGCTATTATGACAAGTAGTTAGAGAGACAGAATCAGATGGAGAAATAAAAGTTTGGTTGAATTATTCATAGAATGACTACAGAAAATGATTTATTAGTTAATGTTATTTTTATTTGTATTTTGGTAATCCATCCAATGAACTTTAATGCTCTTTCATTAAAGATAAAATTAGTAAGTAAATCAAATACGAATATTTTGTTATTACGTCAATCTAAGAAATGGACATATAATCGGAGAAAAATCATTTCATCCAAGTGTAATTAGCCAGTTTTACTAGCCATTTCATATAGATGAATTTCGAATAGATGATGTAATATTTTATTATAGACAGACTCATTCTCACATAAAAATTACTACAGTATATAGTAAAAATTGCTACTTACTTTATAATTTTTACAATACAAATAGCAATTTTTACTATAATTTGTAGTAATTTTCATGAGAGTTTGAGTCTGTCCCACGGCTACTATAAAAAATAGTAATTTTTCCTACATCATTTTTCTTCATGTACATAACAAAAATGGTATAATTTATTTTTAATAAAGATGTTAGTATAAAAGCAAATAAATATTTTATTACATATAAAGTTTCATACCGTGTATTGTATTTCAGTCATAACTTGTAAATAAATAATAACTACTGATATTGTACGATACGATTCATCTAATCATTTAATGTATATATTGAGTTTTAAAAGCTAACATACATTTTAAAGTTGCTAAAGTTTCGTTTAATATTAAATTTTGCATATTTGTAATATATTGTGCTAAGAGGATATCCATATAATCTGATTACCAATATTAAAAAGATTTTTCTTCATACAATTAGTAAAGTTGTTACGAATATTAAATATTGACAATAATTTGCAATTTATATCGTAATTGAGGTATACAAACGTTTTGATAGGTTCTTCAAAAATGCTAAAAAGTGGGCTTCATCAGAAGACAATTAATTAAATATGTTTAACTATATAAAGTAATTTATTTCTTTCAATATATTAATTTTAAATTCAATCCATCATACGTTACATTTCTTCTTATTATTATTTTGACAATTTTTTTCGGTTAATTTCCAATATAAGCATACACCGTCGTTCGCTCGCATTATACAAACGAATCGAAATACTGTTAATAACGAATCCACAGCATTGAGCAACCTCCACTCTCTCTTTCTCTTTCTCTTTCTCGTTCTCTCTCTCGTTCGTGCCGCTTCTATTAACGTCGTCATTATCGTGGTTCGAGGGCATTTTACGACAGCAAAAAGCGAACGAGCCAATCTTTCTTCGAAGTTTCGTCGTAGTCGGCGCTGCTGCGGTTCCGGTACGACTTGGACTTCTCCAACAAGTTGCTCTCCTCGTTGATGACATAGTTCTGAAAATGCGACGTAACGACACGTGTGTGCGCCTTTACAATTAATAAATGCGATCGACGACGAGGATGAACGCGGAAAACTTTAATATTCCCCGAGATTCGCGCGGGTAAAACTTAATGTGGGTTGCGGTTGCGATATAGTACAGTTATTGGTTGGGGTTTGGTTCTTTTGTCACCGGTCAGGAAATATTATTATCACTATGTTTGAGCAAGGAAATTCATTTTAAAAGTTATAGAAATGTCGATTGTTCATATAGAGAAATTTAGCAGTTAAAATGGCAATGATTCGTTGTATAGCTTTACAGTATATACATAGCTCAATTAGAATAATTAACTAACCAGAAAAAAGGTTGTCTTATCACCGAGATGAGTTGAACGATGTTAAAATTTAAAAAACGTGGTAATAACAGAGTGTAATAGACTATTTTATTTTTATTTAATGAAAATGTTGAAAAAAGAATTTTTATTCAAATTATAAGCATTTAGGCCAAAAATATTAATTTCAGAATTAAAAGAATGTTATTATCTAACAAAGTTATTAGAGTTCAAAGTTAGGGAACAAAAATGTACTTGATAAATCCTGAAAATCCGTATCTCAACTTAGTGGATTCTTTCTTGCATTTTTTGTTTCTCAACTTCAAACTCGAATAACTTTCTTAAATTTGACGCATTTGAATTCTGAAAAAAGCAAATGGATGCTCGATTTTCCTACTTTTATTATGTCTCTTCGAAACTGAACATGGAATTTTTCAAGATTAAATGATTATTGATTGAAAAAGAGGTCTTTTTTCAAAATTTTCTTTGAATGAAGGTAAAATATTCATGACTCGAGTATTTCATGTCGTTGCATCCTACTATTTCGGTTCTTTTCATATTTTGACATATCTCAACAAAATGTTACTCACAGGATTTCACCACAAGAAAATTTTTCTACGTAAAACAAAATCAATATGATCAAAGGTGGGATCAACAATTGAGATAATTCAAACAGTTCGAACATTTTTTCTTTTCTTTCAATAAACTTGAAAATAATAGTGAACGAAATAAAAAGGTTTAGAAACTCAAAACCATTTATAAGCTTACAATGTTCTCGCAAACGAGATCGAACTTTCTTTCGAACTTTTTTCTAAAAAAAAAAAAAAAAAAACTCCAGTCAAAAGTTATCGTTAATAACTTTAAAATACCACAAAAGGTGTTGGACTATCTTGAAACATGTAAAAACGTTACATAAAGTTTATGACATTCTGCAATGAAAAAAAAGAAGAAACATTTGAACTATTCGTCATCATCCCCATCTCATAGTTACATATAATAAAAAAAATGTACCATCCTATCGCTGTCATCGTACTTGCTCTCGTGCTCAGGCGCGCTTTTGCCCAGCCAAGTGGGCCGCTCCTTCGTTCCGTGCAGAATGAGCTTAGCTGGACCGACGGTGCCCTTGTTGCTGGGCGGGCCGACCTATAATTTTTTTCTCTCTCTTATCCTCATCGTCACAGACACACAGACACAGACACAGACACACTTTGATTAATTATACAGCTCGCGGGTGCTAATCGACTGACCTCGTCGGTTATGTCCAGATACCAGGTTCCCTTGGGATCCTCGCCCCACGTCGCTACCGACATGAATTTCCACTTCTGGAAGCCCTCCGTCGAGTCGTCGTTTCTACGCGTACCCAGGATCTGCACCCGCGTACCTAATTAGCAATAATATTACGATTAATGTGGTTCAATGACGCGTTCCGTGACTATAGGCGTGATGATTGTATTGGTGAAATATTGTGGGCGTGACTTGGGTGTTAGTAATATTGATTGTATGACGAATGAGTTTGAGGAGGGATACTGTGATGCGTCGCACTCTTTTATTGCGTGATAATCTGTTGCTGTTAAATTTTACAAATGATGAACGTTAAATAAATTGATTTTTGGATTAATTTCAGCAAGTATGGCAAGCACTGAGAAAAAATTTAGTCAAAATTATCATCTGTGAAAACCCAAAGAATTACTATATTTTACAATAAATTTTACAATATAGTACAGTAAAATTTCCCATAATTCTAGCAAAATTTGCTATAAAGTATGGTAATTTTTTTGGTTTTTACAGTCTGTGGTGGCTTTACGAGACAGTGTAGTAATTGTTACAAAGCATTGAATAATTTTTACTAAACTCTTTACTTAGTGCGGATGCAATCTTTTTCGAAAATTTCTTGTCAGGAACACGGTTTTACGACCAATTGGAAAAAGTTATGGTAACGGGAAAATTGAACGAACGGAGCAAGAAATTAACTTTATAATGATTTATATTTAAAATCTGAAATCGAATGTTACGTCGAAAACATAAATTTCAAAATGTCAATAAATCGGAAAAAAGTCGATAGAAATTGATGAAAATTTAAAATTTGTTATACATATAATATATTTTTTATTTTTTTTTGCATATATATTCGCAATTTACTTTGTTAATTAGTTTTAAAAAACCTATTGGTTCCTATCAGCTTTCGGAAATACTCGAAAATGCTTGAAAATAATGACTGTGACTGATATAAATAATTTTTACAATAATAAAAAAAAACTATTACAAAGTAGTAATTTCTATATAACTATAAAGACCATAAATTCTTCGCGACTTCACTAAAAGTTATTCTACCTTACAATAAAAATAAGAAAATATTTATTATAAACTACTCCCTGCTATAGAAATGTTAACCATAAGTTAGCTATTTTTGAGTCAACTTTATCGCTAAAAATGCACATAAGTAACAGTAAAATTTTTAGATGAATTATATTATACTTTTGCATGATAATTTTAGCTATAAAATACGATTAATTTTCTACCAGGATACCTCGCCACTATAAACCTTTACAATTTTTTTTTTCAATATCCGAAAAACACATCAATTACTATCGACCTTTTTCACCGTCGAGCACCATAGCCTCAATTTCCAAAAAAAATTTATCCTCCCACTCCAAGCATCTCGAAAAAAAAAATCCTCTTCCCGGCGTCTGTCGCGCAATTCCAGCGCATCCCACAGCCTCGCGCACTGACACACATCCGCTGGCATCAGGAACGAGGGACACGACATTGTGCGGACGCGTGCTTACCTACGTACATATACATACATTGGGTATATATACATATATATATACGTACCCGAGGGTGCTGTCAGATGCATCTGAAGAGCGCCGCGTAGCGTATATTCGACATTTGTCTCGAGCTGCACATGCTCGAGGTGCTGGATCTCGTAGGCGGTGCCCGCGCAGCCGTCCGCCACGAATTGCACCCTTCCCGCCAGGCCGTAACTCACTTCCCGGACGGTCCTGTGAATATTAACGCCGCTGAGAGAGAGGAGAGATGCTACACAGAGGCCACTTCAAATATCGTCACACTCTGCCCACGCTTAATGCGGCATATTTACATTTGCACGGGCGACAGGGCCAGTCGTTATGGTATATTTACTCGGCGCTAATTTCGAGTAATGTTTTGCGTAATGCCGACGAAATTGTTTGGTTTCGCTGTTTTTCTTTTTCGAGGCTTTTTCACGCGAATGCTCAGCGATGGCTTTGTTTGTTTTAAAAAAAAAATATGTTTGTAATTTTTTGACGGTTTTGTGGTTATTTGGTTGGTAAATAAAGGATTTTTACTGCAGCGAAAATTCGGTTTGACGAATTTTTCAAAGGATTCGCGTTTCAATCAAATCTGTTTTGAAGGAGAGCGTCAAAATTTTTTTATATCGTTAAATATCATGTTCTATTGGTGGAAAAATGTGGGTGATGTAGTTTTTACTATTTTCTTTGTCCTTTTAAATTTTATTCATTTTCAAAAGATGGAAATACCGAAATTTATGCTTATTATTATAATCATGAAAGAATCAATAATTAACGAAATATATTTTTCAATTCAATTGTACTGTTGGGAAGAAAGAATAAACTAAAATAACTCGGCGAAGTAACTGAAGGTAATAACATGTTTTCATCGACGTTTCAATTGAGCATTTTGTTTATCGAGCAGAATTCGCTTTACAGATTATAATTGTGTTTTCTTTCTCGATATTGTATATGTATATAAACCAGAGTTTGTACGAATTGTTAATTAAACTGTTTGTAATTAATACTTGAAATTTTAATCCTTTGTTAATGGCTCATTTATAAATACAGGTTATTTAATTAAACTTTTTTTAAGTATACACCGTTTAGTAAAATTTTCGTTCTTGATTATATGTCTCTGGCAGAAAATGTTTCATTTATTTTTCGATTTATCTGTGTTAATTTTAGATTTTTCTCGAGTTGTCTGGTAAAATTTAAATATTTGTAATACTAAAATAAAAAACAAATACAAAAAGAAAACAAAAATCTATAAAAAAGAATAGGAATAAACGTAGAAAAAAGTTAGTGATTTTATGTAACTCTGCGTGACCGGCACTAGTATTAACAACATGTAATATAATAACATAAAATTTATTCTATTTTTTGAGTTTAAAATTATTATTATTTAAAAATTCGGATTATTAATTTACTGTTTATTGATTAGTACAAGCGTGATTCGGAATTTCTAATCACGATCAATAAGTTTTATTTTGGTAAATTATAACCTTTTCAAAGGCTCCTCCAAGTTATTACACGAAAAAAAGAATAAATAAATGGAAAATTCTACTCTTTATAGAGTTGATTTAACTCGAATCATTTCTACTCACAACGTTATTGATTGAAATAATAACATTAAAAAAGTAGAGTCTTCATTTTGAGAATATATGGAATTGACATTTAAATTCTCCAAGTTAATTTTAATTTTTTTCCGTACTAATTTAACTTTTTTTAAGCCAATAGATTTCACTAATACAAACAATTTAAAAGTAAGCGTTATTTTTCTGTATATTTCCTTTCCCCAACCTCACAATACACATAAAAACACTATATTTAAAAAAAAATCATATATCCTACAAAACCCAATCGAGTGCTTACGATGTAGTAGACTGCACCTCGCAGACACTCTTTTCGGGTACATGCGTCCAGTTAGCGCTCGCCATTACTAATGCATAAGCATTCATTAGGCCGAATCCAAAGCGTGGATTGAACCAAAGTCCGACCGCGTTTCTGAACCATCCTGGATTCAACCTGCAACATGTGAAATTCCACAGCAAAGATTATGTGCGCTTAATTAAATTGGATTATGAAACTGTAAAATACTTTAGCGGAGTGTGTTCTGATGTGTATGCGACGAGATGCTGGACGTCCCTCCATGTCAAGTTTTTACTAAAACAATAAGTGTAAATTATTAGAAGATATATACGGATTGAACTATATAATTGGTTTGTTGCTCATTTGCATCGTTTGTAATTTTCAATTCTTTTTACTTGACTTGTAGTGCTAATGCCAAAATTCCAGCGGCTAAGGGAGCGGATGCAGATGTTCCGGTATGACGCACTGTACATGAGTTCTTTAAGTCGGTGGTTGCCTGTAAAATCCCGTGAATGTTGATAACTATTAATCACAAAACAAAACATCCAGACAATTTTAACGAAACAATACGTTTTAGTGTCAAACAACTTCAAAGGTTATACGTGACTCTTATATTGTTAGTTAAATGTAATGTGCTGTTCCAACAAAAATCAATAATGAATGAAGGAGTCAGTTGATGAATCAGTTTATTTTTCACCGTATCATATAAAGCATGTATAGATTTAAACAATCTATATCTACTCAACTGATACATCTGTAGACTCTTAATTAATTTCTCACTCGCTCATTTTCAGTATTGCTCTGTCGTTATTCTCACATAAACACAAAACACATCCCCATCTCTCAGACACACACACATGCGCACATACACATCCATATACAGACACACGAACATACATGCGCTAAGAATGCGTACGTGCGATTAATGCATAATGAGAGTCGATTATATACATATTAATGGGGAATTGGGCGAAAAGACACGGGGCATCGGCGTGAATTCGTGCCGAACGATGATCGATGATGAAGAGAGATGGATAGAGATGATTATGTGGGCGTGTGATGATGCAAACAAATAGGCTATCAGCAGGCCCATCGGCTCTGCGCGCACTGACTATCATCGGGTCAAAGAAAGTGCCGCTGCTGTAGGTCGTCGCTAGGGTGGCCGGGCAGATCTCGCCGTACCACGGAAAGGTGCCCGTCTGGCTGGCCGAGCCAATGGCCAGGGTGTAAGGCGAGCCAACGTAACCGTCGCAAGCGCAGTCGTCGGCCATGGAACCGCCATTGCCCGATGCCCACACGTAGATGCTGCCTCGGCCCCCGCGACCCTAAATACAAATATGTAGGTTTATGAGCTAGAACCTAAATAGATATAAGTGGTGTTTTTGTTCCCGTATAGTTTTCCAACAAAGTTCACATTCAATCTAAAAACCTAATAACACAAAATTTTTATACCCTGGTTAAGTTTAAAATATGTTTTAATACCCGTATACTTATAGGTACTAAATTTCTTGTTTAATACAATTAGGGTCAAAATCTGATTTTTATAAACCTTACAAAAGAAGGGTTTTCTTATTGCTCGAAACATCAATTCTATAAAAATACCTAAGATTTTTCAGGTTACCCGTATAAAGAAAACTTCAACATGTATACCTCATTGACTCCTCTCTCGAGTGCCTCGGAAGCCAGCCTACCAGGCGTATCAAGACTCTTGCCATTATCAGGCGGTCCCCAGGATGCCGTGTAGATGTCGACGAGGTCGAGCTTGTACCCTAGCGCCTCACCCTCGACGCGATCGTTGACAATGCCATCAAGCATCTTGACACCGCCAATGCTAGCCTCAAAGGCCACACCCACGCCGCACTTGCCATTGTCGGCCTCCATGGCTATCTCACCGGCGCACCTAGTTCCGTGACTGTTTTCTACTGGTCGAAAGGGCGGAGCTCGTAAATCAGGTGGTAAAAGGCATTTTTTTATTTGATTTGGAGTTAATAGAACAAGGTGTATCGTACCTGGATCGCCATAGTGAGGTATCGGATCGTTGTCTCGGTCGGTAACGTCGTAGCTAATTTCCGGATCCTAATGAAAATGAGTTCTGCGTTCACGCAAAGTCACATAAAACAGCATTAAGAGGATGAAAGACGATATTACGTAATTGGCGCGAAGGTCTTCATGGGTGTACTCGAGCCCGTCGTCCAGCACGGCGACCCTAACTCCCCTACCCGTGATGCCGAGTCGATAGACGGGCAGGACGTTTAGGTCGAGCCTCGATGGCTTTTTCCAGCCTTCTCCGTCCTTTCTTCGACCTTGCTACATATACACACACAGCCAAAAGTCATCTTTGAGTTCTAGGTTTATGTACTAGTAGTACTACACAAGTGCAGCAAAATTGTATGCGTCGTTATAGCGGGAGATAGATTTACAGGGATAAAGCTCGTTTGGGGATGGCTGGGCACATATCGTTACCAGATACCATTCCTGTTCCCAGAGTTCGTCGTTGAAGGCGCGTTTCGATTTCTCCCTGGCGGATTCCGGGTCGAGGTCCAGGTCCAGGTCGGCGTAGGATTCCGAGGTCTCGTCGTAGCCGCGCTTCTCCCGTCGCACGGCTTTCTGCTGTTCTGCCCATAGGATCTGTGTAATTAGGATTTGAGTGAGATGAGGTTAAACCTTTTTGTTAAGTTTTACTTATATGCTATAGGATTTAGGTTTAGTTAAGGTAGTTCTAATTTAATGGGCTAACTCTGATATCGAGACTATATGAATAGTTGGAGTGAAAAAAGATAATGTTAACTTTGAACATTCAACGTGAGGACACGTAGAAAGTTCCACTGGTCAAAAAATATACAAGTACGCTGAAAATTTAAATATCAAATGGTTACTAGTAAAGATATTATATCAAGTATAAGTTTTAGTCATGTTAATGCTTCGATAATGGAACGTAAAATAAAATAGTTTTAGCCATTCAGAAAGGGTCATTATTGTATCGAAATTTATGTGTGACTGATAGAAGTATTCTCTGAAGTTTAAGTTGAGATTGCTGAAACGTCCATAGAATTTTGAATAGAGGGCATACTGTTTTATTGCATTATTAATGATTGCGGATTGTTAAGATGAGAAAAATACGTCGATACCATTTCAAAATTAATTTCGAAAAGGAACCAACTCGGAAACTCCTGTTAAATAATGGTACCAACTCGGAAGCTCCTGTCAAATGGTATCAACTCGGAATTGAAAAATATCTTTTTCTTTTTTCCATATTATAAAATTTAACTATACTATGAGAATTGATACCTTATCAGAACGGACCACGAGTATAGTTATACCTACTTCCACCATCCCGACGACGTAATAGACACTACTTAAAATTTATTTCTTAAGTCGACCTATTCTCGAAATCGACTCTCGTAACTAACTTTTAACAAATTTCCGCGAATTCATACGAACCCTCGCGCGATTCCTGAGCGCGTTCATGGCATAAGGCATGCCCCTCTTCTTATACCGCAGGCCATCGGTCGCTCGCCACAAGTACGTGTCCTTGAATCCCAGCACCTAATAACATTGCACACAGTTTAATTAGTTGGCCAAACTTACCGCTCATCGGTTAGCTTATGTATATACATATAGAGATATATCTATATATATGTTTATATACGTTTGCCACTGTACACCTCCTCCAGTACCGGCTATCGCAAATATTTGGACCCTGAAGATACTTAATTAAACGCTCCTGCAGTTTCGTTCGCTCGTCCGAAACGCATATACATGTATATATACACGCATATATATACATTCTAGGTACACATTGGACTAAGGAATCTCCACAGGGAAGACTATCAATCGTCGAGGAAAGAGAAAACAAAAATCATTGTAGTCATTACACGGCAGTTATTCTACCATCGTGTACATGTGCGACACGCGTTCGGTCCACGGCACAGTGAGACAAAAGGACGATACGATAACATCCGAGGAGAAAGAAAGAGAAAAGAAACGGCCGTCGCGTCATTTTTCTCCCTCCCGTTTATACGTCGTCTTTTACCATCTTGCCTCGGCGCCGCGATAAATCCACCGCCGCATATAGGAGAGAGAGAGAGAGAGAAAGCAAAGTCCGAGAGAAGAGAACGAGGATAAATGGCCGCGGAGTCATTACTCGCCGATCAGACGACGATCCATCTTATCGGGTATTCAGATTGCGTCCCTCTCTCTCTCTCGGCCCGTATTTTCGGCCTCCTCCTCCTCCTCCACCGCTTCTCGCACAGCGGGTGGCGGCCATTTTCGCAGTCCATTTGTTTCGATCGGATTTCCAACTGTCGGGGACCGTAATCCCCGCGTCGATTATATATATATATATATATATATATATATATATACACACACCAATCTCACTCTCTGTCTCTCTCGCTCGTGCTCTTTATCCCCTCCGGCTTACTCGTTAGCGTCGTTATTGCTTTTTAGAGCCCGAGTCAATTTAGCTCGTACTATACGCGCGTGCTGCAGCAGTCGAATTCGTCGCGTCGTATAGCGTAAGCGAGAACGAAACAGGAGATATGAGAGAAAGAGAGAGAGAGAGAGAAGCGTACTGACGTCTGTCAGCCATCGCGCAACAACGGCCAGTTCATTATTGCGTGGCGCAGAGAGAATGACAGCGTATAGCGTCGTTTGTTTCAATTATACGATGGTATATCTCTGCTATACTGCGTACTACTGCTGTTGCTGCTGCCGAACGTCGCGCGCTGCGCTGCTGCTGCTGCTGATTCAGTACTTGGATCAGCGCGTCGGCAGCGAAGTGAATTTTGCCACTTATTGCTGCGGAGGGAAGGGGGAGTAGGGGAGGTTTAGGCGAAAATGATGAGGTTCGGTCAGGAGTTGAGCGGGGTTTGCGAAGGGAATTATAAGGGTCGGGATTTTTCGTAAGTGATGGTTGATGGGTCGGTGGTAGCCTTTGAATTTACTTAATTAATTGCAATTAAGCGCGCTGAGATTGAGAGATCGTAGATGAAAGATTTTAAAGGATTAGTAAATGTCATTGCATTAAAATATTTTTGGTAGAATTTTTGGGTTGGATAAATATTGCGAAATTTTTCGAAAAAAAATACGTGGGAAATAGAAGAATCAAAGGATTAGTTTTAATGGAAATCTTTTGTACTTTACTTTTGCCGTAATGGTAAGACAATGTCAGTTTCGAACTTGAATAATGAAAAGTACGAAAGAAGACCAGGAAGGATTTCTTTCTTTCAGGAAAAAATAGTATTTTTTTTGTTTAACAATTTCGTAGGTCATAGATATATAGATATGGACGGCATTTGAAACTAAAGTTTGAAAACTCCCTGGAAAATATTCTTGTTGATTCGAAATATTAAATATATTACACAGAAAAAAATTATGTAGGAAAAATTACTATTTTTTATAGTAGCCGTGGGCCACACTCAAATTCTCATGAAAATAACTACAAATTATAGTAAAAATTGCTATTTGTATTGTACAAATTATATAGTAAGTAGCAATTTTTACTATATACTGTAGTAATTTTTATGTGAGAATGAGTCTGTCCCTCCCACATCAATAGTAATTTTTCCTTCATCATTTATCTCAGTGTAGGTCTCATAGAAAAAAGTTTTTTTCATATACTCTTAGTATATATAATGTGATAATTTATTACAAGAAAAGATACGAGATTCTTAAAATGGTAATAAAATATTAGACAGAAATCCCAATACACATAAATTTTAAACTTTCACTATACATCTATACTCATATACTATATTCCATCAATCATCACCGGCCCACCCTAACAAAACCTCCACAGACTTACACATCACCCTACAATTTTTTTCTGTCGCGTATAAGTATCAACTATACCCCCAAAATCCCCGTCTTCCTCACACCTCGTAGCTACATAGCAACCACCACCACCTCCACCACCACTGCACTGGTGGGGCTTGATTAGACTTGGAAATAATTAGAGAGGCTACCGACGCCGCTGCCGCCGCGATAGGCACCGAAATGGATGCGCGGCCATATATACGTATATATATATATATATACATATATATACGTTATACTATACGTATACGCATCTGCATCGGGGAGCTGGAGAGCAACGCGCGGATTGCGGTCTACCGCAGGCGAGAGAGCGAGAGAGAGAGAGAGAGAGGAGTGAAGATACGCGCTCGCGTGCGCGCGTTAAGCTTAATCTCGTGATGATTGTGAGAAGTGGCGGTGAGAGCGATGAGCGCGGGATTTTTGGGGGATATTTTCAGCAGTGCTATGTAGGGAAGTGTGGAGGGTGCGAAAGTGGTTAGGAATCCTGGCAGCTGGTTTGTGTATATGTATATATGGGTGAAGTGTATGATGATTAACGTGTGTGCATATAAGCTCTTTAAAATTATACGTGTGAAGGGTTTTAGGTAATTATGGGAAAATATCTTGGACTTTTACGCATGGAATTATTGATTTAAAAACTAAACTCAACTCTCCGTGTTTTTTTTATAATAACCATTCATTGAATTATTTATTTTCTTCTCTATAACACATTTCGCTCTGTCGAGACTGTATTATTATTATAGATGTCCCGTTATCGAATATTGCTAAGTAAAAGGATTCTTAAGAGATCGTTGTATCGGTTTGAGAATTACCTAAGAGGATTTGATGGAATTTGTTTAAAGCTAGATTATATAAAGTAGATAATAGCGGGTATAAAAGTTTCAGTTAAAATTTTAGCATGCTTCATAGCTTTTAATGTAAGAAATTGATGTTTCAATTGTACATAAGTTAACACGGATCCTTATGAGAAATTTTACTTTAACGCTATATCTATCTTCTAAGATTTCAGTAATTAACAGTTATATTTCGACTTGATTGAACTTTTCCTTGATTTATGCAAGCCCTCATAAATAGGTTTCTGAATAAACAATAAATAAAACACGCATAGACATTTTGGACATATTCTGGAGATCTTTTATTACATATTCTAATGAATGTAAGACTTAAATAGCACGAAATTGACTTAATTACATACATGGTAGCATAAACGATGTACGTTAATTGATATATCGTTATCACATTTATAATTGATAGTATATCGACTTTTTCATGTTTCCTATAATTAGTTATAGCCTCAATTTTCAAATCCAGAATGTAGTGCCTGTCCTAGTAAAATTTTCATAACTTTATTAAAACAGTTTACAATTTATAAAAAAAAGCATTTCATCATATAAATGATCAGAAAGAAAGCATCGTTTTTACTTTAAAATTTCATTCCCAGACGGACTCAGCGACATTTTAATAATTCCGAGTCTTTAGCTTATAGCACAAGCAAATAATGTAATATAAATGCAGTGCAACAGCAGCTGTAATATTAATTTTGCCCAAGCGCAAAATATCCTGTATCTCTTATTCAACTGCAATAATTCCAGTAGAATTAAATATCAGCAAAAACCGAGCCAGAATAATATACTATACTCTCAAACACAATAACGATTTTTCATTCAACCATATCGGTCATACCGGAAATCATTATAACTAAACTGCCCACATTACATATTTCTAATTGATATACCAATATCGTTCGAAAAAGCTACGACCAAGACCTACATATAAATACAATACACACATACGCTGCGATAACCGGCACATCTGTCGTATCCACTTATCTCTCGTTCTTCCATGTTTTTTCGTGTACTTACTACTTAACCCTTACGAATGACGCACGTATATACTCGTGCGTAAATAGCTTCTTATCGGTTAAAACAATGGATAATAATAAAGCAAATTATACTACCGGTCCGACGTAGGAGTAACCAGAGCGTAAGGCAAGTAACGATGCGACCTCCGGTCCGCCTTTCAACCTCACTACCCATTCCTCCTGCTGACGACGACGTTGTTGTTCTGTACTGTTCTGTTGCCGTGGATTTGATCTGTCGGTGGTGGTCGAGCCGTTTCCACTGCAATCTTTCGCGTTCAGTGCGATTATGTAGCAGTAGTAGAGGGCCAGTCGCCGGTACGCTCCGGGCAGCCTGTTAGAGATGGAAGATTTTTTATATATATACATATATTCTGTGGTTTCTTGGAATAACCGCATATATCTGCACTTTTCATGATTTCGAGAAAATTAAGTTTTTAATTTCGCATCAGTGATGTTTAAAATCAAGATAAATGAGATTGAATGTAGTTCATATATATCTAAATGACAATTTTTTTACACAATAGTTACTGAATCAATTAATGATCATGTCTCAAAAATCGACTTATATGATTATTCCGGGAACGAGAAAAAAATTTTAGTAGAGTTATATGGTTTTTCCAGTCTCAATAGCACTTATATTGCTTTTCCATTAATTAATAAGGATGAAAAAAATAAGGGAAAAGGAAAAAATGTTTTAAAATGTAAAAAGATAAGGTAAAAAGATGATTGGATAAAATAATTAGATATAATTGATAAATAATTAGTTTATCTAAAAAAGTAGAGTTATATAGTTTTTCCTGGAATTATTTTTAAAAGATGGAGATATATATATGGTTATTCCGGGAACATTTTGAAAAATATGCACTTATAGGGTTTTTCCTTGTGCTCATGCGTGAAAATGAGTGGACTTTATCAATTTCTGTTCAGAGTACATGATAGAGAACGAAAAATCCCATAAAAACGATTTTAAAAAATTTGGGCACTTATATCGTTATTCCAGGAAGCCACAGATATGATTAGAAGGGTCGCGGGTAGAGGATTTTATATGTATGTAGATTACAAAGTTTTTGATTGGTTAGGAAATTTATTCGATATATTATGGGTAGAGATGTTGGGATCGGTATAGACATTGCGAATGTTGCTTATTCATTTAGGTATCGAATTAATTTAAAAAATTTTTTTTGTACCATCGATTATGGAGATATGGTAGCTAACAAGCTATTGCATGTTGATAAATTACTGCGAACGGTACATGACTATGCGTGTAGTTTTTATTGACGATAATTATAAATTCAATTTAAATCTGATCGACCATCGCCTTGAGGTTTTTATATGTCGTGGCGATTTTGTTCTTTTTTTTTGGAATTGCGAATTTATTAATGGGTATACGTTCATGGAATTATGTACTTTTGTAAAAACAAACATTGGTTTAAAATTGATAAAGATTTATCAATCTTATGATAAGGATTATTTATTTTTGGCAAAAAACGAGCCCCGAGTATTATACTACACTTGAATAATAGATTGTTGAATATAGAAACGCGGTCAGCGAGCGGATTGAACGAAAGATTATAAATAAAAACATTGTTTTCCCTGTTTGCTACTCTCGTTTCAGCCGCAGATGACACTATTTTCTACACCGCGATTTACTATTTGAAAAATATCTCAAATCTCGCAGGCAATGTCTTTTCGAACGAAACAAAGTTCTGCAAAGACAAAGGCCGAAAAAAAAAGTTCACCAGAAGTATCATCGGAATAAACGTTAATTTAAAAAACGCTGCAATTTTATTTTCAGAAAAGTTCGCTCTCTCTCTTCTCCTATGTTTCATCGCGCAACAAAAGGGGAGCTGCCTTTCTCTCTCTCTCTCTCTTTTTTCTCTTATTTTCGACCCTTTATTTACCGGCGCTGCTGCTTTTAAGTAACAAACTCCTTTTGTGAATTTTCCCTCCTTTCCCTCCCGAGACTTTACGACGATTATTTTGTAACAACATTTGCACCGAAAATAAGGAAGAAGTGGAGGAAAAAAAAGTAGTATAACAAACAAGAAAATTAATAATAAAAATATATAAGGATGAAGTGAGAGACGAGGAGCTGTATAGCGAGATATAAAAAGGACATTCTTTATGGCTCCTTTTATCGGGTATTACTACCGTTTTGAAAGAGCGCGATGCAGCTAATGATTTTTTCAGTAAACTCGAGAAAAGCTTTTTCTAAGATGTGTACAGGAGGGGAAGCAAGAGTTCGTTTGTAAACAAAAGGTTTAATTTTTCACAAACGCTGTACATTTTTTAACAAAAGCTACCTTTCGGTCATTCGTGTAATTCGAAAATTCAAATTTACCTCGAAATGTTGATAAAAGCAGTTGTTTTACTGCATACATATAAAATTACTGAACTTACTTCGTTAGAACGCTTTCGTTAAATTAGAGTAAGGATAAAGTTAAATGGCTAATTTTCAGTTTATAAGTCAAATAACGAGTCAATTCTAGCGTAACTGATAACTCAATTATTTCTAAAACTATATTCGTACACGAAGAAAAATTGTGTATTGAAAAAATTATAATTTCTTATATAGTAACTAAGTGACAGACTTATTTATATATTACAAAAATAACAATTAAAAATTAAAATCAATCCTACGGTTACCATCTGAAAAAGCTATAATTTTTCTCCATATACCCCGAAACACCCATTACTCCCAAAAAAAACTAGTATCCCCCATTATGCAAAAACTTCGTTTTTCCATTATAGGCACGACCAAACTGCTCAGGAGAATCTTGTATTTTATTAGATTGAAA
>JAYJLV010000046.1:16807533-16832562 GCA_036873485.1 Torymus texanus
AGAGAGAGAGAGAGAGAGAGAGAGAGAGAGAGAGAGAGAGAGAGAGAAAGAGAGAGAGAGAGAGAGAGAGAGAGAAAACTATTGATTTATTGAAGTACAGCGGTAATACCTTAGTCCCTCCGGGTGATCCTGTGTGTGCTTAGAGGGTACTTGTACTTTTTTTTTTAATTTATAGGTATAGTGTGTAAAGGTTTCAATTGATATAACTATATGGGTACGACAAAATGTTTTTAAATATATCAATATCAAAATTGTCAAAAATAAAGTTTATTTTTTCGACAAGCCACCATCGACTGATAAACATTTCTCCGCATACCAAGATTCTAAAAATCTCTACCTATAGTCACGTAAAATGATTAATCAAGCTAAAATCCGAAAATAACATTTCTCCTCTCGGAACGTGACCGAAAATTAGGTCGAGCACCAAAAACCACCGCTTGGCCCCGAAACCGAAACACACACACACACACACACACACCCGCGCGCGCGATCGTAACGTTTTTTTCGAGGGTGAGGACGTATAGAAAAAAAAAGAAGAAGAAGTAGAGGCAAAAGAAGGATACAAAGGGTAAACCGCGGTCCTGCCAAGCGGCGCGACGCATAGCGCAACACGTGAACGACACGTGCAGTGTAGAAAGAGAGAAAGCGAATGAGAGAGATAGATAGAGAGAGAGAGAGAGAAAGAGCAAGGATTTATTTAAATGCGATTGGGACAATAAACAGAACTGTCGGTTGCAATATGGGTGACTAGACGAAAATCGTACGTGTCGATGCATTTTTATTAGGGAATTCTGCAGTCAGGCTTCGAAGTTCCAAAGAAAGTTTTGAACCTATATGGGGATTTTTTTATGTGTGTGTGTGTGTGTATATATATATATATGAAACGAATGCTATTTTTTCATACGTTTTGAGCATAATCTCTGATTTAAAAAAAAAAGCTCAGAAACTTATATAACGAGAGAACGAAAAAAATGAGACGGATTTATTTAAAACCCAAGAGCCACGAGTGGACGCTCAGATTTGATCTCAGTTATACACTTATTAGACTAATTACGCTCTCGCTTCGGCGCAGTCGCACAAACATTCGTCCTCTCTCTCTCTCCACGTTAAATTGCTCCATCCCCGACTTACTTATATACTCGTTTATATATCCCCATTATATACGCGAGATCCAGCGATTCTGCGTAAACCACGCGCACACGCGCGTCGTACGTAATTTACTCTTGGCGAAGTTCCAGTTGAGCACGCGTCGCGCATGCGTATGGCTATTTCTTATTTTCGTAGAGAGAGAGAGCGAGAGAGCGAGAGAGAGAGAGAGAGAGAGAGAGGGAGAGAAGGAAAGCTCGCGAAAATAGCAGGAATGATTGACGGACGCCTTGTTATCCGGGATCGGAAATAGAAATGCGTATTTTTTTTTTCTCTCTCTCGTTGAAATCTTGTTGACAAACATATATTTCATATCTTTTGTGATGCGCGTCTGTATAGTTCGTCGACCACGAGGCGATGGAATTTTTAGATACGCCTTGTGACTTGAAATTCCATTGGATATATATATATTGCATGTTGATCGGGAAAATTGTTCTCGTAAATTTAAGGTGTATTTGTTCGATTGTTTATGGGATAAGAAATTTGAGAATACAAGTGTTTGTAAATAAGAGCATTGGAATGTTGTGAAAGTTTTGATAAAAAATATTTAAAGAAAAGAAAATTATTTTGGTTGTTGGTTTATTGCATTACTTTATTTTATTTGCTATTAAATATCGAATTTATACTTGACTTTGTCATTCTTGAGTAGTGAATTTTGATTCTGGTTAAAAATAACATTTGTTTAGCAAACTCTGAATTCAACGTGGTTAATTGTGGTATTTAAGATTAAAATACTTTAATGAAAAGAGTATTTATAAGTTTTGTATAGATTTTATGACCTTCGATCCATAATAATTATAAACCTTTATTTTTTACCTTTCCTAATTAATGTTACTCGTTAAAGTATCCCTTAAAATTCTAAGCAAAGTATACTTGAAATTTTCACACTTAAATTTCATAGCGAAGTATACTTGAAATTTATAAACTTAAATTTCATAGCGAAGTATACTTGAAATTTGTAAACTTAAATTTCATATTAATAAACCAAAATATTTTCTGGGCCAGTTTTTGACTTACATATATATATAATAAACCAAAATATCTCCATTTTCTTAATTCCAGAGCAAGAAAGCAACGGTAACAAGACGATAATAAGCGGCGAGAAACTAATACTGATCTGCAGTCCAGACGATGGTCCTTATGGCGATCGTTACGGCAGCGTCGACTGGTACAAGGACCAAGCGCCGTTCCAACCTGATCCCCCTTCACGTATTCGTGTCCAACCACAACGTATACGTTTCAAAGTGACAAGGCCCGAAGATACCGGCATCTATGGTTGCTTGATAAATCAGGATACGTGGAGGCACGTGGCCATCATCGTCGAGCCTGAATTGAATGATGGGTTTCACGAGGAAGGAGGTAGTGATGAGTTAGGAGAAGCTCAAGGCGCCGTGAGAGCTGATGATCAAACGAACGAACTCGAACCAAGCGATGCGAAAGGTGAGACTTGCAAGATATTTTAATCTTGCATATGTGGCTAACTAAGAAAGTTTTCTTGGTGACTTTGCTAATTACATGAATGCCTATACGTATTCTACGTAACGAGTTGATTTACGATAACAGGAAGATTATTTGGCTAAATGGTATAATGAGAAATCCGGTCATTAGTGAGAACCTTCAAGGATCCGGGAAAATCCAATTTTCGAATAGTCATTATAAGCCACGTGCGCTAGTGCAAAGTCGCAGGAAGTACCAAAGTGTGGTAAATAAAGAAACCAAAGCATGTGTGGGTGTATATATATCGGGAAATGAGTTCGCGTGGAGGTTTGGGTTCGATTTATTTTTAAAAAGCGTGTTTATTGATATTCTCGGACACCCGCGGCCAAACGTCACGCATAGCGATGATTTGGTCCACTTTTCAGCGCTTTTAACATTTTTTTTCTCTCATGTTCAATGACTTCGAGCGTGGTTTGAACTTTTTTTTTGGATGATATATACTGAGAGCTCAAGTCAACGCTGTCAGCGACTTTAACGTTTCATTGACATTTGTGTAAATATTTCTAAAATATTAGATGTAATATGACATATAATGTTAGAAAAGATTTTTTTTTGGATGAAAAACAATTTTATGTACCTGAAATTTTACAATTGTAAAGCGAGGCTAACAATGATCATTTTAAGCCTATATAGTACACCGAAAAATAATGTACACCATCGGATATAACTCGGGGCGTAAGACTATTTGACATTATCTCATTACGAGAAGTACTATTTTAGACTTACTTATTTAAATGCTTAGGAAATACTTTTTATTCATGCTTAGACTGTGAACCTCAAACAAAAAGTTGTTTTTTTCCACGTGTCGCACAGATATTTAGTAAAAAAATCGTGTGAATCATATCATGCATCGATGACTCGTTTTTCATTGAATCCATTAAAATTAAATTCTTAAAAGCTATCTAAAAGCTTCATAAAATTTCTTCCTTAACAATTATTAATGTTTACCAAAAATAACTTTTACTACAATGTTTTTCAGTGAAAAGTAACTAACATCTTTTTTTTTAGAAAAGAAACGATACTGATCTTACATAGTTCATAGAAGTTATAAAATTAAATAACTTCTTATATATTTCAATTTATTCCGGTTACATAACTATAAGTATTAGGTATAGACATGTTGGAGTATACTATTTGATAGTTATATAAACAATATAGTTATTATATTCTACTTTATGTAATTACTGTATACATTACATAACGTCAGTCATAATCTCTTCTTTAACCTTTAGATTGATAGGATTTGAGGGGCTTTAATCCCCTTAGAAAAAGCATAAAACCTTATCTCTATATCTTAGATATAACCTATACAAAGTTCCGATCACAGATAGAGTCTATATTTAGATTTTCCGACAGCTTAAAGGTTAATTAAATCCATCACTGGACGATATCGGTAATAACCTAAATACCTTAACTAATTGAAGCTTCCCTTACAGACTTACTAGAAACTCGCTCGCTCCGTCACGACGGTTCATCCGACATGGACAACCACGGAACCGGTATCAACAACGACAGCATGGCCGCAGGCGAACCTAATGGCACCCTGACTGAAACGTTGCCTCGGTTCAAGGAGGTCTTACCATTTTCTGAGGTACGACCTGCCGGTAACTCGCTACGTCTACGTTGTCCAGCCGTCGGTAATCCTACGCCTAACATTACGTGGTTGAAAAATGGCGAGGAACCGACGTGGTCACAGGGTCGACCAAGTTATACTAAATATGGGAAATGGGGATTGAGACTGGAGGATACGGTGATGCTGGATAGTGGAAATTTCACGTGTGTCGTGTGCAATGTTCTGGGATGCATCAGTCATACGTTCAAGGTCAACATTATCGGTGAGTTTGAGGTTTTAGGTTATTGTAAGGGTTTTATGGTGATTCTTAGGTATAGGGTTGGGATCTTACTTGATAGTGGAACAACTGTTTTCAATTTACGTAAATAGTGGTCGTTAATTATGGTCCAAAATTATTTTTACTTTCGTTACTACATATAGCGCCGAGACAGATAAGATCCCAATAAATCTGGGTTGCTGTAATAAAGTATCATTTTTGCGATTTGCACCAGCAATAGTGATTTTTACAGTTATAAGTGAAAATATTCATACAATCATTAAACGAAACATTATCGTCACACATTGCCTGTTCTTCATACCACATATCTAACACCACGAAAAATATTATTTAGTGTTTGAAATAATTCATTGTTACCAACACACAATTATTCATTGCCGTTTCTCAAAAATTAGAAACATTATTCTCGGCTATATATTATTTACTTATTAAACAACAATTTTAATGATTCTCGTATAAATAAAGTTGGCTATTTGAAATAGAAATTTTATAACTGCTGAAACAAAATATATCACAGTACTAGTAAAATTCGCTACAAAAAATTCGTCCGTTTCTGCAGCTATAACGCGTGAGTCACACACTCTTTTCAAAATCTCTCACACAAACACATGCGATTATGTACAAGCTGTAAAAAACAAGAGGTACCACGGCTAATCCAAAATTTCTCGGATCCCAGATCGCTCTTTGCCTAAACCGCAAATCAACGTGGGCTACCCTAAGAACGCGACTGTCCTCGTCGATCAAACGGCGATATTCGCCTGCCCGATAGAATCTAATTTCAAATACAGCATCAAGTGGGTGCGATCGAACGAGTACCCAAGTGGCAAGATCGTAACTAAAGGCACCGTGATACAGGTAGTGAATCGTGAGCAGAGAGCCGAAATGCTCTATACATGTTAGGCTTCAGTAGATTTTGAAAATCGTTTTCGAAACCCTAGCATAATTTATTTATGTTTTCAGTAGAATAATCGTATTAATGTTATACATTTGCTGGAAATTGAAGTCGCTGGTGATTTGTGGTTGCGTAAGAGTAGAAATATAATAAGACTAAATATTTTTTCTTTATTTTAGTATTATTGTACAGTTTTTTAATAATTAATTTTCAACTCTGAACTTTAAATAAAAAAAAATATATAAAACAGTTTTTTTATCACTATTTTAATAGTAGAAAGCCAATATCCTTCTTATAGACCTTTATTACTAAAAGGAAAGAAAAGAATTAAGCTATTTTTAAAACTGTATATGAATCAAAGTTAAACAAGATATTTCTTCCTTTTCAAAATACAAACCCATCAGAGCAACACTGTTCGCCAGCAATTTCCTCAACACTTACCAGAACTTTTTGCAATAGCACTTCCCATCTGAAACCTCGAAATCAATTTAAATTTTAAAATTCTGCTGGGGATCCAACACAATAACGAGCGCAATATTCACGCGCGTACGTATGTTTAAAACAGACGACGCCAAAACACCTGGCGACATCGGCTCTCTCTCACTCTCTCTCACTCTCTCTCTCTGCGTTTCTTCAACTCTCGTATGCGCTCACGTTCATTTGTATTTTTACGGAGGCAGGGTGTACCTCGTAAATCTCCCTGTATACGTGCCCCATGGCTTATTTCGGGCCGCGGGACTCTCGTATACTCTCTGGTGCTGGGCGAGCGCTATGGTTGCGGATGAAATCTTTCTTTTTTTTTTGTTTCTTTCCTGTGTATAATACGCGTGCGTTTATATGTGTGGAGTCAACACGTACGCACGTTTAACGATCTTCCTCCACATACGCTGTGTGTATTAATCGAGGGACATTTGTGGCAAGGATATATAATTCGATATATATATATGTTATTTATGTATACTCTCTTTTTCTCATTTGTCACTTACATTTTTCATTTTATTTATTCTTAAATGTGGTTGTTGCGATTTTAACGTAGGTTGCAATACTGATACAAATTTAAAGCAACATAGTTTGACCCGCCGCAATTCTCATAAATTCCGTTTTGTTTGATTTTTTCATAGTTCTTGAATTTATTATGAAGATTGAATTTTGAGATGATATTTTAAAATGTAATAACTAGTAAAAGTAGTAAAATTGTCTATTTAAATATATACGTATACTGCCGGTAAGATCACGAGCATTAAACTAAAATTTCTCAAGTAACAAACAAAAGTCACGTTAAAAACGCAACGAACACATCTATACTTAATCATAACACACTTTAATTTTCTAATGATAAATAACCATAATAAACAATCGTTTGGTGTTGGGTCTTTCTTTTCTCTCCTTTAGAGAGCGTACAGGCGCGGCCGATTTTGACGAAAGCACCCGCAAATCAGACGGTGCCAATCGGCAGCAATGTCACGTTTACGTGTGTCGTCCTCTCGGACACGCATCGTCACCTCGAGTGGTATCGCGGCTATCATGTCTCGTTCGACACCGTCAACCGGACCAACGATAGCTTGCGTGTCGAGGCTAAGGTGGGGATACGCTTTATTTAATGTGCTTTTGTGTTTTAATTCAATGTTTCTTTAACGCTTTTGTGTGTAAACTAATTTTTGTTAGCTTTAGTGACTAAGAGATGTATATTATGAGTCAGTTGTGTTTCCTACTTTATCGACTGTGAATTTTCATTCATCATTTTATTATTTTCATATTTTGGACAATTTTTAATAATTATATATTTTGTCTTATATATACTGAGTATTGTTTTCATATAATGAAATTATTGAAACAATGTGTATAAATGAAAATTAGTACTGAAAAATAAAATGACAATAATCAACAGTCGATAAAGTGGAAAACATAGTTGATATTTAATTTTTAGTGCTTAATATATTCTTTTTCAAAATCATTTTAACAGTTAATTTAAATTTTTGTTAGCGCAAAATGTACGTTTAAACTTTAAATATAAAATGTATGAATGTGCACCTAATTTACCGATGGTAGATCAGTCACTTTAAGATATACTCTAATAATACTAATAATTTTTTTAATTAACAATACGTTTAATAATAATGTGGCATAATCATACAGTAGTTATAACCATCGCCTGAAGGCTTGAAAATATATTTTATATTTTAAGACAATATAAACTATAATTAGTTCATCTTTTTCATAGGAGGGTGATGAGACGAATCCAGAAGAATTGGAACTGCATAACGTTACCGAAAAAGACGAAGGATGGTACACGTGTATAGCCCAAAATGCCCTTGGTGAAGCATTTAGCAGCGCGTATCTAAGAGTTGTTGAATGTAAGTGTTGATTTGTCGCTATAATGAGAGTAAAAACATTAGAGCCAATAAAGAACGGATAGTGATGATATATCATGCGTGCTTTTGTACGCCATCTATAAAATTAATTTTGAATACAATGAGTGATTAATTTTTCATATATTTAATGCGCATAAAGTACTTTATTAAGTACCTGGCAAACTGTGTGCTACTTTCAGTTTCACTCCAGTGCTCAACCCGGTGCTACAAATTACGCTTCAATTTATTTTGACAAGCTGTTAATTTTAAACTTTAAAAATTTCCAATAATAATAGCACAACTATAAGAAGTTGAGTAAATTTATATTATTATAAATCAGGATTAAGATATAGAAATAATTTGAATACCGAAACAAAAAGATAATTATCACTTTATCACTTTTCGTTCGACATAAAAATCCATTAAATAATCACGAAATAACCTTCACTTGAACATTAATTTAACTACTTTTTAATAGCATTGGAAGAGGAACAAGGCATACCTCTGACAGCTCGGCCACACCCAGTCTTGGTCAACGTCCTCGCCTCGGTCCTCTTCGTCTTCTTTGCGGTAGGCGTAGTCGTGGTGATTTACATCTTCCACCGCCTTAAGCGTGAGAAGATGAAGAAACTGTTGGCCATCGAGACTGCCAGAGCAGCTGTTGTCACCCAGTGGACCAAAAAGGTCATTGTCGAGAAACAGAACTTGGTTAATTCACAAAACGTCCAGGAGTCTCTGCTCTTGCCGGTGGTAAAGATCGAGAAACAAAAGTCCACAATGGTGGAGGATAATAGTTGCTCAGGAGGTATATCAGAGTACGAGTTGCCGCTGGACAGTGCCTGGGAGCTGCCAAGGGAATCGATGGCGTTGGGTAATACTCTGGGCGAAGGTGCATTCGGAAAGGTCGTAAAAGCTACGACGAATTCCGGCAAGTTGGGAATATCTACTGTGGTTGCCGTCAAAATGTTGAAAGGTAAGATACCCTTGATATATTCATGTATGAGGTCATAAAATCGTTGAACTGAATACGCCCTGAATTTTTGTTCAAATCATTATTCAAACGAAATAGTTTTGTTGTATCTAACTTAATACCTAGAGGATTCTATGGGAATGAAATTAATGACTTGATATTTGAATACCTGTATTGTACCAATGAAATTAAAGTCTGCTTACTTATTAAGGGCCTAGAATTATGAATTATAAGAAGAATTTACTTTAACAACTAAATTCATTAGGTCCTACCAAAAATAACAAACCACATTCTAATTTTTACAGAGGGTCACACGGATGCGGAGATGATGGATTTGGTATCCGAGATGGAGATGATGAAAATAATCGGCAAGCATATGAACATCATTAATCTCTTAGGAGCCTGCACCCAAGGCGGTCCACTCTACGTTGTTGTGGAATTCGCACCCCATGGTAACCTTCGAGACTTCCTGCGCGAGCATCGTACAACACCTGACTATGAAACAACTCTTGGCCAGCAAGAACTATTAACTGGAAAAGAAAAGATGACCCTGACACAAAAAGACCTAGTATCGTTCGCTTACCAGGTGGCCAGGGGTATGGAATACCTGGCCAGTAGAAGGTGTATCCATAGAGACTTGGCTGCTAGGAACGTACTCGTCAGCGATGAATATGTTCTGAAGATCGCAGACTTTGGTCTGGCGAGAGATATACACTGTCATGATTATTACAGAAAGACGACGGACGGCAGGTTGCCGGTTAAATGGATGGCACCTGAGGCTCTGTTCCGACGTATCTACACCACACAGTCTGACGTGTAAGTATTAAAACTTGTGAATACAATAATTTATCAAGTTTTTGAAAAATTCCTTTATCAGCAACAGCAATACTTAATTTCTAATGTACATTATATGTATGTACAGGTGGTCGTTCGGAATACTTCTATGGGAGATTATGACTCTTGGTGGTACACCGTATCCGTCGGTGCCGTCGGTTGAGAAGCTCTTCCAGCTACTCAAGTCTGGTTTCCGAATGGAGAAGCCGCCATGTTGCTCCATTGAAATGTAAGTTACCAGTTGACATAGGATAACATCCATTTTGAAATGTTTCGTTTGTAAACAATTCAAAATGAAGTGTTCTTAGATCACAAATTCATGATCGTATCTACTTGTTTAAATATTTACGATGCTTATATTGATTTGTTACAGATATGTAATAATGAGAGAATGTTGGAGTTACCAACCAGAAGCGAGACCAGTCTTTGCAGAGTTGGTCGAAGACCTCGACAGGATACTCACGATGACCGCCAATGAGGTACGTACCGCACCAAAATTTATCAGTAGTTATATCTTTATGAATATTATATTTATTAATAATAATGCTATTTTTCAAAATTTAGGAATACTTGGATCTCGGGCTACCACAGCTCGATACGCCACCGTCGAGTGAGGAATCGAGTGACGATGAAGAGGCTAACGCCGAGGGTCAGTTCCCGTTCCAGCGCAATCTCCTGTAAACGGAATACGAAAAACGAAGAAATCAAATCGATCGACGACATGAAATTAATCGAACTGAAACAAAAAGTTCAAAGTTATTTGATTTGAACGAACAAAACAGAACTTTATATTCACTAACAATGAATGTTAGTTGTCTTGCAATGACTGATAAGACAATAATAGGTACACTCAGTGTAATGTAAGCAGTATTGATGGGTGAATTGTATTTTTGAAAGATAACAGAAGAGGAATGGACTTGATGTCGTCGTAGTGCCTGAAAATAAGAGCAGCTCTATTTTGTGCAAAAAGAAAGACTATTTTACGACGGTTTACGGAAGCCAAACGACCAAGATTGTCAATTGATTCCCTGTCTGCTATAATAATGTTTTATTTAATGTTAGAGTCTGAAACGACGTTAAAATTATATAACGTCTCAGTAATGGCTTGTTTGTAAATTTTTGTATGGAATGCAATGAAAAAAAAAAAAATTCCAATGGAATACAAGTGTTTAAAATATATAAGACTATATGTATGTGAAATCATCTACTTCGAACGAACAGAAGAATTGTAAAATTGTTTAATATAATCGAATTTTGTATTTATATTATTATTATTTTAAAGAGCGAACTTTCTTTAATTATCTAATAAAAGAAATATTTTTTCTTATTTAGATACGTAATACGTTATTTATTATAATTATTTCGTTATATTTAATTTACAATTAAAAGAAAAAAAATAAGAAAAATTCGAAAGCTCGATTGCAATGTAGTTCTGTGGTTCGATTTAGAACATTTTTAATGGCAACGTTGGCAATAATTGTGTTTTTAACTAGTCAATTATAAAAACACTAACAATTGTAAAATATATACAAACTTCATGTGCCTGCAAATGTTAGATTTAGCTCACGTTTATGTCATCTAACAAATCATAGAGATAATATACATTTTTTATATCAAAATATCATCAAGTAATATTAAGTACAACGATATAATAAAAAGTATAGTATATTATACCAGAGTTTCAATTAAATGAGATTAATAAAATATTTTTCATTACTTTACCTGTTTGAAATTTAAAGGAATATCTTTTTAAAAAGTATACAACAAATATTGAATGTAGAACAAGTTGTTAGGGAACGTAGAATAGAATGGACCATTGTTAACGATTTTTGTGAATATAATACTTGAAATTTTATATATCAACAGCTAGCTACAAATTAATTTTCTAAGAAAACGTTTTTACGACATATATATTTGCAATCGTTGCGTAAAACATCGATATATTTGATAATGTATAGGTGCACCGTCATTTCCTAAGCCAAAAACTCATTAGTATTAGATAATTTATTTATATGTACATGGCATATAAAATTACGCATATTTAACCGAATTTTTTCTACAAAAAGAAAGCTTACAAGCAAAAACGTAGTGCTGCATTGAACTTCTTCAAAAAAACAAACTAAAAAATCAGCGACAATAATGCAGCAATTTGTAAGTATTATTATTGTCTAGGTATTAAATTGTATGTTATTTAAAGTATCTTACGTCTAATCTTAAGGGCCGCTCGTGTTTTCTCTAAAAACACTCGGAAAACGACAAAAATATACTCAATTGAAAAACGACAACTACTCTCGAGAAAAATCAAATTTTGATAAATTATTTTCTATGTACTTTACGGTGAACATCGATAAAATATTTTTGGAAAAATTACACATTTGTGGAGAGTATATAAATCATATTTAATATTACGAAAAAAAAATTGTAAATATTATACGTAACCAAGTGCCTTATTTAAGTGTGTAGTTTGTAAATCAGCATTTATATAAACAATCTGTTACTCTACATAAAAATGAAAAATAAATTTGTATAGATTGTATAACTCATTGGGTAAATATCATATATATGTACTCATCCTCATTATTACACTGTAATGTTAATTAAGATTGCTAAAATCAATAAAATTTGTATGTAATAAATAATACGGAATTGGTTTATTGCCTACAATGCTCATCATCTTTGAGTTACTCCTGTTTGTCGGTTAAAGAAATGACCCCTATACCTTTTCCTATCATCAGATCAGATTGCCTGCCAATTAATTTTTTATGCTTGTTAAATACTTATCCAAAATTTCAACGAATTCTTCGGATCGTATTAATTTTAAATATAGAAGTCCGGTCGTACATTGGCAATGTACCAAATAATTAAAAAACAAAAAAAAAAGACTTGTTAAACGCAAGACAGGAACGCCATATATAGGTATATTGTTTTGTTTTGATCTTTGACTAAAGTAAATTTACTAATACATAGGTATACCTTCAATACATAATCTGTCGTATAAATAGCAGAGGGGAAAGAAACGATTCAGGCCCACCGTAGGTCCGGCCTTGCACTGCATCACCCGCCAGGAAATTATATATAGATATTTAAGTCCCCTTTCGAACTTATTGTAGCGAATCAGGCCTCATGTACCGGCCCTGCGACTTTCGTCTTTATAATTAAAAAAATTTCTATCATATTTTCGAACGTTAAGTTGTTTTAAATTGTTCAAAATTATATATATATATATATATATATATATACACACACACACACACACACACGTTTTATATTATATGCTATAATATAGTAAATACAAATGATTATCGTCAATTTTACATATGAATTTCACCATTTATATAACATTCTATTCAAATTTAGACCATGCGCAACTATAAACTTAGTAGCAACTATTACTTTAATAAATAAAAGTCACATATAAGTGCTCACCTTTACTAAAATATACACATATACATAAGTACTTTAGCTCAACAACCCTCTATTTAACTTAATTTTCTCGAACCCATTCCGATGTTTCCAAATTCTCGTAAACCCACTAATACCTTTCTCCAATTAGCAAAAATGATGCTCTTCCCGGTATACTAAACACAATTATTATGCTTGAATTCTCACACCCTGCGCTGTCCTCATGAACCAATTCAACCTCTAAATAAGTACCACGCGCTATGGTATAATGACAGCGCACAGCTGATATACTTTCGCGCTGTGCCGCGGCCGTTCCCCCTTGATACCCCCACATCACCTAGTCTTTCTGCTAGTTTTATACTTGAGTATATCGTGATATCCACAATCCAGTGCACTGTGCATGAAAGGCGTCGCCAGTGCCTAGCGCGCGTGCAAGAAAAGAACGATGACACAAAATGAAAATAAACAAGATAAAGCGGTATTTAAACATTACCCGTAACACTTGTTATCTTAGGTGTTCTCTAGGTTATTAATTGGGGCAGGTGAGATTGTTAGATGAGAGTCTTGCAAAAGTGTTTCTTAACCTGTTGTTTGTTAGTAGATTGAGTGTCTCATTTTGTTTTGTCATTTGCAGGATTGATTTTTTCGTTGAATTAAAATGAATTGGAAGACATGAAAAAGGTGAAGAAGAAATAAATATTTGTTCAGTAGTAAAGTTGATCTTTGATGGATGAAAATGCGTCACTCAACATTCTGCTGTTTAAAAAATGAAACTAACAAAATTTTGCATTTCTGCTCAAGGAGAAAACTTTATTGGTTCTTTGCTGTTCTTAGGATTTTGATGAATTTTATTCCACAAACAGGATACATTCATCCAGATGAATATTTCCAATTTATTGAAGTTGCTTCAGGTAAATCTGTTTTATACTGGACATTTTTGCTAATTTGGTATACTCATTACATATTTTGATTTATTAACAAGTATGTTACTTACAGGTGATACTTTTGATATTGATGTTTACAAACCATGGGAGTATAATGTTACATTCCCTCTAAGGCATTCTATATTTCCTCAATTATGTGTCAAAATGCCTTATTTAATTCTTCAAGGTTTTAATCCCTTTTGTGAATACTATTTTGGTTTCTCATTGAAAACACCTTACTTCCTTGTACTTTTTCCACGACTATTAATGACTGCACTATCATTTACGACTGACTATTGTTTGTATAAAATATGTTTGATATATCATGAGTCTTATGTGGAAAGACTGACAATTCTTGCAAGTTCTTATGTTATGTTGATATATTCAACTCGAACATTTTCAAATTCCATTGAACTGGCATTAACATCCATACTACTGTATTATGTTTCAAGATGCATTGAATTTTCAAATAAAGTTAGTACATGAAATTATTGTGAATTGATTTTTGCTAAATAATCATAATTTATAAATGTTTTAGGTGGTTCTGCAAAGTGATTATCTTACGAATAAATATTATAAAGCTAAAAATGGAGTGGAGCGTACAAAAATCTATAAACTTCGAATGTCTCTACCTCCACATTCTCTGAATGACTGTCTATTACTTGCAACTATCACTGCAGTTGGAACCTTTAATAGACCTACATTTTTAGCTTTTGCATTTCCACCAATATTTTTTTGGTTGCAAAGAGGACTTGGATCAAAAAGTGTTGGATTCTTAGATTTTCATATCAGGATTTTCACATTCACTTTTTTTGCCATTCCCATAATTATTGTTCTAATTTTGTATGACAGTTTATACTACGGATACTTAACTTTAGATGAGATCACAAAATTTGAAATCTCTATTAATCATTTTGTTGTTACTCCATTCAACTTTTTAAAATACAATTCACTTACAGACAATCTTAAGGATCATGGCCTCCATCCTCGATCCTTGCATTTTATGGTAAATGTACCTCTACTTTTTAACATCATTGGAATCATTGCTATGATTACAGTTGGAAAAATGATAAATAGGTAATATTATAGTATAATGAATTTAAAATTTAATTATGTTAATAATTTACTGATTTTGATTTAATTTTAGTGGTTTAAGAGGTAGATGGTTGGAACTACCTCGTATTCAAAATGTTGAAAGTTTGATGGTAGCTTCTTTTGTGATACCCATTACAGTTCTCTCAATTTTTCCTCATCAAGAACCAAGATTTATTCTCCCTGTAGTTTTACCACTAATATTTTTATTTGCTCATTCAATCAAGGATCCCTCAGACATTGGTCAAGTTAATGTAGCCGATGGTAAAAGAGCTAAGCCTACTACACCCAATAGAAAAAGTAAATTTGAACTGAAAATTTGGTACATAAGTAATATTGTCTTAGCATTATTTTATGGCTTTGCACATCAAGGTGGTGTCTTGCCTCTAACATCACATTTATCAAGAGAATTGAAAGCCAAACCATACCTAACTCATGTTCATTACTTTAGTTCGCATACATACCCATTGCCTACTAGTCTTCTTCACTTAAGAAATACAAGGAAGCTATTTCAAAGTGATTCAGGCCATAAATATGTACTTACAAAGGATTTCTATAATCATGAGTTTGGATCAAAGTCCGTGGAATACATACACAACAAACTAGTAATAGCAGTTGATGAGTGTGAAAAAAACTGGCAGTTTAAAAGGATTCCTTATCGGATGTACTATGCTTTGCCATATAGTTTTTACAATGAATTTTCAGAATATGCATTGAGCAATGAGACTCAATTATTCAAATTTAGTCTAGTTAAATCATTTTCGCCGCATATTTCAACGGAAAAATTGCCTGAGATAAAATTACCATGGGAATGCTTGCATCTAAGTACTGCACAAAACTGCGTGATAGATTCCGTAGAAAATATCTCGGACAGTATTCTCAACCCTTTAAGATATTTTACCTTAGTACTACTACAAATTGAGTATATAAATGAAAGATGATCTTAAATATTTTGGGAATACAAAAAGTGCGGCAAATATACCAAAGTGGATTATAAAAAACTGTGAAATAACAAGTACACTAAGCTTTTTAAAATTTTTTATACAGATATAATGCTAATTTCTCTTTGCACATCTTAAAAAAATCTTTAATGAATCTAAAAGAAGTTAAGAATATTTATTGTATTTTATAATGCTGTGACATTTTATGAGAAAAAAGTTTCATAGCATTGTGAAGAAAGCCTTTACATTGTGAATTTTGTAAATATATTAAATAGGAATGTTATATAAAAACTATATAAAAAAAACTAAAAATTGTAAATGAAAAGTTTATTTAATGCTGTAAATTAAGATAAATAAATAAAATCCATATAATAAAATTTAAATTATGATATAATATATATGAATATTATTATATTTATATATTTATTGTTTTCTCTAATAAATTTAATTTTCGTATTAAGTTTACATGAACGGAGTTTGGAAATATCAACTGACTACAAACAATTTTGCACTTGAAGATGAAATTAAAATTATATACATGCTTTAAAGAGATCTAAGATTTCGCGGAGCTCTATTAGCATCAATTAATTCTGTACAAAATTACAGCGACAATTTAAAAGTATCGATAATCAACACTTGTCTTATCGCATAAAATCTGTATTCTAGCTTAAAGTTAGAACTACAGTAGTTCGTAAAAAGGAAATTTAAACTTTCAGCATATAAAAATATTTCTTATTAAATATTAAAGATATTTAGCCTGCCTTTGTCTTTATTGTTATATAAGTTAATACTTTTAGTTTATGTGCATTAGTTTTTCTTTTAAGAGCTTTTTTTCTCCTTTTCTGATCGCATAAAGCTAACGTTGTTAGTTTACTTTAGCTCGACCCTGTCGAATTTTCGGAGTATGTCCATGGCAGGTCCGTGTTGAATTTGCTGCGGTGCACAGCGTTTCGTGCTGGATATAATCGCTGAAAAAAAAATAGAAATCAATCTGTAATTCTCTCAATACAGATCTACCAAAACGTTTAAAAAATGTAGAATGAGTATTTAGGATCGACAAGTTAGACTCATATTTTTACAAGCAATTTGAGAATTCTCTAAAACTAATTGAAAAAATATGTAAAAAATTGTAGTGTTATAAATAATGTATAAAACATAATTTAGCTTTTTAGCATTAACCATCCACTACAATTAATGTCTAAAAAACTTAATTCATCGCATCTTCTTGAATTTAGGCTAGCTCCTCAAAAACGTAACACTCACTGGATTGTCAATGTAAGATTCGCAGCCATAGCACCAGACGGATATATCGCTGAAGCTGATGGCTAGTGGATGTTGCGTACTCTGCTGATGCTCGAGTGCGTGCTGATTGATATTACGCGCGCAGTGTACAGTGTAGCACTGGAGGCAAAGCCAGTTCTCGGCTGTGCTGGCACATTCGGTGCAAGGGCTATGGACGTCGATACCAGAAGCGGGTACCGGGGCCACCGAGCCAAGGTGCGGACAGTCGGTGAGCGGAACCACAGCGAACATTTCCTCGTTCACTAGTGCCTGGAAAACGATGAAGGTGTGAAAGTAGGGTTGGTAGTTATATTGGCTAGTTTATTTAATTTAATTGTTTGGGGCAAATGACTGGAAAAACGATAGATTCTTGATTCTTCATATGTATTACATATGAAATCAGTAGATGATTGATATAACGTATCGTTAAAATTGTATAAGTAGCATTTGAATCGATTTTCTATCTATTATTATGATCGAGTGGTATGTGAAATGATACGCCACCTAACAAGTTAACAAATTAAATTGTCTGATTGATTATTAAATGATAAATGACCTACATAAGTCATCTGTAATGAAATATGCTTTGACATTCAGTACTTATCAATTAATTTATTTAATTATTATCAATAAAATTCTTAATAATAATCTATCAAAAAAAACTTGACATACATTTGATTGCCTGGGCTTTCATCAAGATAAACACATTATTACATAAAAAGATATACTAATCAAACTTATTAAGTAAATTTGATGAATTTATTCCCTCTTTACTATTTTGAATCAAGCTGTATTGCAAATACCCATACAAACCTGTAGATTGTCCTGTAGATAATCCAGCAACGTTCCCCTCCGCGGTCGCTGTCCACTGGACGTTCCAGGCTGTTCCATCCCGCTTCCACTACTACTCGCTCCACTGCCAGAATTATCCGAACTGTTGAAATCCCCTTGCTTATCCTTATCAGGGTTTACGCACTCCTTTATCTTCAAATTGTCCAGGTCGATCTCGAGCTGGACGACCTGGTCATCTTTCTTCTCTTCGTTCGCGCTACTGTTGTCCTTTGGAAAATCACCTTGGCTGCTGAGCCTCTGAATGGGTTTAGCTCGGGGCACCTTCGCCTTTGGCAGAACATTTTCCTGGGGCAGGGATTGCTGGAAGATGAGGTTCGGCCAATATTGCTTGTGCGTCTGTAGAACGTTACAAATCGAGGAGACAGCGCTTGGGCAGGGCACCAGATTGGATTCAAGAGGTGTAAGGGGATCGCCGAGGAGAGCCTTCGTACACATCGTCATCGCGTACGAGATGGAGTTGACATTGTAACCGCCTTCGAGGCTCAGAATCAGACGGCCGTTTGCCAGAGACGAAAGCCAGTGCGTCATGTGTCCGTAGGCTTCTGGAGTGACTTTGCAACCTATGGGTTAAAAGGATTTATGTATTATATATTTTAAATAATATATTCGAATACATAAATACGAAATAAGAATTATTATACTCTTGTTTTTGTTTTTTTAATGGCTTTTAAAAATTCAATTTATCTTTGATGATAAACAAGTTGTAAATTTTATGTCTTGTGCAGCAGACATCATGATTCGACAATCTTTGTACAAACAAAAGTTTATTCGAGGCAAATAAAGCCGTCTTTTTATCAGCAGGATGTTTTGGTGTTATAATAAGCAGACACTTTGCTGAGTCACTGCATACATGTATAAAACAAAAATAATCTAATAATATGTTTGTAACCTATGCGCGACAATAAGGTTAATTTAAAATATTTATTAAATTAAACGAAATTTTTATAACTTTACCTACAGTTTGCGAATTGATAAATATTTTTAAAAAATCTGTACAAAAACCGCTATTTTTATGGGTAAAAGTCAAAACGAACTATTGATGAGAAATTTTAATTTCTTATTCAATACGTAAACCTGACATCTATACGAGAAAACTTGATTTACTCAGCATATTTAGAATGAAATCAAAAGGCCGTCGGTTTTAGAAATTTTTAAGCATCTAAACTGTTGTGTAAAAAACAATTTCAAAAAATTTTAATTAAACATATTTATAACTTTTGTTAACCATGTTAGTAAAAACAGTTCTGAATATAATAACGAATAAGAAAAAATTTAATCCATAAGGAATTAACTTACCTCCTAGAGGATCAGCAATGCAAGCATCGAAACCTGCCGAGACTAGAACTAACTCAGGGTTGAATTGGTAAGCGATTGGCATAACTACTTGTTGAAAGGCTGCGATATATTCGGCGTCCCCCATTCCTTTCTGTAAAGCAAACCCGTAAACATTACATAGATTAAAAATATACAATTTTCATTGAATTTATTTATTTTTAATAACTCTATTCACAAACCTTATTCCAAGGAATGTTTACGTTGAAACCCTCTCCTGGACCAGAACCTACTACCGTATAATTAGCGGCTTTTGACTGTGGGAAGAAATTACCGTTATCGTAACGATGTATCGAAATGTACAAAATTTTAGGATCATCCTCTAAGATAGATTGGGTCCCATTTCCGTGATGAATGTCCCAATCAACTACCAAAACTCTGAAAGTGCACAAAATATTTGAATATTTTTTATATGACCACTATTTCGAATAATTAAAAAGAATAAAAAGAAAAACCATTGTACCTCTTTAGTTGATGAAATGCAACAGCATACTTAGCGGCAATAGCCACGTTATTAAAGATACAAAAACCGCACGCCGTGTCCTGCTCCGCGTGATGTCCGGGTGGCCGAACGATGGCCACTCCACTTTGACTTTCGCCGTTCAGTACATTATCAACAACCTCCAGCAGCGATCCCGCGGAAATCCTGGCACTATCCCAGGTTTCGGGATGCAGGTAGACAGAATTCAAATCAGAGGCTTGTTTGGCTAAGTCTCTCAGTTTGGTCTCGGCAGTCTTTTTGATGTTATCAATGTAGTCTTGCGTATGAGCAAGTAGAATTTCCTCTTCGGTTGCCATTCGTCCCTTAAGAATTTTATTTGGAATTAGTGGCTGGACTAATTTTTATGCGAGTAATAGTGTTGGAAGGCTTACTTGTAGCTGGTGACAGCGGTCAATTAAATCGTAATCTTTGTGCCTGGAAAAGATGCTGCTGATCCTACTTGGTTTTTCCGGATGAGATTCGTCCACGACATTGTAATGTTTAAGCATTCTTTCGTCGTAAACAATGCTAACACGGTTTGGTGCTTTGTTAAGCTTCGTAACTGTAAGAATTTTATATAAATAACATACAATTCATAATAATAAATAGCTTTGGAACTGAATTTTTTAAAATGAACCAAAAAAAATGGAAAAAAACTTACTTTGTTGAAGAAAGTCCAATTTTTTATTTATGTCATCTACATCAGCCTTACATAAAACAGGGTAGTAATTTCTAGTTTCAAAAACGGTCGGAATTATATCAGGACCACTGAAAAGTATTTAATATACATATATTTTATTCAATGTTTTGTTATTAAAACACGTAAATTTAATATTCTTACTTGAATGTCACTATTGGTAAATGCTTATCTTGCTTATTACTAGAGTTTGTACTATTTACACTATACAAATCTTGGTATTGATAACATTTCCAATGCTGTTTATGTGCATATATTACATTTAGTATAGTTTCTTGAATGCTACAAAAATAATAAATAAAGTATTTTAATACTATCTATAAAATTTACAGATTAACAGTAATAAATTATATTACCTCTTACAAGGTGGTTCTAATTGTTGTATCATTGGACATGGGTCTCCTAAAAGTGCTCTAAGAGTATGAGCTGCTCCTTCTGCTAAAGATTTTAGACAGTAACCACCCTGAACAATTCAAAATGATAATTACTGATAAAGTAACAAAACTTAATTGAATATAAATTAAAAAAATATATACAATTAACATACCTCAAGAACTACAGCAACTTTTCCAGATGCAAGACCAAGAAGTGAGGAGACTAAGTGAGCATAAAACGCAGGAGTAATTTTCATCAAACCCTACACAAGAATAACTTGAATTACTTGTATAATCTTTTGATGTTACATTACAGGTATGCATTATTATATCTGAATAAAATAAGTAGATAAGACTTCAATTTTAATGTTTAAATCTTGAATATCATATACTTTTAGATTTTTTACATTAAAGTGAAGAATTCCAGTAGTGCTTACTAAAGATGAACTTGCAGCTAATGACAATATTTTATGAGTGCATAAATGATGGATTACCTTTTCATCACCAAGTGCTGAATCAAATCCAGCGGATACAAGGATAAGGTCAGGACAGAACTGGAGTGAAAAAATGAAATATGTTAATGTATGTACATATTAAATTACCTCTGGACAACCAAGAGCTGCATCATAACCAGCTGAGACTATGATGAGATCTGGTTGGAACTAAAAAAAGGCAAATCATAATCAAAACAACTTATTTGTAAAATATTATAAAAAATAAAATGTAAAATAATTTTAAAATATTTGAAAAATTAACTTACTTCATAAGCCATTGGAAGTAAAACTTGCTGAAATATTGCGAGGTAATCAGCATTTGTCATTCCAATTTTATTAAGAGGAATATTAAAATTAAATCCTTCTCCAGCTCCTTCCCCAATATAATGATAATTAGATTCTCGTAAATTTGGCCAAAATATTCCATTTTCGTAACGATGAATAGAAAAATATACAACCCTAAAAATTAGAAAATATTAATAATTTTTTTTTAATTATAAAAAAATACACTTTTTATTTCATATTTTTTTAAGTATTTACCTTGGATCATTATAAAACATTTGTTGCGTAGCTTGTCCATGATGAACATCCCAATCTACTATGAGAATCTTTTTTGCCCAGTTATTTTTCAAAGCTATATCAGCTGCTATAGCTACATTATTAAAATAACAGTAACCACAGTAATCTGATTTCATAGCATGATGTCCTGGAGGCCTAATAATAGCCATTCCATTTTGAACATTTCCTTTACAAATGTTTTCAACTAAATTAATAGTTGATCCCGTAGCAAGTAGTGACACTTGATAAGTTGTCTAATGTAAAATAAATGTGATAATTTAATAACCACAACTATTAGCAATTAGTATCAATTAAAAAGTATGATTTTAAAAATAGTTAGACTTACAGGATGGAAATAAATTCCATCATATTGTGTAGCAAGTTTTTCAAATTTCTCCACGTCATTGCATCCATCAATAGATTTTAATATTTCTATGTGAGCAGGAGTATGCTTCAAAAGTAGTTCATTATATTCAGCCTTTCGAGGTGCAATAAACATGCAACGTTCAACTAATCCCAACTGCTCACATCTTTGCAATACCCTTGTAAACCTTTCTGGACATTCAGGAAAGTCATCATCCCATAAACATCTATGTTCTGACATAGAACGATCAAAAACAAGGCCTGTATTTTTCCGAATCATGTCTTTGGCATCAATAGCTTTTTGGAAGATATCTTTTATAACAGTGTTGCTGTTTCTTTTGCCTAAAGCTTTCTTACGCTGAGCAGCTTCTCTCTTAGCAGCCAGAAGAGCTGCTGATGGCTTTGCCTACAAGATAAAATTAAAAAGTGTTTTATCATCCTTGCATTATCATTAAGTATTTGTAAAATGATATAAGTAAGCATGAATGATTTTAATATATATATTTGTGTAACTTTGACGAAATCATACATACAGTGAAACTTAATATTTTACATTAAAGCTTTGGTTAGTTAGTTCTCGTATAATTTTTTTTTTTGCAAGGTTATATCATATGAATATAGACCATATCTAAACTATTTTCCTCGTTCGTTGTGTGTGTAATATGTGTGAGACTTTACGTGTATATGCGCGAGGAAAAAAAAATTATCTGCATTGTGTGGAAAATAAAAGAGGAAGTAATCAACAAAATAAGCATGATAACAAATAGCATGATAAGATACCATGGCACCAACTATAATAATAAATTTTGAAATAATAAAAATTATTTAATAAAAATATAACGAAAAATTAAAAGAATACTAAAGTGTTAGTTACATTCAAAATCTACTTATTGATCATTAGTACAAAGTTGACAAATGTAAAAATATATAAGTTACATTGGCCATCCTTGGTGATTTTTTGTTGATGGTGCTGCTAGTGTTCTTTGTCTTTAACGACATTGTTGGCGGCCCATTCTCCAATTTAATTTGCCTAGAATTCTCAATTGTTTTTATCAATTGAATCTCACTTTCAGCCAATTGCTTAGCAGCACTGATGAGACTGGTACATGCATCTAATTCCGACTAATAATGATGAAATGAATAACATTAAAAATGCATGAATTATAATAATAAAGAAAATAATGGCTTAAATAAAATGTAAGCAGACTAAATCTGTATGAACAAGAGGAGTACAGTGAAAGTCTATGCAAAATATGAATAAAAATGTTGATGACATAATAAAGTGAACAGATGAAGCCAAAGATAAATGAAATCGATGTGGGCGATGATCAAATGGAGACATGACCATATTAAGAAGCAAGTCTACATGTATGCATCATCATCCATTCTCTTTATTCTTTGAGTTATTACCAGAATTTCTTGAAATTGACTTCAATTTAGACATGCACTTAACAAATATTCAGTTTAAACAGTAAATCATCGAACAATTAATGCATTTTATATCAATTAACAGACTTAACCTTTAAAAATATTTACGATCACAGTATTTACGTATGTAAACTATAACAGATAACATACGAGTGTACGTAAAAACAGAAACTATAAACAACAAGAACTATTTAAATAATTTGCATGACTAAAAAGTATGACAAAAATACTTAAAATTGTGGGTTCGCATCGTGTTATCATCACCAATTATTTAGATAACTTTAACGACTCTCACTTATAATTCCAATTACCATTTGTAGCAGAGGTATCGACGACGTTTACACGGTTCGTTCAATAAAAAATAGGAGGGGTTAAACGTCAGGATCGACGGTCCATCGAAACACCTCGGTAATCCTTTTAAATTAGATTTTCGCATCAACCTTTCCTTTTATAGTAAACAACAAATGAGATGTGCACAATCACTGCTTGTCTTAAAGTTCCGCTTCTCGCTCATATTTCCGATCATATTCTCGTGGACTATAGTACTATACCACTATAGTCTCGTGTTCATGTGAGCGGCGGAGTTGTGTCGTGAATGTAAACAAACAATTAATTTTGATTTGACGCGAAATAGGATTGTAGTTTTGTAGTTTATGATCTGTTGTCGAATGGCGTTGTTGTATAGGACTGAAACTGAATTTAGGTGGATGTAAAAGTATAGTTACAGAGATTAGTAGAGAGATTGCCAGCGCCTATCTTTTTTTTTTATTCCTTATATAGAGGCATTGACTCCAGATCACGTCTTCTTAACAATTCTTCTAATTTCTCTATTAATTTACACTTTCAATATACTATTTCCAAAATATACTAATATATATATATATACTCGTGACTTAAAATTCTTTATTCTGTATTATCTATTATTGCTACTTATTTCCTTTTATAGTTCTATGTCTATTCTGTTCTTTTATAAACTAAAATTTAAATATTATAAGTTTCTTCTTTGCGTTTTCTTTAAACTGCTATTTTCCAGTTACTAAAATGTGATCTTCAGCAATAGAATCTTTATTTGTTACTAGGCTACTATGGTTGTGTAGTGACGTCCCTTACACTCTGACATCACTTATACCTCTGTCAGAGTTAAGGCAGATTCGTATGAAATAATATAAAATAATCGTAAATACCCTGGTAGAAAATTAACCATTTTCGTTAGTTAACATGCTAATCAAATGGAAGCTTTTTCGACCTAAATAAATTTTTAAACATTATTG
>JAYJLV010000046.1:16832662-16852158 GCA_036873485.1 Torymus texanus
ACTTTAGATTATTTACCACCAGAAATGGTCAATGGTCACACGCATGATCATACTGTTGATTTGTGGGGAGTTGGTGTTCTAACTTACGAATTCCTGGTTGGTCAGCCGCCATTCTTAGCTAAAACCTATGATGAAACTTATATGAGGATTAGGAAAGCTAACTACAAGTGTCCTGATTATGTAAGCAGTGATGCTAAAGGTTTTATTTCAAAGGTACACATATGAACTACATTTTTCTACAAATGTTTCATTTCACTCTTACAATATTAATTTATGTTTTAGTTACTTGTTGTAAAACCTGAAAACAGATTATCTTTAGATGGAATATTGCATCACTCTTGGATTGTTAAAAATCGCACGACGGAACCAACAAAAGATAGTTTACAAAGAAGTTAAATTTTTTAGAGAATTTTAAATAGTTTTTAAGTATTTTAATTTAGTTTTTAAGTATTATTAATCGCATGGAATTCTTTTAAATAAACCAAAAATTCTGAAACTTTAGATCATTTTAAATGTTTGACTGATACAATTTATTGTAAAACAAAATTTGTAGAGTTTTTAAATATTTTATAAATATGATTCTGAATAATGTTATAATATACACATTTTATTATGGTGGCATTTATAAAATTTTATAAACCGAAATATTCTTCGATCAAGAATCAGTCATTACCAATTTAATTAAATCGACTTTTGTACTTACAAATAAATCTTTTATACTCTATAATATGTTGTAAAAATTCATTTTTTCCAATCCATAATTTGCATACATTTTACAAATTTCAATTTTCGCGCCATTAATGTATATTCAATGCAAAAAAATTAATTGATGACATCACAAATTATAAAAAATTACAGACAGAAAATACATTAAATAATAAACAGAAATTAAATTGATGATTAAAAATAAATTCCTTGCTTTTATTCTGCTACCGGTCCTGCGCACCGACAAGGATCTATTTAAAGTTGGTATCCATCTATGCTATCTTTGTCTTACCCTGTACCCATTGGCTTTGCCATAAAGTTGCATCGGTCTGTCTTTACACCGTTCCAATTGCAGTGGCAACATTGTTCCGATATGTTTTCCCAGCAACTCTAACCTAAAAATCTCTCGCGCACTGTTTACACGTGGTGTTGTTGTTCGTGCTCCACGTGATTATTTTTTATAACATTTTGTGCATTAAAAATTATTAACAATGAAGGAAGAGAAGGTTAAGATCAAAATCGAAGATGAGGGTAACGAAAATCTCGATATTTCGAATGTTAATGAAGCCAGTTACGAGGATAAACTGAAAATTGTAAATGCTATTGCTAGTCCGATGGCATCAAAGAAATTATCTAAGAAAATTTACAAATTAATCAAAAAAGGTAGGCATATGTCTTTGTTTACAAGCTTTTCAATTATTCATTTGATAAATAATTGATTAAATAATTACATTTTTACATTTTTTACTTTTTTTATAAACAGCCTCCAAACAGAAAGGTTATCTCCGAAACGGACTAAAAGATGTTCAAAAACACATTCGTAAAGGAGAGACTGGGTAAGAAACTTTTAAGTCAAATAACTAACTCTGAATTTTTTATTTTTCGTATATTAATATATTAATCATTTGTAAAATATTATATATAAATTCATTAGTAATTAGATTTAAAAATCTTATAAGTTGTATAATAACAAATAATTTTTACAAATAGTTGTTACATAATATTGTTAACTATGCAAAACTATATTACTTTATTTATTATTTTATTTCTTTTACAGGATTGTAGTTTTTGCTGGTGACGTTTATCCCATTGAAATAATGTGTCATTTGCCTATTGTATGTGAAAACAAAACCATTCCATACTGTTATACACCATCTAGGCAAGATATTGGAGCTGCACTTGGTGTAAAGAGAGGCAGTTTAATGGTTCTCATAAAAGAACATCCTGATTACCAAGAACTGTATGATGAAATCAAAAGCACCATGGAAACACTATCAAGTCCTTTGTAATTATATTACAAAAATTTAATATAGATTTTTTATTATATATTGTACAGTATTTCTTATAAAAATCAATTAAAACTTAATTTTGTAAGTTAATTAGCAATAATTTTCTTTATTCTTCATTGCATGTAAAAATTGTAGCTTAATGACTGGATTCAATTTACATTATGTTTATAAAATTTTGTATCACGGTGAAACCATTGCCTTGACTTTGTCTCTTAGCTACGTTAAAAGCAGAGAGGAGGTAACTGTGAGAATCTGAGTTAATATAAAAAGTCAAACTATTCTCTGTATCTGGTAATGAAACAGAATCATGTACATCAGATTGTGCGTCGCTATTTGTAGATACACTAGCAATACCAGTACTGCTTGTACGCAGGAATTCTGCTACTCTTGCTCTCATTTGTTGATCCATCTGAAATTTACATAAATGACTGTAATATTATGTTTAAAAATATTTTATAATAAAATATTTTTTGAAATTTTTCATGCAACTTTTGTGTCTCATGTTTTATTTTTCAAACTATACCACAAACATACATACCTCAACATGTTCAACAGGTGATACTTTTCTAAAATGCTGAGGAGGTGAATTGTTTGAACAATAGAGCCGTAACATGCTTGATTCAGATGGATGATCAGCTCCAGTTAAATCTTTTAAAGAGAATATTTTTTCTACACTATCCTCAGCAACATTAACAATCAATAATGCTTGCCTGGTGAGAACAAGAGTAACAGCTCTGTTACTACCATGAAGCACTACATAATCAGCATTTGTCACATGTAGAATACTATCGTGGCTTTTTGCTAATAATGGCATCAGTCTCCAAGCATATCTCAATGATGAGGTACTAGATCCATTTGAATATTGCACTAATGGTCTTTGCCGAGGCTGCATAATTAAAAATCATAATTAAAAAGAAATTAAATTAAAATAAAAAGTCAATGTTAAGCTTATGTTTACCGATGGCAAAGAGTTCCAGCCTGTCCCTTGTAATAGGCCTTGACCTGTCAATGCAACAAGTTCAGCTGCTCCACTCAAAGGTTTAGTAACAACTCCAACCAGTCCAAGGCCAACACCTGCTACTAAACCCCTAGTGGATGTTTCACCTGACATAACTTGTTGTAAGGGATGGTGTGCAAGGCCAGCCACTGCAGCTGTAAATCATTTAATACAAGCTTTATCTAATTTCTACAAATTAAATTAATTTAATTTTCTAAAATATAATTACCTAGCAGGCTCATTCCCAAACCAGTCAATCCCTGATAAAGCCCCTGAGCTACACCTTGCGGTCGCATCCTTCGGAATTCCTCCTGGCGTTGTAAATGTTCTTCGTCGAGCGTCAATCGATCTAAATTTCGCGCTACACTTGATGCTAACTTCGTAACCGAATTTACAGTACCTTTAAAAACATAATTTTAATCGTCAATCGTTCCCAATTATCATTAATTAAAACAGATGATAATGCTTACCTGCTGTAATATGTTTTACAAGACTTGCCGAGCCATGCGTTATACCGACTATGAATCCCCAAGGACCTTGCAAAAGTCCTTGGAAAGGCATAGAAATAAAGTCTTTTAGCCCAGACCCTAGGGCTTGTGCCAAACCACCTGGAGAACCCAAAATTTCAAGCGACCCAACAACCCATCCGACTCCGAAAATAGCACCAGACAAGTAATGCATAGCGAGCGCATTACCGAGACGATACGGAGTCGATATTAAATTTTTCCTATCGAACGCTTCAAAGTACAATGGAGAATGATCGAATGCCACATAGAGGTGCACTGAAGTATGTACACTGAGTAGAATTGACACGGGCTCTATCACAAAGCTTTGCAGCCTCAGAGGGTGACTTAGTATTCTAGCATCGACTAGTATGTGATCTGGTAGATAAATATTATTTGTGATTAAAGACTGCATAGAAAACTTCTTCGATGCTGGGACAATGAAACATGATGGCAGTATCGATGTAGCATAATCCATTAGTAGAGTAACGTAAGTACCCTCGATGTATGCACTTATTGGGGCAATTTTCATCACGACTTCTTTACATACTGTAATTCCAAAACATACAAATTTTGAGAAAATTTTTTTTTGAAAAGCTCTTAAAATAAAATTATAGTTTTACCTTTTTTGTCATGGCCATTCTCCCACAACAAATCAATAGTTAACAAAGAATTTTCAATTATATATTTAATATTTTTTTTGAGGCTGCTACTCAAGTAAATAGCAGGATCTTTCTTGACAAATGGCTTTTGACTAATCAATACAACCGGAAAATCAAATCCGCCATGCTCAAACATTTGATTATCCAATTGTAAATCACCAATGTAAATGCTTAAGTTGGAATGATGTCTTCTGTAATCAATTAACAATATTGTGTCAATCATGCACAAATTGGCAACTTCAATTCTTTGTGCACTGTCATTTATGTCCTTCATAATAGAAATCGAAAATTCTTGCAGGTGAATCGTGGCCGACATGTTCTGAAACTTTTTATGTTTATACTCCTCAATCGTCATTAAATCTGTGTTCGTGGATTGCGTTTTATTCACAAGTGTTGTATTATTGAAAGAGAATGTTAAATTAGGCGTTGAAAGAACTGATGAATCTACTTCTGACATTTCATCTTGAGCTGAGAAGAAAGTTGTTGTTGACGTTGAACTACTATTACTCTAAAAAATTAATTTAAGTTAAATTAAGTTAATATTATTGATGATAACAATATTTTCATATATTATGAATAAATAGAATAGGTACCTGGATTAAAGGCGCTTTTTCTTCTTCTAAATAAGCAGACTGATTTTCCGTAATCAAATCGCTATCTGATTGAAGAGTAGATTTGTTCTCAATTTTATTCCTGATTTCTTGTGCAGATATCTCCAACTGTTTTTCAGTAATTAATTCAGTAATAGGCGTTATTTTTAATAATGAGTTAATATAGATTTAATAAATATTGTATTAAATAGGCAATACCTGTGAAACGGGAGAAAAGTATATGTAAGTCGTGTAACACCTCGTCCGCATAGTAAGTTTCACGTCTCCATAGTTTGGTAAACGCACAAATTGCTCTGATGGAGCATTTAACAATTTTACACTTTTTGACCAAAGTAATATTTTTTCTAAAGTAATACAAATTATATTACATTACTTTTACAAAAATTTATATATATTAAAAGTCGAAGTATTATTGTTTCTCAAACCTGTTTTATTTGACGATTCTTCCGTAACAGATAAAGCTGATACTAACATTGATGAAGGAGTATTTTGATTGTTAGGTAAATCTGGTAATCTACTTCCATATACAGGCATTGAATAATGACATGAACTTTTACTATCGATTTGACAGTTCCATGCAAAGTGTTGTGAATCTGGGATTAAATCATCTGAAACGTATTTTGATTATTTGCAGCATTAAAATTCAGATCAGTGGCTCAATACTAAACTGAAGTTAAAAATTTACCTGATTCATCATTAGACTGTCCAACAATGACATTAAAAGGACACATATTTTTTATGTACAATTGAGGATGCTTATCTACATGGACCATAATGTATACCATGCTTTTATCTTCTTGTGTTGTTACCACTACGGGAATAGTTGTCTGCCCATTCTTTTGAAAATTAAAAAACGAAACATCAGTTGTTATAAACATTCTAAATTAAGTAAATTAAATAATAAAAACGTACTGGAAGAGCAATGCATCTACGGGTAATACTTTGATCCACTCGAATCGGGAACGACCACGATTTATCGGGTAATCGCAAAGAAATGTACAAAGCAAACGGACATTCGTCAATCTTTTCAAATAAAGTATGCCACTGTACAATTGGAATTGCATACCTAAAATAAAAAAATATTTCTTCTAATAGTTGAAGTAATAATACGTAGAGACTTTATTTATTATTATTACCTCTGATCTATGGAAGGTGCAATATTAATACTTGTTGAACTGAGATCATTCGGTAGGCATAAATCAGTCAATGAATTTGGCACCGCTAACGTCGCAACGCACAGCTCGCAGTCTGTCATATTACCTAATACATAATTACTACTTATTCTTATCACACGCATATCTTTATATATGCTCGAATTTAAGCTCAGCATAGAAATCTGTAACGAGACCCAAAACGTTAAAACCGATGTATATATTGAGTACGTATAATGTCTGCAAAAAATACTCACACTAGAACAACAATCAACGCAAGTTTTAACGTTCCCCTCTAACGGTATCAGTCCTTGGGCTCGGGGCGTGTAGAAGCCCTGGCTCCATTCCGGTTTGACTAATTGTAACGCGGGAGACATGTAGAACGTGTCATCGATACCTACTCCAATGTGGAATGTTCCCTTGAATCAAACGAAAATTCAACAATTAACAAAATTTTCTGTAAACATCCGTGAATTTTTTAAATATATATATTGATGTAAGCATACTTCTAATTTCGGGGGCGAGACCACACCGTAATGCGGTATCTTACAGAGTTCCAGATCCTGACACACGACGGAGAGCAGCGTGCCGAGCGAGTTCAGCATGAAGCACCAGGGTTGTAGCTCTAGCAGAAGAGTGCTCGAGGCTAGCCCAGCGTCTTCGTATTTTACCTAAAAGAACAAACACGCACAGGTCGTTAGAAAGACGTTAAATTCCCGATGATTAAAGTACGTACTTGGACGTGCGTTTGAGGCTGATCGGCAGCTACCCACGGGCAGGAATCGTCGCTCTGGAACGGCCACTTGGGCTCCTCGTTTGCCGACTCCAATGCAGCAAGGACTTCCTTGATGCTTTCTTTCTCGGGCCGCTTAAAGAATTTACGCTGGTCTACAGATCCATAAGACAGAGGAACATAGGGGTTCGACACGGAAACGCTCGACCTGCGTTGCAAAAGTTTTGGTTAAATGATTACGATACAAGGTGCAGTAGTGATATAGAATGATAATTACTCGATTTGGAAGGTGAGTTGATGGAAATGTTCAAATGTCCCGGGGCAGTAAAGCTGCTGCCGTTCGCCCTGGCCGTTGATAACTGCGCTTAACGATACTTTCAATGATGGTGTCTCTATCTGAACCCTTGCAGGTACCGGCAAGTATGATCGTATCATGTACAGAGGACTCGTGATTGCCTAAAAAGTTAAGGTTTCATTAATAGTATGGTAGTAATACGTTGAATTTGAAAATTGGAGAACACGTACGAGAATCTTATTCTTCCCATTCACTTGTTCGACGATAATTCTCACCCAGATGCTGAGAAATGTTCCCCTTTCCTGTAAAGGCACTGGAAAACCAAAACTATCATAACACTTTCTTATAAACAAAAATTAATCTACTCTCTTACCTTTGACGAGCCAAGGCTGGCCCCATCGTAAGTTGGGTTGCAGCGGTATATCGCCCGTCCACGACAAATTAGCCACTTTGGCGAACCGCAGCCTCATGGCCATGCTGCCGCTATCGCTTAGGACAATTGACGCTGGCTGCGAGTTGCCTCGTACGAAGAACGTTTCGCGCGACAGAATAGTATTGTTTTTCGCCGTTGCGTCGTACTTTACCAGTTTCATCTCGAAGCTGTCGGTCATCTGGTTTGCAAGGATAAGCTGACCGGTAAATGTGATGAGTTTTTGCGAGGCGGATAAAGAGGATACGTTGATGGAAATAAATGTATCCGAGGATGTGTTAGCCAGGTCGATGTCGTGCGTGTCGTCGGTGTTGACCGAGAACGGCTTGCTCCATGTCCAGCCGTTCTCTTCCACTGATATCCGTAGAACCTGTTATCAGGCTCATTAGTAAAATGTTGTATGAGGTATGGGTTATTCTCTGAATTCGGTTATGTGAAATTTTCACTCTTTTGAACGTGAAAATAGTGAGGAAACCTGTCGAACCTAGGTACGCTTAGCAATTATTTAGTATAATAGTTTGAACTTGCTAAATTCCACGTATTCAAGTTCAGAGAATTTGTAAATTTTAGGCTTCATAGCCACCTACACGTGCATAAATACCTGATTACTCGTGTGTCGCCAGGAATAGAAATGACACTGTCTGCTCTCGAGCAGTATGTTATCATCGGTGCCGCTTTGTCCGAATCTAATCGGGATGTTTGTATCGTTCGCGATGACATACCTCGTCGTGAGCACCATCGTGCCTTTATTCTCCTGGTCCAGTATATTATTCCAGAGGTGTGCTGCCAATGCGACGGTGTGAAACGTCGATGGGCTCAGTTTCACAGCAAACAAGTCGGACGTGAACGAGAAATCGGCGTAGTCGCTATTCGAGTATTGAATTTTAATTTTAGCGGAATCGAGGATCTCCTGGAGCATGAGTAATCCGTAGTCGAGGACGTGAAGACTAAGACTGCCGGCTACATTTACGAGATGTGCGCCGTCCTGCCATCGACTAAACAAAAACGTCGCGTCCTTGTGCTCCAACATCCCGAAGCATTGAGTTTCAGGTATCATACCGTTCAGCTTGTACTTGTCCAGAGGCGAGGGTAAAGTTTCGTAGAACTCTGGGTCCAAATGATTGTAAAACGACATGTGGATTGCGCGTAGGTTCACAGCCATTTGCACATTGGGCACAATCCGTGGGTTAAAGTATGAGTCGATCCTCAAGCAAGCGATTAAGGCCTTGCTGGACAGCCCACCAAGACAGTTGCAACTGTCAAACTCGGCCGAAGGTAGAAGGACAATTCGCCAAACGCAGGCGACGGCTTGCATTGGTGTACGATCAGGTAAGTCAAGACGATAGCTCTCTGTCTCCGACAGGTAGAAGTCAACGTAACGCTGGTATGACATCTGGCTCTCACTCCAGTACTCGATAGCACAGGGCACCCGGTCCACTGCGTTGCCCTCTTTGTCGTATGTCTAAGGGATCGTGAAATGATGGGTCATGATTATGCATTTGGATGCGTCATGAATACTTATAAGTGAGAAAATACTAAATTGTTTGTAAAACGGATGATATAGTACCTCGAAAGGCACTGGACTAACGTGGATCCTCGTGAGCGCTCGTGGATGAGGATAGCGCCAGGCCATGGCTTGTCGCGGAGACGAGAAAAACACAACCTGTTGTGATAAAATACGTTGTCAGAAATGAGAATTAAATTTTCATTCGGTATAAAAAAATAAATAAATAAAAATAATAAAAAATTTCCATAACCTGATAAGGAAACGGTAGCTCCTCGGCATTCCCATCGACGAATTGAAACGCGCCAGACTTGAGATCATCTTTATAATGCTGCTCGTGCGTAGTGAAGCTAACTGAATCCTCTTCGTCCACTTGCTCGGTGTTTCGCGATCTTACTTTCGCCAACACCTCCTGGTAATCCGCCATTACCTCTTTCATAGCCAGTATATGCTTTGGGCCAAAGTCTACGTAGATGCAATCGCTCTCTGCTTGCACTTGTATCTGCGGACTGCCTCCGCTATCCTGCCAGGACTCCCACAGCAAACATAGCGTGACGTTACAGGAACATGGATTCAATAGAACGCTCATCCTCGAGTCGAGGACGGTGGAGACAACAAACGAGTTCCAGTTAAGATTACCGTAGATGCGTTCCGGTCGCGAGACGTTCGTCAAACTTGCTGAGAGGGAGGCTAAGCTGAAGAGCAGCTCCGCTTCAGATTCCGACTTAAAGGATAGGACGAATTGCTTCGTGGACAGGTTTACATCTGGAAGATTGTACTTGCGAGTGACAGAGGTACTGGTGTGGGTTGATGGAGCAGTATGTGCGCTGGTGCTCGTCTCACTGCTGCACTTCGAGGCTAGCGTTATGGAGTTCTCGGTAATAAAACACGCTGATACCTAAAAACAAAACCATACCTTTATCACAATTCTGGCCAATATGTGCCTTTCCATAATTATTACTCACTTTATTTTTAATGAACATGGCGTCGTTTAACCGCGACAACGAGAAATGTACTTGCGTCGGTCTGCCCATATCTACGTTCAGCTGCGGGCTCTTGCTTACGAGCATATCACATTTGACGACTAGGAATGATGGCGGTATGCCAGTGTCAGGATGGGGCTCGCCACTCCTCGTTTCGACGATGCGCAGCTTAAAGTCCTTCTCACTGGGTATCGATGCGGAATTTTGCCCAGTATTGTCGCCTAGGTGAAGAGCCACGTCGAAGCAGGATACCTGAGAAGTATAAGTTGATGAGTAAAGGGGGAGTAGCGATGATAATAAATGAATAAAGGGGGTAGAGCGAACCTGTATTTTCTGACTGAAGTGTTGCTGTGAGATGTAAAGGTTCGGTTGGTTGACCATTGCATAGAAGAGTGGCTGTTTAAGGCTGTTGACATCGTCCTCGTCGACCGTGTTGTCGTTCTGAACCGAATATACATGCATTTTTATTAAAATCATGGTTAATAATATTTTAGAATGAAAGGATGAAAAAGAACCATTACATCGTAATCCGCAGATGTCGCCTTCTCCATATCATACACAATGACGGTGACCTTTCCGCAATTGATTAAAAACTCAAATGGTGGTAGTGCTGGAGGTTCCTGAAGCATAGGTTTCTCAAGATTCGTTGAATTCATGCTAGAAATCTCAAAATCGATGCCGCTATCTTTCGCAAAATCAGTTTCAGACTCAACCGTTGACTGCCTGATTGGATAAATGCTCCTCGGATTGCTGGACGGTATTACGATCTGTCTCAAGCTATTCGGACTCTCAAAAACACTGGATTCGTCTATAGTATCAGGGGATAGCAGACATTCGAATTTCGAACACAAAGTCGATACGAGTTGCATCTGGTTAAGATTGATCATAAGCTCCAAGTCCGTCATGCAATTGATCTCGGCAGCGCTGCCGCAGACAATAGTGTCCGGCTTAAAGATTATCACAGGGGCCACGATGAAGGAGAAGTCAAACCTAGAATTAATAAAGTAATTAGTATTTATTTTTATCAATACATTCTTACTTCTGGACATATAGTTGTAGTTATTAACGAACCTCGTAATCACAGGTAGCGTTGAAAAGTGAGGCTCGAGGCTACTACCGTTGCCCAATTTGTTCCACTCCACCGCTGGGTTCTCATTCATAGTGTACAAATACGACTGCGACATTCTCTACAATGAAACGTTATTTTCATCAATTTCGACTCTTCAACATACCTATATATACTTATAACCATTGAACTATACCTTTGCCACGCTCTGCTGGTAATCCTTCCACGTCGTCGTGTGCGCGCAAATACCGTCTACGTTGATCTGGTACTGTCTGTCCTCCACTGCTGATCCAGGAATGTTCAGTATATTGGCCTGCGCTGCCAACTGATAGATATCAGGTCGCAGTGGTGCCCTGCATATTGGGTTCTCGGCGTGTGGAGTAATTCGCACGCCGTCCAACTACGCAAATCAATCGTTTATAGTTGCCATTCGAATAAACATATAAAATCGAAGGATATACACACATACCTGCAGCATAAGGAGATCATGATGTAAGTCATGGGCCGCATCAGACGGGACAGGCAGCATTAACCTCAGCCCTTTGAACTCTAAATAAATCAGCGGTAGCGATTCGTTACGCAGGCCGGTGATGCTGACGAATGGAGGCGACACGTTCCTCCGGTAGATCGTCTCAGTCGGCGTCTCGTGTCGTGCGGGTCTGCAACTGAGTAAAGGCTTGGCTAGCTGCATGTAGTGCGCAAGTACACTGGGAGGGACGATCACGTCGATCTGCTGGATCTTGACCAGGGCTTCCGTGATGTAGCTGTTAATTGGTTGGAGAGCTTCGGCTCGTAGGTCACGCTGTTGCGAGGATTATCGTAAATGTTAAGATAATAAGTAATTGATCGATGAGGCGATAACTTGTTTGATATGGGCAAACTTTAATTTCGAATTGTAAACTAATAAGTAAACAATTACATAATTTGTTTAAAGGACTTGCGTGCCGTAACTCATTATCTTTAAAAATGACTTCACAAGCATCAACTGGTTAACAGGTAAACAAAGACGTTAAAATTACTCAAGAATTGCTAATTAACTAACCCGTTGCGACTTGGACGTCTTGCGAGCGCCCAACCGTGTGTGTACATTGCCCGACTTGGCAACCGTCAACGTGAGACTCAAAAATCCTGAATCCTCGCTTTTCTCGAAGTTGTCCTCTCGTCCACAGAGCATCAACCCAACGTAGTCGCCAAAGTCCCATTGTTGTGCTTGTAGTCCCCTACGATAAATCCATATTATAAACCACCACGCATACGTTTAAAACCTGATTATTTTACTGTGTAGCAATGACGCTACTGTCATACCTCGTATAATGTAAAATAGTGGCAGTAGTGATTTTATGTTTGAGTTTGAGATACACCGACTGCATGTCGACAGACGTGATGATATCCTCGAGCTCGAGGACCAGTTTGAGCGTGGCATGCTCAAGCTCGCCCATCACGTACAACTTCACCACCACCTTTGTGATCGTCCATTGGATACACGCGGTCAAGTGTAGATCATCTTCGTCTTGGCCTGCGTTGTCCTTGATCGCGGATATTGTCGACGTGGTCGTCGCATCCTCCGGGTACGGCAGCTGCGTTGGGCTGGACGAGCTTTGAGGCACATTGAACGAGACGTCCTTGACTTCCTTAATGCTGGTGAGCGATGTATTGGATTTATGTGGCGACACGGTTTGCATTATCCTCGTGATGTTCATGAATATGCCATGTAGAAACAGCACCTACGTATTTTGTTATTACATACACTGATTTCTCATGCTTGCTTTATTTTTATTATATTACAAGAAAAAGGCTTCACCTGGTCCTCGCATAGAGAGACGACAACGGGCGAGGTATCGATATACAGACACAAACTCAGCGTGCCAGGTTTGCTCTTTGACACCTCAATGCTGGGATTCTTCGCGGTCAGATCAAACGTCGCCTTGAAACAGATCTTCTTGATGAAATTGCGTTGCAAGTCGCCCTTCAGCGTGAAACATTCCAAGTTCAGGATCTCCAGCGTCCATGGGAAGCTGTGCGCCTCTGCAACTAATCACGTATAGTTTATTATTAATAATCCCGATAACAGAAATAATTACTAGGGCTGCCAATTAGATTCCAAGTTCCCATAAATATTTAGTATCCAAATGATAACCGTACAATTGACAGCTCTAACAATTGCATATTAACAAACTTACGGTTAACCCAGAGCTTCTTTGGCACGACGATCGGTAAGCTCTGCAGGTGTCTTGCCAATTTATCCGGCTGCAAGTTGGACGAGTGTACGTTGACTATGGGCGATTTGATCACCAGGATTTGCAGATCTCTATCCGTCTGTAGTGCCTGCGACTTGGCTTCCTCAATGCCCTCCGCGCCGATACCGCTCATCGTCTTCGTGGGTATGTAGACGGTTATATGGCCAACTGAGCCATGCAGGATCAGTTTTGACCACCAGGGGTAGAAGTCCGTTAGGCGACTCATGATACTGGGTTTCTGTAAATTCTAATAAAAAGTACGAGCGTGGGTTATTGCTTGCCGGAGTCGTTGGTTTATAGTTTCTTTTTTTTTGGAAAAGGGTTACCTTTGCACTTGATCAATTTGGACTTTTTTTTTGTTTTCGAATTCGATTAACTCTTAGGATACGTAATTTTCATAAGTTTTCAGTACTCGAAACAACAGTTTCATGAAAAATTTCGTGACTTTCGGTACTATGCTATTCTGCGAACGTATATTTTGAAAACTTATATCACACAGACTTATATACGAAAGAAAGGATCGATTCCCGATGTAAATTATTACCTCCTGGACGTTCTCACTTCTTGCAAAAGCCTTATCTGATTCGCTCATCTTGCGAACGGATTTCTTCGTCGCTTTCTCCATGGCCTCGTCGATTTTTCGTTTCTCCTTGTCGGATGAACTATGCACGCTTTCATGAAGGCTGGGGAAGGTTTTCTTGCGGCTGCTTACATCGGTCGTTGCGTTCTCAGCGCTGAGCAAGCTGTCGAGTCGTGAGTATGGCGTGTTGAGTTTGTAGTAAGTGACGCGGTAGTCCAGCCAGCGGAGTAAAAGTGGATCCAGGCAGCCCTTCATCGGGGATACCTGGAAGGACAGGATCGTCGGGTGTTTCTGGTTACCCGCGTCATTCGAGTATTGCATCACAGCGGTTATGAGGGTTTGGTTGTCCGGAGTGCTGAAATGAATGCCAGATTAGCGAGCGAATAAAAATTAATACGTCGATGAGGATGAAAAGAAATAAATGGATTTACGTTTGGTCTTCAAATTCAGGCCCTGACAATATGAACGCCTGTTCAGTTTCGTTATGAGCAAACATTTTGATACTGCTTAAATGTGTGATGCACGATTTGGTGTTCATTGACATTATGCCTCTGTGGTTTATATTCTCTAGACAGAGCTCAATGAAAATTGGGCCTGTTGAAAGTAACAAGGAGTTGTAGTGAACGTATAACTTAAATTAACAGTAACATTTTAATACTGACTTTTTTCTTCACACGAGTCTGTGTACAAAGACGAACATAGAAGCGGATTTGTCGTATCTTCAGGATACAATATTGAAGAAATAATTGAAGTTGCGACCATTAATTTGGTTTTGGTACCTGTGATTGTTACTGAATCAATCTTCAGATCGTGCGAATTGTGTACTATACTTAGATCCTTCCAGTATGTAGGATAAAGTAGCATACGTAAGTTGTATTCTATATTACACGGCATAACGCAATGAGTTTTACAATTTGGTTTCAAGTGTACTTGACTATTAGCACCTTGGATCTATAAAATGTTAAATTAATAAGTACATTAGAATAATGGCTTTACATTTATAAGAAGTGTATGTTAAACAATTTTCAGAAAATATTAACTTACTTGCACTTTAATGTCCCGATAACATTGAACTAACATTTCAGGGGGAATTTCAGTCTGCTTTGAAGCACATGCCACTAGTCTAAATGGATATAATGGTTGCTCTAAAGAGGCTGATATTTCGTCGCATTCAAAGCTTACGAATGGATCATCCGACAAGGCTGGCATTAATGGCATTGTCTAAAATCATAAATTTTATACTAATCATTAGCAAGTTTGTTTTAAGTAAAAATAACAGTAATAATAGTTTTACAAAACGCACCCGATTTTCCATATATTTTCGTTGTCTAGGTAAGCCGGTAATTCGATGATCAGCTAATTGTAATTGAATAGAACTTTTTACTACATTTAAATGAAATTTGACTACAGGAATGTTTTCTCTCAAAGCATCATATTCTTCTACAGTTACTGGTGGTAATTCTTCAAAAGTGGGTACTGAAAACATTGTCTTTTAAGTAACACTTTTCTTTTTTATTAATAAATATATTAAATATTGAATAATGGATTATCTTACATGGTTTTGGTGTGCTGTAAGGGGTATAATCATATTTATCAGCAGCTTGTTTTATTGTATCTATGCGATGGAATAAACCAGAACATACTCTGAGGATTAAGTTACCTATACCATATCTGACATGTCTTTCTTCAATAAAATTACTATATTCATAATTTGATCCAAATTCTGCTAATCTTTCAGGAGTAATATCTTCTGGGATTTCTGTATAATGAACATAATCCATATAAAATGCTGGACATCTTTCCAATAACATGGCATCTGAATAATTTAAAAATATTAATAAGTTCATGTTTATTACAATAATATTAATTAAATAATTTTTTTTTTAATTACCAGTTATTGAAACTAAATGATATGAAACATCTTTTTTATAAACTCTCTTTTTGCCCTGATTTTCAATAGCATCATTATCAAATAAAGTATCTTTTAAGTAATCAGTCCTGATTTTTCCAGCAGTCAAATATAATGGAGGCTGAAATCAATAAATTTAGTTATATATGATGCAATTTATACTTAGCATAAACTAAAGAATAAAAGTAATTTTTCAAATACCTGCACTCCATCTATAACTTCTAAATATCCACAACTACAAGTTCCACGTGGATAAAGATGAATACTTCCATAACCAATAGTAAAATTTGTCATAGAAATTCCTTGTAAAACAGCATCAAGTATAGTTTCAGAAAAGCGGAGTGTAAGAAATGATTTGTATTTTATTTTCCGAGATTTATAAAACAGCTGTTCTTTAACACTTTCCACGGTCTAAAAAAATGTATTTTGATGTAATAGCTAGGATTCAATACTTCAAAAGAAAAAATGATGATGGTAGATATTCTATCTTTTATGCAAACCTTAAATGTAATTGTAGCATCATCAATGTAAAGACCAAAATGTATAACATGCCCAGAATAAGCTAAATGTTGTTCATTTGACCAGTCATTGTCCCAGTCCATTGGCAGTATTGACGACATTGTATTCCAGGCCCACATACCCCAACCTACTTCTCCAGTAGCACTAATAGTTTGAGCCAAATCATCTGTAGATGTGTTTTCATTTTCCTCAACAGATACATTAGACTTTTCCTTTGCAGTTGGCAGTTGCCTAGATTGCAATAATGTTAGTAGTGCAACTAGTCTTAGTATCATTGGTATCTGTTGTTCAGTAATACTAAATTCCATTTTTTGACAATGTAAGTCTAGCCGTGTTATTGATGCACGTTTTGCAGTATTACTGTGATAGCACATAATTAAACGTATCGTCATAGAGCACCGATATAATACTGGATCCTATTTATTAAATAGATTATTAAGTAATAGAAGAAATCAAAATTTCATGACTGATATTAAAATACCTGATAAATTTCTATTTTGCCAGATGTATCCATTTTGTCAAGGCATAGTGTTAGATCCTGAATTGTAACAATTTTTTGTAATTTTACTTCATAACTATTTATGTCTGAAAAATAAAAAGATTAATATCAACATATCTATTTATTATATTGAAATATCAAGTATTAAGAAAGAACAAATTATATACCTGTAAATGCAGGTTCCCATTTATTATTTACAGTTTGCATCGATAAAAATCTCACATTTATACTAAGAACAATATCTTCTTCAACATATTTTAAAATTAAATTGTTGCAGTTAATAGTAATATTATTTATAACTTTTGTTACTATGCTTTTAATATATCCAGGAGGAGCTTCATTCCTAAATATAGAAAAAGGTCATTATAAGTATAAATCCTTTCCCTTAAAGAAATAAATATATAAATATATTGCTTATATTTACTCACTGCGGTATTTCTATAGGCTTAGGTAAAACTGGTGATGCATTGTTATCCGATTGTTTTTCATCTTTTAATTTTAGTATACATTCTAGAAAGTAAGATAATTTTACTTTAAGTTTCATGAAAAAATTATAAAAGGAGATATTTTCATTTCAACTAACCTATTGTATTTATAGTTACAACAATTGGCTCGGAAGTAATTTTCACCCAGGGGACATGAATAAGGAGTTCGTGTATATGTCCACTAACAAAGGTAAAAGGAAGGTTAAGCTGTTCCTCCAAAACCTCCAGTCGTAAGTCCAGGTTTTGAAAAGATGCATCTCCTCCCCACAGGGACACCTAAATAAAATTAATTATTTTTAATTATCATTCAACAATATTTTTCAATAAAATACTGTACGCTAAATTACTTGTGACTGTTCTGGCTTAAAATTTTTGACATATTTCTCAACATAACTGAGAATCACTGGAGTTATATACGATTCCAATTTGAACATTGCAATGGGAGTTAAAAAAATGTATCATGCTTCCTCCTGGCTGTTCCTATGTTCTGGCAGTCTGTTGGCTCGTGCTTGATCAAGAGAAGCATGGGAATTCCAAAAAGACCTGCTAAAAAGGAGAAAAAGTCAGTCAAAGCATATGTGACACATCAAATGAACATATGTAAACAAAAACTTTGGTTAGGAAACGCTGAACCTATACTCCTGTCTACCCAACGTATGCAATTTTGAGAAACCATTTCGTAATAAAAAATAAATTACATAATTAATTAAAAACCCATAGAACTGACAGTTCAGCAAAATTCGCCACTCGATCATTGAAAAACCAAAGCAAACATCCTCGCCCAAGACATAGCATTTGCTCTATTCGGGAGTAAAAAACCAATTCACCTCTTTAGCGACGGTCAGAAAATCCTGGCCTTATCAGCGAAAATTAATCAACAATTTACAACGGCCTAAACATAATCGTCGCGCGCTATACGACAACTGGAATTCGATGACATGATGACTGACGGCTGCTTACCGGCTGGGCTGGGGCGAACGGGGCGGTGTTTGCTCTTTGCGTGTGCCGCGATCAGCTGCTAGCCTGCTATGTGCTCGCGCAAGCGCTGCAGTCGTCAGTTTTGATGATGTGTGTTTTGTTGTGCGATGATGAGTGTGATAACATAACAGCACTAACTGCACTATACTATACAGCAGTGTGGATGGGTGCAGTGCGCGGGAAAGTAAGCGCCGGTCGCAGCGAGTTATGACATGTAAGTATATATATATAGGATAAAAATGCGAATGTAGAAAAAATGATTTATAAGTAGGTATTTGATGTTGTTATTATTAGATAGGCGGTGCATCAGGTTGTATAACCTCGGATGTAAACAATAATATCAAAGATCGCCGTACTGTCGTTTGGATGATGATGGTATATACAATAAGGTATAAAAAATCTCTATTCTATTGCACCTGTTATATGGTAAGTGATCAACACTTAATTCTTTAGCAATTTTAGTAAGCTTATTAAACATTTGTTATTGTTGCATACGAAAAATATGTTGATATATATCGGGTTGATCGTTTTACGCAAATCGCTTACGCAAATCACAGTGAAGAAATGAGGAGGCATATCTCGATGCAGAACAGCGCATGTGACCATACGATTTAAGCTAAATAATAAATTATTAACTCAGGTAATTAAATAGACAAAACTTTGATAAATCGTACAATTTTTTTTTTTTTTTTTTTAATAAGCTTACTCAGGTCTTCTAAGGGACTTATACAGCATTACAATACTTCAGAAAATAGATGTTGTTTCTCGGATTACATTGTTTTTTCTAATCGGTTTCAGTGATCGCTCAGTACTTTATATTTTTAAATCGCATATTATTTGCAACAGTTTTGGTTCGAGTGTAGACAGAACAGATTTTATTGTAGATGGTGGGAAATGTTTATGTTTTTTAAGTTTTCGCATTAGTTCTTCTCTCTGTAAAACCTATTTAGAGAAATTCCACAAAATATGATTGAGGTCTTGTTGGTCGTAGCCGCATTCACATTTCGAACCCGTTACTATATACACACACACACACACACACACGCGCGCGCGCGAGAGAGAGAGAGAGAGAGAGAGAGATTAGAGGCCGCTAGACTATAGTAGTTAGACATATATCTGTTTATCGTAACAATAGTTTCCCTAGTAAGATTTATTTTGTAGAACCATGGCTTGACATTTGGGGTTTGATAAATTTCGAAATATTCCCTACCTTTTTTTGCCCTTGCTCTTTGATTATACGTACTGTGTTCGAGAAAGCTAATTTTTTTAACCTTTAAACTGCCTTAAAAGTGGCCAAATTAGTGTCTCGTATCATGTATCAACTATATACAAAGTTCATATCACAGGTCGAGCCGATATA
>JAYJLV010000046.1:16860792-16877499 GCA_036873485.1 Torymus texanus
ACATATTTTATTTTTAATAAGCTTAAAACTGTGTCAGTCGCTCGGTCGGTAATGGTAGGACTATGGCATCCCGTTAACCATCTTCCGCGACACCCCACCTGGTGTGTCTAAGGCAGGGTTACCGTCAGCCTTACTAATGAGTCCAGACGGTAACCCAGGACGAAACACCCTACCTTACCGACGCTCCACTCACTCTCCCACATCCATCACATCCTGAAAATCAAGGTGATCGGTACGATAGATTTTTTCCGTAATTAATTAATGCAAATTGCTCGATTGGGCCAATGAGCGCGCGGCGTTAGCGGCAAACTGAGGCGTCGAGCGGGGGAGGCCATCCATTAGTAGTAGTAGTATTTTTGATAGTCGTGGTTCTCACCAGAGACGCCGATATGCCATATTAAAAACTTCTTTATACTCCAAGGGAGTGAAATTTGTTTGTTAGCGAAGCCTATATAGAGATAGTTGGAGGACGCTCTACCTCCCCCCCATCTACTGAACCTACACAGTTTCAAGTGGGTTCCGAACCACCGAGACCACGGTGAAAGTAAGCGTACACGAAAAATTCGTGTTTCAGTGGTGCCGGCTTTTTTACGGGAGTGGGGATCGAACCCGAGACCTTTATGGTACGAGTCCGACGCGCTACCGCTGAGCCACCGGTGGTGTCTCTTTAACTTATAAGGCAGGGTTACCGGTCAGCCTTACTGATGAGTCCAGACGGTAACCCAGGACGAAACACTCTACCTTACCGACGCTCCACTCACTCTCCTACATCTATCACATCTTAGTAATCTCCTTCGCCGTGCTGCGCGAAGGAGCTCTTCTTACACATTATCCAAGTATATCCTTGGTCTGGAATTCAAACACATAAGAAAAATCTTTGTACCGACAGATTTCTAGTACGTCAGCTACACACGTAGATCTCTACCTTATCAGCAGCATAATGTCCATTCAGCCTTTGGCGAAATCATCATCACAACATATAATAATCAAAAGAAATATTTCCAAAGTACTATTTAATCACATACGAATATTTCTTCAATATTGCTTAATCGGGAGAGAAATCAGTAAAATATATAATCAACAAGTGGGGGTCGATCGATAACCTCTCGATTGCAAAACAATAAGGTTCGTCGTCATGCGATCTGCTGACATGCAGCTCTCTCTCTATTTAACTATAATAAAAGGAAAATTATTTTACCTACAGCAAAGCTTAAGTTACAGAAAATGGAAATTAGGAAAAATTAAACAATTACATTTTTTCAATTTATAAGCATTCCTAGCAATAACTAAACATTTTTTAATTATTAATTTTAATTTTTTAATGTCAATTTTATAGATTAATTACTCTACTAAGTAAAACGCTATACCTAGATGTAGTATTACTGTTTAAATAATAAGTTTAACCACAAGTAATTTAAATAAACAATGAAACTTACAATGATTTTATCAAAATCAACAGAATAATTAAATAAAACAACTAAATACTTAGAACAAATATTCCAAAATTTTTATAAAGTTTGCATCATAGTTTAATTAAATAAATCTTGAAATTAATTAACAATTTTTGTAATGCGTTTTGCTTGTAATATAATAGTCCGATAACCGACATTCAAATTTTTAATGCCTTGTTAAACAATTATTTCGCAAGGTAAATAACTCAAATTATTGTTAAATATTTATATCCATCATTTATAAAACAATAGTCAAAAAGGGACAGTTTTAGACACAGAGTGAGAGAGAAAGACATCATCTGTCTCTCTTTTCTCCCCATCCTTGTTGCACATATAGCGTTATAGCTCTTTAAAGAAGATACGAGCCGCCGAAAAGGAACCACAAGTAGACGCGTATGTTAATATATGCTTTACCCCCGGAAAACTCCTATTAGAGTCTGGAGAGGGAGGAAAAGGCCCACTATCATTGGACCTCTTTATAACGTAGGAGCAATAGGATCAAGAAAACTATTCGTCCAACGTCATCAAGAAAACTACATGATTCGACACCGCAGTTTCACCAGCCCGAGAAGAAGAGGAGCAGGGGGTATAAAAAGCCCATTAAATAAACAACATTTCCGCATTTACAAAAAAAAATTTTGTTTACAAAAAATTATTTAACATTTTCAAAAATTTATAAATATTATCAAAGATTAATAAAAATAAAAATATCAATTAAAAAAAATAATACAAATAAAGGAAAATTTAAATATTATTATTTTGTAGATTACCTATCCATCATTGATTTTAAGAGTCAATTGATGGTAGTTATTTGAAAAGAATCTTTTTGCATTGGTTTTAAGAGCCAAGAGAAATTTCGTTTAACAAAATAATAATTATTTGATTTCTCAGTATTATTCCTGGCAAATAAGCATATATAAAAAATATATATGGCCGGTTCTCTGTCATATCGCAGATGAAAATTTTTTTTTTTTTCGCTCCAAATTTTATTACACTTTTTACTACATATTTTGAACTACTATGAATTTTTTCAGATTTTTTAAAGGCTTTGTATCGGAGTTACGGAACGAATTTTTTGCTGATTTTGATTAATTTACAGCTCCTCAGAGAAGCATTTTTCGCAATAATCATAAGAATATTTTTTTCTGTAAAATTTTCTCAGTTTTTCAATAAAAATATTTTTAAAACTGTATGTGGGTGCTGTCACTTACAAATGTCCAAATGAAATATTAATATTAAGAAAATTAAAAGTCCGAACCGAGCTATCTCCACCAAAAAATTCATGGAGATACCTATTTTATTTTACAAAAGTGTCTGTATGAATCCCAGAATGGTGTGCGTTCAGTTTTTGACTTAAACAATTCCTCTTATTTTTGATTTTTTTTAAAAAGTTTATCGTGTGTAACGGAACAATAATACATTGAATATAATTATCAAGACTTTTATTTCAAAACAGTTCTATTACAATATAAAAATTACACCAGAAAAAAGTGTTATTTAATGCATTTAAGTATACAATTTTTAAAAATTATAGTAAAATAGATGTAAACTTCGTCTGATTACTGTATTTCATCTTATTTTTCAGAAATGCATTAGAAACTGGGTGTTATAAATTTTTTTAAATGAAAATTTAAAAACTAAGGTGTTCTTATATTTTTAAGTACTATATTAATAACATTTAATAGTAGATAATAATTATACATATTCAAATATTTTCAAATCGTTCTTTTTATAACTGGACTTTGCTTCAAAAATATGACTAACAATACTTTATATTTATGTTCACTTGCATAATGTCGAAAAACATAGCATTCTCTTTTTAATTATAAAAAGTTTTTTAATTTCAATTAAAATTTTTAAAGCAAAAGCATTAAGTTGATAGTTTTTAACTTAATCAATCACAAAGCACCACAGTTTTGTAAGTTTTATAATATACTTAAATTACATATATACAGGCAAAATAAAAACATAGCACTTTACCTATGTACAAATAATCATTTGATCCAAATATAAAACATTTTTTCAAAATTATGACATCAAAGATTGTATGGATTTAGACTTACGATTCACTTAAATTTTGTGAATCTATGATTTCATGTTTAGTATTGTAATACTCTGGTAATTTAAGTTGAACACAGGCACCAGCCATTTTACTGCCATAATGCCCCGCCCAAAATTGGCTATCTTGTCCACCATGTGAAAATACAATCCTTCTAACTCCTTTAGAATAATTTTTGAATTCGTGCTCAAACTAAAATAATAAATTGAACATTTAGAAAATAATTTTTAATCTATGCAATAATTTTCAAAATTACTTTCTTACTTTAAACCACTTATTTTGCTTTTCACCATTTAACGACGTGCTAAAGTTACAAGTATCAATAACTACTTCTTTACCCTCTTCAGGTAATAGTTCAATTCTACAATCATACACGGCACTACAATCCCATCGACAACCATAAAATTCACTCACCTATAAAAGAAAATTAATAATTTTTTGTTATTTTATTTGTTTAAAAGATGTAGTTTATAAAAAAAAATGTTGTTTATTTTTTACCGATATTATAGGCTTTAAATTATCTAACAAATATTCTGTACAACCTTCAGCAATCAAATCAATGACTTGATATTTCCAACATTTGCCGTGTGAAGTAACAAAACACCTTTGTTCCTTTTCTTTATTAAAGACACAATCATTTGGTAATTGTGGGATACCAATAGGTGGAGATTCTACTTTCCAACCCTCACCTCCATTATCTAGAATTATCCACCCCTTATTTATTTTGTGATGTCCTGAATGATTCTTTATCAAATTCTTATAGAAAGGTTTCTTATCGCAAAGGAAATAGTACATGGTCCATGGAGCATTATAGTCCAAAGGTAACGAATGGCCTATCATTCTTTCAGCTTTCTTACGCCAAATGTAGCTCTGTATGAGATCATTCCAACATTTGCAAACCAGCTGACATTTTAGCAGTGATTTGTAATCAACCAAGCAAAGTATCTTTGATAGCAGCTCTTCAGGAATGAATTTTTCTTCTATAATCAACCCATTGTTACTATCCTCATCACTTGATGGTACACGCTCAAGTCTGCTACTGTGACTGTACATCGGTCCCATACTGTGTTCAGTCTATTAACCACTAAGCACTGTTGACAATATGTTCAAGTAACATTGAACTATATACCGTATCAATATTAATTCACAGTTCAAAATGAAAAAAAAGAAGACAAAAAACTTGTATTTTTAAAGAGTAAACCTTACACTGCAGGTAGAACTGAGTATACTTCTTACTGTTCACTGGCACTGTTGATGTGTATCTATTTGAATATACTACTTTGCAGGTTATTACGACGTGTTTACGGAATGCATCGACAATCGACTTTTTTTTTTTTTTAATCCATAGGTATTAGCACCAGGCCATGTCCTAAAGACAATCGACTTCTGTACAATCTGGTCTGTCGTGGTCATCAGTTTAGCACGCGCGCCATCTATTACACACACACACACACGCACACACACAAATTCACGCTTACCAGCTGATCCAGTATTTCAGTAATGGTCATGATTCATGAGTCAAACTTATCGGCGGGAGGGGCGGAAGGATATGGCTCGGGATATGGGTACAGAGTATGTATAATCACTCAAAATTACATATAATATATTTAGCACAATATGACTCATAAAGTATTTTATTTCCAATAAATTATTATAACTTAACATCATTTTATCATTAAAATTATAACAAAAAAAAGCAATAATGAAAAATAACTTGTACATAAATATAGTACCCCTACTAAAAAATACTAATAATATTTGCAAGAAAGAAAAATGCAGCAAACCAGAATTTTGTAACGGCAAGAGCAATGCTTGTTAGGTATTGGTGAGAAAGAAGTTAGGTGACATTTTAAAACACATATCTATAAAAACGATTTACAAAAATAATAGTAATAAGAAATTTTTTTGAAATACAATATTAAGTAAAATAGATTTTCTAAAATAGTTAGACATACTAAAATATAGAATCATCAAAATTATTTAATATATGTTAAATATATGTTAAAAAAGAATATTTAATTGTTATATTATTGTCAAGATTTTATTGCTGTTAATTGTAAAATTGTATAATTATAAATGTTGTAATTGCAAGTGTTAGGTAAAGGTAATAGGCGGCCTGTATATGCCTAATCTGGTATGAATGAGCTATAGATGTGTATGTATATAGACCATATCTGGAAATCCGATTATATAGTCATGTACATTTTGTATGAATGTGTGTATGGCTGGAAGTTATTACTATTGTTATTCCGGACCTGTGAACAGGAAATCTTATTTACCTCTGTAGGATTTGCGGCGTTTATAGTGTAAAATTATGAATTATAATTATACTTTGTATTGATTGTCAAATATTATTTTGTATGTAACTCTGGAAATAAATAAATAAATAAATAAATAAGTCTCATATCCAATGTCAGCCGACTTGAAAAGCAGAAAATCACTTTAACAAATTTTTTTTTTTCAAAATTTTATATACGAAATTTTACGTAAGTTCTCACATAAGATCTTGTACACAAACTCAGAAAATATTTTTAATGAAATCAATTTCTGTTTGTTAATAAGTATACACATTTTTAACGAATTATAAATAAAATATGACCTCTGTAATTGCTCATAAGGTAAGACAGATCATTTCTTTTCAAGTTCCATTTTTGATGATTTTGACGTAAGAACTCATGCGAAATTTCATGTAAGAGTTTTTTCAATAAGCACGATTTATACTAATTACTCAGGAAAACGAAAAGTGCGCATAAGGCGCGCTTCTCGAACGCCAGTTTATATTATTTTGTAATTGATTTAACGCTGGTAATTTTCAAACCTCCGCCTCAACATAAATAGCATCGAGTAATCGCTTCTAAGGAGCGTCATTCGCAGTCAATTTCGATGCATATGAAAAAAGCAGCTAACTTCAGTGCCGTTATTTGGCTGCCTTTCGTGATTCCGTCGCCGCCCGTCACACCACGCGTGCACATATCTTTCGAAAATGGCGCTTAACCTCTTAGTTAAGGTTCACCCCGTTGTTTTATTTCAAATTGTTGATGCCTATGAACGTCGAGGAGCCGAGGCTCATCGAGTCATCGGTACTCTTCTAGGTAAAGATTTATTATTTAAAAATAACTGAGAAGAAAAAGATGTTTATTCAGCAAGAAATAACAAGTGTTAGACAGCTTATGTTCACTGGCAGTGTGGTGTTTGGTGAAAAAAGGGCTTGTTTTTAGTAAATTGAGAATAATAAGAATTTTGATTTTGTAGGAACTGTCGAGAAAGGTGTTGTGGAGGTGACCAACTGCTTCTGTGTCCCACACAAGGAATATGAAGACCAGGTTGATGCTGAACTTAACTATGCCATGGATTTGTATGAGTTGAATCGTAGGGTAAATGCCCAAGAGAACATTGTAGGATGGTGGGCTACAGGCAATGAGGTAGAATTATAAACTTTTATTTCTATCTAATAATTTGTTATAAAAATGAAAATTTTAACATATATTATTTATTATTTATCAGGTGACAAATCATTCCTTCGTGATTCATGAGTACTATGCTCGTGAGTGCAATAATCCTATCCATTTGACAGTAGACACAACCCTGGATAACACAACAAGGATGGGTATCAGAGCTTACGTTTGTGTAAGATTAGGTGTTCCAAATGGCAAAACTGGATGCATGTTTACACCAGCCAAAGTACAGGTATGATTATTATTTTGTACTTTAAATTGTATAAAATATAATACATATATAAAGTTAAGATTACAAATTAAATAAATTTTTTAGGTACAATCGTACGATCCTGAAATTGTTGGATTGCACTTATGTTCCAAAACTATCACGCAAATGCAAGGAAACAAACCAGGTGGTGTTGTAGAGCCAATGATGGATCTTGCACAAATTGCTGAAGCTAGTTCTAAGCTATCTTCTATGTTGGATAGTGTTCTTCAATATGTTGATGATGTACTGTCTGGGAAAACTCTTCCTGACAATCAGGTAATTTTATTTTTTAAGGTTTGTGATTGGGAAGGGTGATTTCTAAATATTTATGTATCATATATTTTAGGTAGGAAGAGCTCTCCTTGATATGGTTAATTCTGTACCCAAGATGAGCAGTGATCAGTTTGATAACATGTTCAACAGTAATGTCAAGGATCTTCTGATGGTTGTTGCGTTATCGCAACTTATTAAAGTTCAACTTCAGCTCAATGAGAAACTTACATTGTTGACAACATTGTGAACATAATTTTATTTGTTACTTGATTACTTGATAAAATATTTACAAGTATAAGGATAAAGAATAAAAAATGAAAATTGTCATAAAACATTAGTATTTATTACTCTCATTGAACAGTTGCAAGAAAAAGCTATACAAAACTGATAAAAATAACTTATGCGATTATAAATATATAAATTGCGTAGATATCGTTTTATACAGTGTAAAGCCATTTTCCATAGCAAATAAATTGTATAATAAAATTTGTGAAAATTCATGTAACTCAGTGTTAAATAGAATTAGAGGTTTCATCTTTTTTGTTATCTATAAGACTAACCCAATCAGGCACTCGATTAGATTCAAGATAATTTTCTTTAGAAACACAACGTGATGGTAAGTCTGCTATTCCAAAAATGGCACCACCCAGCCATGCAGTATAATTTGGTTTACTTGGTGCAGTATGAAATTTAAAAGTTCTTACTTTCAATTTTTCACTGTAAAGTTCACTATTAACTAAGTACAAAAGTTCAGCTCTTAATCTGCTTGCAAAGCCTTTGGTCATCACAGTTCCACCTATTAATAAAATATTCTCAGCTAATTGTAGTCTTGTATCTATTGCGCACTGTAAACAAAAATTATACATTTTATCACAACTTATTTCTAAAGAATTAAGCATATTTTTTTAACTATAAAATAAAATGGTACCTTTAATAATGAATTCAAAATCATTGTTGGTATGCTTAAATTATCGGCATCTCTATCCCACAAAACCTCAAATGCTTTTTCCCTTACAGTTCCAGGGACTTCAAAAATACTTGTAGTGTAATACTTCACACTTGGCGGTGGTGCAGGTGGATTTTTAGATTCTAATTTTGCAGATCGATCCATAGTTGTTACAAAACATAATTGAGCTTTGATATCTTCAATTAATTTTTCATCCAATTCACTTTCTGTTATGATATCTTTCATGTCTAGACTTATACGTCTGTAAAATATTGATTTTTTTATAAACTCAATAATGTTTTAAAGATTGACAGAATCGGAACAAAACTTACTCATGAACAGCTTTGCCAGCTAAAGGAAGGGCTTGCCATGCTTTGAGTATAGGTACACTTTCATAAATAGGAATAAGCGTTGCCTCTTCATAACCAACATCCAATACTAATGCAGTATCCATTCCAAGTGTACTGATTGTGACTAGATGTGTTGGAAGGATCATCAATGATCCTACTTCAAAATGCCGAAACAGTACCTTTGCCAAAGTATTTCTAAACTTTGATGGAATCAACGGCGATTCCAAAATAACAATCCTTACATCTTTTGGACTTATCACCACACGCCTGTCAAATTAAAATACACCAATAAAATATTAATTAAATGTCAAAAAATACAAAAAGTATAAAAATGCGATTACTTGAAAAATATGTAATGTAAAAATTCAACAAGTAGCTGGTATAGATCGTCTTCGTTTTTATAACTAAAGATCTTCCTTATTTCCTTGGTCTCTGGACATTTAATCTCCGTCCTTATAATACCACGCGGTGAGGGTTCTCCAGCATAACCATATCTAATAAAAATAAATAAATAGTTATTTCTTAATTTCATAAAACCAATAAAACTAAAGAATCTTTTTAACTTTGATTTCTTTTACTTTGTATAGGCACTCCCGATGTCGAAAACGACGACCTGCTTGTCGGAGATGTAACGCATCATTCCCTCATAGCCGCGCAACATTTTGAATACTGCTTCTTAATGCGTTTATTGGTCATTTGAATAAATGTTTTATGTTTCCTTGTACAACATTATTTTTACTGAGATATACTTATTAAGGGTTTTTGAGGGTGCTATGATTACGAATCCGCTATCAATTTCTCAAAATTTAAAATGGCGGACAGAAACGTCAAAAACTTATAAAATTATTCAAGTGTATTTCAAAATTTAGGAGTCATTATAATTGATGTACAGAAATGTGTGACATATACGTCACACCGTGCAACAATAATTTTGGAGCAGTCGATCAGTATATGTTTCTCTCGCATTCTTACTACAGGTAAGACTAGGTTTGAAAATTTCGCAAATGGCGATAGGAATTTAACTGTCGACTGCACTCTGCACAAATCATTGTTGTGTGTATAGGCATCAAAGTACCGAAAAAGTATACATTTTAAATAAATAAATTGAAAATTTATTCTTAATCAATAGTTTTTGAAAAACATTTCATTTGTTTTATATTATAATAAGAAGAATGATTCAATATTATTGTGCAATTTATGTACCCAGATAATAGGTTAAACTTAAGTATACTGACATATTTTTAATTTTAAAAGAGTTCAACAAAATGATTTTTTTGCGCTCTAAGACAATAGCGCGTTTGATACAACTTTCATCACACAATACAGAATTTAGTCACCCAATCACGTCAAGATTATGTTCCTCCGATTTAATCTTTACGTCAAATACAGCTCTTGATTTCACATCAAAACACAACAAACATTTGAAAGATCATGAGAACATTTCAGAAAGCTCAAAACGCACTAAGTATAAAAGTAATACAAACAAAAGAAATTACAAATTAAGAGATGATCCAAAGTATTCTGAAATACCAGAAGAAAAAAATACAAAAAGGGAGATGGAAGTGCTTCAGTCTACCTCTCCTCAGAATACTTCAAATAAAACAATTTTAAGAACCACACCAAATGTTCCCTCTTCACAACAATATACTTTTGACAGTGAATTAGTATTTGGAGCAGATTCCAAACCTTTAAACAGGAGTGCCATAAGAACCTCGTGCTCTATTGATCAAGACGATCTTGCCCTTGAATCAGACAAACATGTCAAAGTAATTTCAAGGCAGAAAGTGATTCAAACTCCTGAAGGACCTATCGAGCTTGATTTATCACTTGATGAATTTGATATAAATGATTTTGTGAAAGAATTCAACACTGCAGTCCCAAAACCATTAGATGAATGTCAAGAAGACCTCTCAGATTATGGTCCAAATTTTGTTCCAACTTTCAATTTTGCAGCTTATGCTAACAAATCTAAGCTCATTCAGGAATATGTTAAACTTGGAGTAAAATTGTACAAAATTGAAACTAATCATGATCATATGCGAGCCCTATTAAATGTAGACATGGAAAAACAACTGCCTGTATATATTCAATTTCTTCATGATTGTGGCATACCAGCTGACTCTTTAGGAGATGTTATAACAAAGTGTCCAATGATCCTGCAAGAAGATCTAGATGACATGAAAACTAGAATAAGGTATTTAAGAGCGCATAAATTTGCACGTGAAAGCATAGCAAGAATTGTCACAAAAAATCCATTCTGGCTTACATGGGCTACTAAACACATAGATGAAAGACTTGGGCATTATCAAAATGAGTTCAAACTGAGTGGTCCTGAGGTACGGTTTTTAGCTACTAAACAACCAAAACTTATTACGTGGAATAGGAAGCGTATCCATGAAAACACGTTTTCTATACGAGAAGAAATGGGATTTCATAAAAATGAAATGAAAGTGCTGCTATTGTCAAAACCACGTCTCTGGTTGACTTGTGAGTATAAGATATTAATTAAATTATAACAAAATATCAATAATCATTCTTTTTATTTACATATATTTTATTACATTTTCAGCTCGAAGAAAAATTGTTGAAACGTTTGATTATATCCATAATGTAATGAATTTGTCACATTTAACAATAGCTTCACAAGCTGAAATTATAACATGTCGAAAAAGTCGTATTAAGAATAGACATGAATTCCTTATGGAATTAAAAAAAGTACAATATGATCCTAAAAAACCAGGGTATATTGCTCCAAAATCAATAGTAGCTAGTTCTGATGTAGAATTTTGTACTAACATTGCAAAAACATCAGTAGACACTTACAATTTATTTTTAAAAACACGTTAAAATATTGTTATTGTTAAAATTGTATAAATAAAGTTATATTTTACAATTTATCATCCTTTTTTTTATATTTCAAATTTATGAAAATACTTATGATGGTACACAGGTTGATTTTTCATACTCAATTTAGTAAAATGATTTTAATAACTTATTCTTTTATATTTTAATATTTAATACATGTTTACAAACCATTCTTGCAATTTATTTAAAACATTTTTTTGGAAGACAAACATATTGAAAATTGTAAATACTTTTACACTGTTTGTAGAAATTCAATTATATACAAAGAATTTAAAAAATTTGATTGATTTAATTATTTTTAACTTGCATAACAACAAGATCAGCCATTGTACAATTTATATAATAAAAAATATGATCGTTATACATTGGTCAAACTTAAATTTTGACGAGCTTCTCCTAACTAAATTTTCCTAATTCGATCTTCTTTTGTATTGTACGAATTGAGTGATATAAGAAAGCATCAATAATACTGGCAACAGTAAAACAACCACCAATAATAGCACAAGTGTTCGTTAAAAGATGGCCAATGGATTTCAAAGTCTGTGTGTACTTCACCATCAATGGACTAAGTTCATATCTGAAGAATATTCCAGGCATAGAATCTCCAGTGAAAGAAACACTTCGAGAATGCCTAGTGACTGAAAATTGATTGGTCTGAAGAATTGATCCATCCAATCTCATAAACGTAGTAGGAACTATTTTGATATAATGATGGAATATCATTCCCCCTGAAACAGAATAAAACCAATAAGTATTTTGTTTAAACAAAGTCTAAAGTTGAACAGTTTATTTTTAAGTAGAGCTTTTAATTTTTCATCAGTTACGTAAATAGTTATAGATCTTCTAACGTTCTGCAATTTTTGTTTCAACAATTAATTTCATCGTATTTACAAGACATTAAATTCATTTAAATTTCCCGCTCCTCCGAGCAGAAGATGCGCTCTGGATTATTGCGCAATTTTCTTGTTTCTTCCATCTCTCTCTACACCCCGCAGCGCATGTCTTCAATATGGCGACATTCGCGACTTCTGGGTTCCAGGTGAAAATATAGTGCGAGTGAACGTGTTCAGTCGCGAACTCGGTTAAATCCGCAAAATTAATCGATCGACAGAGACAAACTGCAACTCGTGAGTAAACATCAGCGTAGAAATTTGTCCGAGGGAAGAGTTGATTAATGAATTCCATTTCAGGTTACGATGCCAGTCGTACCCGGCGGTGCTTATCAGCAGGGGCCAACGTGTTTCGAGAGGATGAAATTGGGTTTTACGATCGGTTTTTGTGTGGGAATGGCCTCCGGCGCTCTTTTCGGCGGATTCACGGCACTCAGGTATGGGTACCATGTGATTTTGCAGTAAAATAATTGTGATCGGTGTTGTATGCGTGCTAACGAGAAGCGGTGTTTTTAGCCGGAAAACTGTGTTAGTAATGATGATAAGCTGAGCACGATTGAGTAATAAATTGTTACATGCAACAGTATATGATATGTTGTATTAACAAATGTATGAGAAATGTTGCTTTATGTGTTACATGTAACTACAAGTACACTAAAATTTGTATACATAAATGTTATTTACACATAATTTAAATGTTATAATTTAAATGTTGATAAAGATAATGTTATCATAGTATTAATGATATCTTTATAATGAGCTGAAATAGTTAATAACATTAAATACTATAACAGGCATGGCTTGCGGGGACGAGAATTAGTGAACAGCGTTGGCAAAGTAATGGTACAAGGAGGAGGAACTTTTGGAACTTTTATGGCAATTGGAACTGGTATTCGGTGCTAGTAAACTGAAGACTTTGTACATAGCTATAGACTGCCTGGCATTGTAAAACCCAGAATATATTGTTGTTTTTTTAAATAAAATAATTTTAAGAAATGAAGAATACTACCACATACCTTCTGGAGCAATGACAGTGGTGTTGTCAATGGGATTGGTTTTACCAGGAATATTTGTTCCAAAACTTAAATGCCGTATTTTGTGTGTAAAGTTGAATTGACTTGAAGAATATGGTTGTACATTGTGCACTAGAAAAAAATATAATGAATATTTTCTTTTCCATTAATTTTGTTTATAGTTGTTTTTTCATGAATTTCATTCAAAACTTACCATGTAAATGATTAATTGAAAAACTATCACCAGGAGCTATATGAAAACTTCCACCTACTCGATTGACCTCTATGTATCCATAAATTTGACATCCTTCTGTAAACGCATGTTTCATTTTGTCAACAGATTTATCATTTTTACATTGTTCAAATCTACTGGGGTCCACAATGGCCCATTTTCTAATTCTATATGCTTCTTTAACATCTTCACAAGTGTTACAACATCTGAAAGATTTCAATTGTTACGAATTATTTTAAAACACTAATTATGATATTATATTCTATTGCTTACTGTATTCCTAATTCTTCAGTTGCAGCTCCATAACAGTCACCACACTTTGTTGCATTTGAATTTTCTGCAGACTGCATTAAATATTTTATTTTACGAAACATTCTAATAGCTTAAATTGTAAATAATTTATTGCAATTGTTTTGATTTACCTTTTCTGTGGTCTTCTTAGTCTCAATAATATCTAATTTAAATAACATAAATTGTAATATAAAAAAATAGTTGAATGAATAAAAAAATTTTAATTGTAAATACAAGTACCTGTTTTCTTTGGCTCTTCTATAGGTTTCCCACTAAGATCTAGTCTCCTTTTATAAATATTATGATCTATGTGCAGATGTTGCTCACCTGTTGTATCCATAGCATCTAAGAACAATACTGAAAAAAAAACATTGTTTTATTAAAATATTTAAACTTGTTTTAAAAGGATTGTAAATAATAAAATCTTACAATCACAGGTTATGGTCGGAATAATAATATCCAAATTGATTCTCAATTTAGAACCTCTGGAAGTGTCGACAAACAATTCCTCTTTTAAACTTGGTGTCAGGAAGTCACTGACTTCAGAGTAAAAAAGTATCATCATGATGATTGAACTTATTATTGTTACTGAAAAAATATAAAATATATTTTTTAAGATTTGATGTTTTCTAATTTTACAGTTATACAAAAATACTCTATTACAAGTCATACACCCAGCAAAAATCATCTTAACTACATTCACATAAAATCTTTTTTTTTTATCATCAATACTTAGTTAATGAATTAACATTACCCTCACTAAGTAACTGAAAAATATGGTTATAATTAATCATAATATGTGACATTTAAAGCTGATTTTTTTTTAGCTTTCTGACCATTTGGTTAATGGATTAATTAATATTTTCCATCACAAACCAAACAGACATTCTGTCTTTATATTATGGGTTATTTTTAAGGCTTTTTAAACTTAACACTATCTACATAATTTATTCTACCACAAAAAGAGGCATGTCACAACACTCCTTTCTCTCTCTCTCTCTTTCTCTCTTCTTCTTAAGTAAATAATCCTCCACTTAGACGACTTCCTCGCCTCGTTTCTAACCACAGCCCTAAACAGCTGATCTGACTTCCCAATCATCCCTTTACCAAAACAACAACAAAAACAACAATGACGAAAAAGAGCCCGCACTGACAATTATTTTCCGCCCGTATATAAACACAACCATACAGACGCAGCAGCAGCAGCAGCAACAGCAGCCGTTGCCAGCCACGCTAGGTTAACAACAACAGCAACATCAACAGCAGTAGTAATCTACCCACCGATAGCACCACCATAAGTCTTAACCCGGAAGTCCTCAAGTGTCTTCGGGTATGCATCGAGCTGGCGCAGCTTCTCCGGGATGTTCATCTTAGCGGCGAGCGCATCTGGCCCCTTTAACACTCTCTCTCTCTCTCTCTCTCTTTTACAGCTTATGCTTAAATACTTTTAACTGCTGCTCCGTGCTTGGCTTGCGCGCGGGTTATAGTAGTCCCCCTCGTGTCGTGGCACACGCGCGCGCAACGCAACGAAACGCAAGCCGGCATCTGAATAATCGCGTGGCAGAAAAGAGAGAGAGAGAGAGAAAAAGAGAGGAGGGAGGATGTGGCCCCCGATTACGTCGCATGCTGCTATGTGTAGCCAAAGCAATTATGTATACGCGGCAGCGGCGACGACAGCGGTGCTGAAGGTTTTATTGTGCTTATTTTCAACAAACTACCGGTTAACGCACTCGACGAGATGCAGCCGCGCTACGCTTGCTCGGATAAGACTGTTGTATACAGTGACGTGGTATATTATAGAGCTCGGTTATGCGCTTACTTACATCACTTACATGTTTTTTTTTTCTTTTTTTAGTAATGCGTGCGGGTGTACTTATTATAAGTACGAGGTTCTGATGTGAGGCTTACGAGTGTTGTTGAAATTTTTGCGTTTGCAATTTTTGTTTTAAACGGGTAATTTTTATTTTTTTGCTAAACTCCTATAGTGTGATATGATTTTACGAAAGTTTTTTTAAAATCTGAACAAATAAGTCAAAAAGGTTTTTCACAAGGTTATTAATTATAATTTTTTTTATTAAACGTGGAAACTTATGACAAAATTACATTTATTTTTATAACAAAACAAGTGCATATACCTATAAGTACTAACAAAAAGTGGACGGGTTGCGCTTACACTGATAAGATAAAAATTTTTATTGTTTCTATATATGTGTTCGCAGAAAATTAAAATTTTCCTTGCTTTAAGCATGCTTGTTCGAGTAGCATCAACGATGACACATAGTAGTTTTTATAAATCGCACACGATTGCTGCAAACGCACAGAATTATTCTTAAAAAATATAATAATTTAAAAAAAGAAAAAAAAAGAAATAACAATATATATGCTGCAGACATTTTAACAACGATTTTCAGTTCTATATATATACACATATACATATACTTATCATGTACTAGATTATTGCGCTCCGATTTCATATAGAAATAACATTATTATGGTATTTGAGATAAAAATACAATGTAATTATACATAATATATAAAGAGGCAGACACGTAGAAAGAGTCTATTACCCCTAGAGGAAATGATTTTTGTAAATAACTGTTAATAGCTGAAAATAACTGTTAATAACTGTTAA
>JAYJLV010000046.1:16877599-16910293 GCA_036873485.1 Torymus texanus
AATAACTGTTAATAACTGTTAAAAACTGTTCATAACCGTTAATAACTGTAAATAACTTTTATCAGCACCTCCGTTTTCGCAGGTACTTTTCTGCAAAACTGTAAATAACTGTTAATAACTGCTAATAACTGTAAATAACTGTAAATAACTAAATAATTTCAAACCAAACAGTTATTAACAGGTATTAACAGTTATTTACAGTTTTTTACAGTTTTTTACAGTTATTTACAGGTATTTTCATTTTTCATTCCGGTCGGGCCACGAGGTATTTTGAGATCTCCTGGTCGACCACCATATTCGCCGACGTGATCGTCATCATGCTTACAATATTGTTAGGCTTGGGATCGATGAATACTGGCTCGCCTTTGTCATCCTTGATATCATTAAGATTGCATTTATAAACAGGGGTGAGGCCCGCTTTTTCAGCCACCCTCTGTGAGACCAACGATGTGAATATCCCTTGTACCAATACGTGTCCACTCTTCCGGGCGAAATGGACAGCCGCGCGTATCAGTAAAGTTGCGAGTCCTTTCCTCCTATGATCCGGATGAACACCGAGGTACCTTAACTTTAAGGATCTGTCAGGCCAGGGAACCGTGTCGTCTATAAAGTTCGCACAGTTGTTGATATACTCAATGTGCTTGACCAGGTCGACGATTATTTTGGGCGACGAAGACAATATTTGCCTGTACTCGGGCAGGACGTATTGCTGCGTAGGTGAGATTGTTTTATCCACATGCTGTATTATTAAATGGCCGACGACGGTTCTACTGAAGCGGTGTTCAACTACCAGAACGAGACCTAGTTGGAGTAGTTTATGTACTGAATCAAAGTTGTTAAAGTTGATATCCCTCTGCAGCTCGGTATCGATCTTGTCCATGTGCTTACAAATATAACTCTGGTAAATGGTTTCCTCGGATATGCAGTGGCTGAGAATGAGACTGCCGACTGTGTTCGCGTCGTCGCGTACTCCCTCGCGGATGCAGTATTCTATGGGGGATATGATGCTGCGCTTAGTGAACATATTCGATTTCAAAGTTATCAATTTATTATACGCGTGGTATAGCAAAAATTTCCTCGTTTTCTAGTCACTATTGATTAGGTAAAGATAACGATTTCTAGATTTTGTATGATCTTAAGTTTATATACACTTTTTATATAAATACGATGTCACAATTGGTGTGTTTACTGAATCTCGAATGTACTGCCGGTTATGTGACTCGTGTTCGGTGAAAGACACTTCGTATATGGTATGAAAATATCTGTATTTAATGTTTCGCTTATCATATGATGGACATTATAGATAATAAGAGTGTATTATATATACTGATTGGACAACTATTCGATTACCTTAGCTCTCATGCAGAACATGGAACAATAATAGCTAATTCGCTTGGTACTTACATTCAAAAAATAATTAAAATTTGATATTCGAATTAAATAAAAAATATTTTCGCCATATCTTAATTTTACAAAGGCAATAAATACCAAAAATTGATTGTTTTAAATATTGAAAAAATGTAGATGTAAATACAATATCGTTTAGACAAATGCATCACCTTGATGGAAATAATATGCCTTTTTCTAATACTTACTCATCCAGATTCAAATTTCAAACGCTTTTCCATCCGATTAATTGTTTCGGCGATTTTGAGTACTTGAATGTCAAAATATAAAGTTTTGGGCATTTTTAGTTACATTTTGAAAATTGTTTTAAATAAAATATTTTCTTTAAAGGATAATTAATTATTTTAAAAATTAGTAAGTAAAAATCCAAAACACTTAAAAAAACAAGTTTTCAGATTTAAAAAATATTGATTCCTTCCAAAGTTACAGTTTTAAGGGAGTTCTAGGATTGTACTCCTAGTTAAAACAAGTGCACTTTTTATTTCTTGTAGATTCTTTTTTATTCTGTAGAATCCTCTTGTTCTATCAAATTGTTAGGCTTAGCTGCATGAATGTGAATATGTTTTCTCTTACAAAATTAAGATCTGGTTTACTACAGTTCTATAAGTTTGAAATATTATACAGATGTAAACATACAGGTTTTTGCTCATATCTTATTCGCTAATTAAACTTCAATTCCGTACGTTTGAGTATATTAAAATCATCATAAAATAATTAAAAATTATAGTTAATTGCAAGAATCTACTCAATTATTTCAAACGCAGGATCATCGATCCGTTTGATTGCGTATGGTGGACATGTTGATAATTTAATTTCGAATAAAAATTGCACAATATTAAATGTGCTTCTAAAGATGAATATTATACATCAGGTATATGTAAGATTCATTTATGTTATGATTCTAGTATTTAAATACAACGGTAACATAATATAAACACAATACGAGGAAGGGAAAACGCAAATAACCAAAATCCAATGAATATTTCACAATGTAGAGCGTAAATTTATTATTATAACCACGACATATTGAATACATGACATATATATGTTTTACATAAAAAACTTAAAAAATTATTGTCGCGAATGTAAGATTTACAATTATACATAAAAAAGAAATAAATTTATGGTTAAAATTTTGAAATATAAAAATCATTCGAATTTATCTACTTGTACAATTATTATATAGATAACCGTTAGTGAAATCTACTCTAGCCTTTTTTATTCAGTCGGGTCTATTACATTTTCAGCGGCCCAATCGCACTCCATGACGGCGATTTCATTGTTCGGTGTCATATCCTCGAACACCGCATCACCCGCCATATTCTTGACGGTGCGTAAATCGCGCTCATAAATTGTCCTCATACCAGCGCGCATGGCCGCCTCCTTCGAGTAAATCGATGTAAATACACCCTGAGGCAGATCGAATTTGTTTTCCCTTGACCACTGAATTCCCTTCATCAGCATCGCAGTAGAGAGCTCATTGCCACGATGTTCCTTGTGGACTGTGAGGAAGTTGAGCAACACTTCTTTCTTATCCTCTTGCTTCCTCTTGTAGTAATTAGCTGTTCTACTGACGGTCCATAGATGATGCATCACATCATTAATGGCATAAGCCCACTTGACCTTTAGTGCCCTTTCCTCTACCGCCATTTGCGCTTTGATTGAAGGGTTCTTGGGCGATTCTATTGCGAGGACACCAATGATCTCGTTCTTTGGCTCATGAACAGTCACAATGATGCACGGGTAGGATTCTAGTAGTTCCTCCAAGGATTTCCTAAGACTCGCCTCAGCGGTTAGCGTCACATCCTCCTGGAACTTATGCTGATGCCGAATTATGTAGCTTTGAACCAGGGTCTCCTCCGGGATGTAGTAATCCAGCAGCAGCTGGACGATGCTCTTGTGATCGTTTTTATCGGCGTATCGGATTATGTACGGATTATTCGACATGATGATTTTCTTTTTTTTTTCTTTACGGTAAGAAATTCAGATGCGAATTTGTTGAAATTCCTTAGTACGTTCAACACGTACCGATTCTAAATTCGTAGTGAGCTGGCGAATTATCGAGATTTGTATTTACTGCGAATGAAAATGGTCACGTGACTCCATCTCTCTCTTTCTCTTTTTCTTCCTCTATAATTTATGACATTGAATATAGTTAGAGATCATCATAATAGTGTTATTCTTAAATACACACACGAATCTATACAATACATATCAATTGCAAACAAAATTTATAAAATTATGATTTTTTTGTACCACGGTAATTAATGCAATTCATAACGGAAATCACCACGCCGGAATCTACATTCGAGTACTTAAACGTACCATCAGAGTTCATGCATTTACCAATCATTATGTTCTTCATACTAAGCATTCCACAGGTTTGTGCAATCCATCTCGACCGTGGCGAAGTGAATATCCCATAGATCATATTGATTCCCAGTGCCTGCAGATGATCGATACTCCGTTGCAGCAGACATTTGGCTATTCCGTTCCCACGATGATACTGGTGCACCGTAAGAAATGCGAATTGCATCGCGTCCGGGCCTAAATCCTCGATGCTGTATATTTGTTCTCTCATATCGTCTATAAGCTTGGCGACAGCGATGAGATGTTCGTCGTATTTGTCGGTAATGAAGCTTTGCCAAACTGCGAACTCAGACGATAGTATGATGATGGCACCGACGATTTCCTCGGTTCTCTCGTGTACTGCAACAAAAGACAGGTTTTGCTCCAATAGATTCTTTAGGATCTTGCCGATATCAGCTTCAGCGTTTACTATCTTGCTCGGTAAGACTTGGGATAGATAGTTTCGCATGATGACCTCTTGATACGGGTAGTTGGATAATATCAGGGTGATAACATCGGATATCTCGCAGGCCTCTGGTAATCGGGTGTAGTACTCTTCTAGAGACATTTTTTAAAAGATGCTCTTCGAAATTACTTAATAAAATTTTCATTAATAATACCACTTATTTATTTTTGTTTGAATCTGGCTAATAGTAGTGATTATTAGATATTGTACGTGCACTGTATTACCAATGTTTACATGTATTCTATATTATATAGTTTCGCTGGCGGTGCTGTGTAATGAGACGAGCACGGACTAGATTGTTTGGACTTTAAAATCATAATATTTTATTAATTCAATGATAATAGTTAACAAGCTTATGCCCTCTCATATTCTATTGTTTGTATTTACTATATAAAAAGAATGGAATTAATAAAGTGCTTTTTATATTTTCAAGTAAAAGAAAAATAAACGAACGTTAAAATGATGCAGAGGTATACAGAACTGTAAATGAGGATTAAGTACAATACTTGAGGATGTAGTTAATAAATTACATATTCTTATAAAATATAATAATGAAGTATATTTTTAAATTTTATTTACAAATACGGAACAATAAATCTCAATGACTACACGTATTAAAACTAACAATCACTCTCTTAAAACTTTATGATCATAATCGTAGCCTTTAGACTAGGATCATAATTTAACGAGTCGTTAAACTGTTTCCCTATATCGACCTATAGATTATTGATCATCCCAGTGTGTTTGCCAACTTCAACGGCCTCTGGGTGTAGTTGAACTGGAATTGATTTGGTGAATGACTTTATAAATGTCAGCTCTTGTGAGAGTATCAACTACAAGATGATGACACCGACTATCTCATCATGGTATCTGGTAATCTACGCAGTACTGAACAATGAAGACTGATGTTTTACAAGACAAGTGTTTACCCAACTTCCATTACACTTACGTCCACATTACAAAATCATAAATATGAATTTAACAGTCAACAGTCAGATTTGCTCTGAGAATCTGGCTTGATAACCTGATCATCAACGATCATGATGTTCACTCTGAGAGGATGGGGAAGGGGATGGCTGACAAAGTTGTATAATATATCATTTATATAAATATCCGTGTCGTTGGATTTTATCATGCCAGCGCGTTCCGCGGCTGTAATGGCTCCAAGCGACGTAAACAATCCATAAACAAGATTCGCACCCTTGGACCTCGACAAGTTGATGCTCTCTCTTAACAACCTGGTAGCCAAGCCTTTACGACGATGACGTCCATCCACAGCCAGGAAGCTCACCTCCACAGGTATCGTGATGCCTAGATACAATTGGTGAAAAGCTTCGTGCTTCAGGTCATCGAAGAGTATGATTAGCTCCATCAGACGGTCATAAGTGCCGTTACATATCGCGCCCTGTAGGTCCTGGTACTCCCGGGATAGGAGGAACATGGTAGCAACTATTTCATTGGTCCAACGGTCCACAGCGATCAGGCAGGTGTTGTTGTGCAATAGGTACTGTAGTAGCCGGCCGAAGTTAGCCTCAAACATTTCCTTCTTACGTACTGGCTCCGAATACATGTGACGAAAATAAGTTGAGGCCAGTGGTTCCTCGTACAGGAAGGCGTCTAGTATTAGACGGATTATACGGCTCGTCTGATTTTCTTTGGATTCCGTTATTAGGTATTTCTCGCAGGACATAATTATAACGTTTGCTGAGTTGAATTAAGGATTGTTAAGTTTTACTGGATATACTGATTTTGAATTCGCGGCGGACTGGTTGCTAGTATTGTTGTAGGATCGCGTGACTCAGTGGGAAGTAAGGATACATGATGGGAAATATGTTAGACTATAATCAAAAGTAGGGAATTGTCGATTGAACTCGTTATAAATAGTCAATATTTATGAACGTTAAAAACCGAATATTTACTGATTAATAAGTTTATGATTTACTTCTCCATATTTGGACAGTATAAAGGTAAATATATACATTCAAATTATTTTAAGGAAAAATCATAATAGCGGCGTATACTTAAAACAAAAATATAGTATCATGGGAGGGTATATCAAATAAAAACAATACAGAAATGCGTATAACAAAGATTTTATAAATTTTATTCAGTTCATTCATCACACTCTTAGATTGAATTCTCCTTCAAATCCTCTACAGAAATAAATATTTACTTTTAATTACGCAGTGTCATTCTAATTCCATTTTGGAGTCATTTATTATACGCATATTAGGCTCTCTTACGGTAAAAAATATACTTTTTTTGCCTTTGTTAAAACTCATTCTTCCATGTAAGTATTACGTGTAACTCTTTATTATAATGTGATGACTGAAATTATTTCCATAATTGTGTAGTTTAATTATTGTTACATGATCTATCACAAAATAAAATTGCGTTGTTATTCAAGCAAAGCCCGATGCAAGTATTCCAAAAAACTTTATTTTCATAAATTTTAATTTTTGCCCATTGCACAAATAAAAATCGTATATATGAAATAAATAAAATAATGCCAATCATAAATTTTTATAATATTTAATTTATCATTTTCTTACACACTAATATACAATTAAAAATGCTTAACAGAAAGACGACATATAAAAGAATCGCTATAATAATAAACCAAATCGGTTGGTGAAAAACAAGAAATTTCGAAATACCAGCAATCAGACGCATAAAGTTTCTAAGGCACTGCGTGCCAGGAATTCGATTCAGTGCATTATACAGTGTCTCAGTACACGGTCCGAAAAAGAAAAGGAAAACTCAGAAGAAGAATAAGAAGAAAGCATCATCTAAAAATAATATCAATAAAATGAGATTCATTCGACTCGCGTAAAAATTATTTGGCGAACTTACAATTAATAATAAATGGACGGCGCTCTGATGATAGAGAAAATAATAATAATTAATAATAATATATTCTTACATATATATGCATATGTATAGATATATATAAGCTAAATGAATACAAATGAATTCTATGCTTGTACTTGGTATTAGATCAGCGTGATCAATCGCGAACCACGCGTGAATACAATTAAGATATAGGAGAGACGAGCAGCTTTTACAAAGCCGCCTCTTCCACGTCGGTGATGTAAAATAATAATTTTTCATAATGCATTTTTACACAATAATAATGATAAAAATTATCATAATAAAAGAACACAAAAGATTTAAAAATCAATAAAATTAAAATTTTCAGCAGCGTGTAGACCGACATATATATATAAAAACTCGCAATAACGCGGAATGCCTACAATATATATATAACTCTCTCTTTTTCTCACATTTTTCTTTTTCATCGATCCTCCTCTTTATATATATACAAAAATCGGTAAAAAATGTATTAAAGATATATAATAAGCTTTTTTTCTGTTGTTCTGCTTTCTGTTTTGTTTGTTTACTTTTGCGCGCATATTATATATAATATATAAGTTCCTAGTAGATCCAGTTGACAGGTACCCACTGGTCCTCGCTCGCGAGGGCGTCCAGGGCCGCGACAACCTGGCGAAACGTGTGATCGAAGTCCTCGTTTACTATCACGAGGTCGATGTACTTCTCGTAGGCGCGCTGCAGAGCCGCCGATTCCTCCACTGTCGATTTCAAGTCATCCTCCTGTAGATAGATTAAATTTATTAGTTATTACGTGGTGTGAGTAGGCTTGTAAAGATAAAAGATTTTTCTTTTCGTTGGCCGAGTTTTCTACATCATTTTTTTTCTGTTTTACAAGTTTAGTGTCGCGTACATTCGTATATAATAAATTTTTAAAAGTCTATAAGGTAGAAAACACGATCCATAAGTTGACTTGAAGTGTGTGTTAGTACATCTTTTATCTCGATTGTGCTGAAAATTTTTCATTAGCGTGTGGTATTAATAAATAATTAGTTAGAAGTAATTAGAGATTATTCATGCAGAGTGTTTCAATAAAAGGATTATAGCAAAATTATATGATAAAATATAATAAAACATCTGGCGTGCAATATACAAACCTCATACAGGGACGCCAGCGATTCCAAGGTTCTGGCGCGTCTCGAGCTATATCTGATGGAACTCTGGCGATCAAACTAGCATGGCCAACAGTAAATGACATTACATAATGAGGGATAAATGATAAATTATAAAAATAAAATAACGTATAAATAAGGGATTTTGACAATAAGAACAAAAATAACTCTAAGGTAATTTGTTTTACGGGATTACATTTACAAAATAAGGGAGTGTATGATTGATTGAGTAATCTATGCAAGCACTAAATACGATTGGATTGTCTTGATACATAATACATGTTTACTTTGGTAATGTTTACGAAATGGATTCTTGTTCTAGTGATCAATTTTTTCAGACTGCTCTCTAGATCTGGTGTCGCATTCTTGTCTCTACTTTCTTTTCCTATTTTCAGCTATTTAATATATTCAAAACACAATGGAATTTTTTCACATATAACAAGCATTAACCATTATTGTGAACAAATCTTTATTACAATAATGAAATCCAACTATATTGTGTAGAGAAAAATTGTATCAATACATGTAAAAACTCCATTCTAATTCTTTAAACACATTAAATAGATTGAAATAATAAGAATTTTGCAAGAAACTAGACGTCGAAGCCTGAGTTAGATAGCGCACTCAACAGAACATCACAATTAGTAATAAAAATCTTATATCACACAAAACAATTTTATGAATGAAGAAAACAACACAGATCAGTTAGACATCTTCTAATCTTCATTTTTAATGTTCAGCAGGGTTAATTAAAAAACTCGTTAACTATAAAAATCAATAAAACTGACTAAAATCCAAGCATAAAACAACGAATCATCGCAGGCTTTGTCAAACCGGAGGACAATTCTCCTATATTATAATAGACACATAATAAAAAAAGTATTTATGAAAAACCACTCGACAATCATACCGTAAGATTTCTGCTGCTCGCACCAGTCGACCTGCCAAGATCGTAAAGTGACTTGAGCTGTTCCATACCCGGTGCTGCGATGAATATCACGTAAGGCATGAACTCGGTACTGTTGTGGAGGATCTTAAGAGCTGCTGGACTACAATCGAGGACGCACATTTTGCCGGCGCGTATGAGCTCGCGTACCGAGTCGAGCTTCGTGCCGTAAAGGTGACCGCCATGCTCGCCGAACTCGAGGTAACGGTGTTCCCTAATGTCCTGTTCCATCGAGTCGCGCTCCGTGAACCAGTAGCTCTTGCCACTTTCTTCTAACACTCGTGGTGGTCGTGACGTGACTGTGGCGAGTTCAAAATAGAGTTAATAAATTATTTTTTGATTATTAATTGCTTTTAGATTTCTACTACTGTTATTCAAATTTTATTGTATTAAGAAATTGTTAAATTTAAAAACAAAAATCTGAGGTTCCTAAAATTATCTAACTCTAAACCCTACTATAAGGCTTTAAAAATGATTTCACTAAATTATTATTATTCTCTACATCGATTTTTCAACTTACAAGGCACAATAGTCCCGAACTTTTCGGGATCACTGTTGATCAGCCGATTTTTCAGCGTTCTTCTACCAACGCCTCTCGGTCCCACCAATGCGAGGGTCTTCCTCCTGAACGGCGGCATCCTGGCTACTTCCTCATAGAGCAGTAACTCCGCACTGTCGAATTCCCCGTTCGACTTTGACTGATACATCTTACGCTTCTTTTTCTTAGAGATGCGTGTGCCGCATATGCTGATCTTGTGGACGAAGTCAGCTTCAGGTGGTACGAAAGCTTTACGACGTTCTTCAAGTTCGAGGGAAGGTACGAGACCAGGCGGTCCAAGGGAATTACCCTCGACGCGTCTGGCTTGCCACCAGTTCGGATCGGCCTGGTCGACGATTTGTAGAATGTCACCTTTTTGGAAGGGTAGGCCGATCTCACGGCATGGCATTAGCGTGTCTTCTGATGGATCGTAGTCGAACAGAGCGCGCATGTAGCACTGTGGGAGGTAGGAGAAGATAATGTTAATGTTGCTTGTTTTTTTTTTCTTTTGATGTAGCTATATTGACGTTTGTTATCTAAGTAAACGATGGATTGACGGAATATGTGGACTTGTGCAGTTTTATAATTACTATTAATATGTATTCTATGTTTTAATTACGATAAATAACGTCAATGTCAAGGTACTCAACTGAAAATACGTAATTGATTTAGCTTTTATGCAGTTTGATTTACGTGCAGGAAAATATAATGCTCCTGATAATGATGAGTAAACTGCATGCAAATGAAATTATATGGCGATATTTATATATAATGAATGCATAAAAAACTCGAGATGTGTGCAAGTATTGGATGTAAGCTTTTTACATCTAACTTTGTCTAATATTTACAAATAGAAAGTTCGATAAATTTATTAATTACGATTGACAACTCAATTTACATTTAGTAATAAGCTTCTCTTAAAAAATATAAGATATAATATTTGAATTATAAGCATTGTTTTTTATCTCCCATGCTACGAAACGTAAATAAAATTTCATTTTCATTCAAATAAATAATATGAGCTTGAAAAAAAGTAACAAATATGGTAAAACGAGCATATATATACACAAATCCGTATAAGTTGACCGTATGTATATACGACATAGTACCTTGCTCTCGCTCTCCTGACACCGGTTAATCGTAAGCGAAGCGGAAATTCCGAACGATTAGTAGACAGATTCATGGTGATAAGCAAAAGTTTATACACAGTAAGTATATATAGGTAATATAGACAAAGCTTATATATATATATATATATATATATAATGTATTTACAAATTTTTTAACGACAAAAGAAAAAAAAGAACTCACGATAGATTTGAGAGGTCGATTTCCATCGTTGGCGATACCTGGAGCGAGCTTGAGGGTAAGGTTTTCCTTGGCATCTTGGATGGCGTGTTGAAGTTCATCGGGGTTGCGTACCAATTTGCCATTCACCTCGAGAATTACCTCGCCAGGCCTGAGTAGACCCTGTTTTGCGGCTGTGCTTTCGCCCAGGATTCGCGCGATTATTAGGTTGCCATTCTCGTCCACTTGAATCGTCAGACCCTGCGGAGAATCGTTAGTATAATATAATTTGTTTATAATAGAGTAAATTTAACATTGTCAACTATAAACTTTTTAAGTGGTTAGAAAGAAAAACCTTATTGCAACAAAGTATAAAGTTTTTATAAAATTTATCTTAATAATTTATTATCTTTTTGTTTGATTTAAAAAGAGTGATTATTCTTGTCAGTTCTTTCTTGAGTGAACATAACAATATATCCATCAAAATATACTTTGGCATCTCACTTCTTTTCCTACTTTTAACGTAACCATCATAAATGATTTCTCAAACCTTTTTTAACTCACCCTTCCCCTAATTATTTCCTTTTAAAGTCTTTTAAACCCCCCAGAAAGAAATCTATGTTACTAACTCTGCACGGTTCTCCTCCCCTTTACCATTACATACTCAAAACAGAACAAACTCCATAACCATATGCCCTTTATTAAACCAGTTTCTCAACCCCCAAAACCCAAACCAACAAAAACAAGTGCACCTACCAGAGGTTCATCCTCTTGCCGCCTCAAACCGACGATCCTAACAGCTTCAGTTGCTCTCTCCTCGTTACTTGGCATTTTCCCTAGTAGTGGTTTTCGCCTTGCACGTCGTTTCTCTTCGTCCTCTTCCTCGTCGTTGTCGAAGCCGTTGGCTTGTTTAGCAGCGATCGCTGCGTCGTGAGTATCGAGCAAGTTGCGCAGTCGCGTACCCGGGCGTAAGAGCAGTAAAAGCTCCCGGGATTCCGGGTTTCGTGATGGCTCAAGTGTGCGCACGATGTCCTCAACGGTTGGGTTTATCGCCGGGCACACTGGTAACGCGTGCTTTGGTGGGTGTTCCAGACGATCCTGCACCTGTGGATGGACAGAGAGAGATGAATTTTTTTTTATTTGTGTATAATGTTTTAAAACGAGTGTATGTATGTCAAGTTTTCGCGCATACTTTTGTTATATATAATACAATCTTATTTTAGTACGCATTTTTAAATTGTTCTTATATTTTTCTTTGAATTCCAAGGATAAAATGTAAGATTTCTACCTTACCGACCGTACGAATTTCATTTTAAAAGAAGGAATTCAACTTTTTATAACAATAAACACTTCAATCATAACTAATAGAATATTTAAAAATAATTGTTATTATCTCAAAAAACAATCAAAACCGGCAACCAGTACAATAAAATTAAAAAATTCACATTCATGGTACATAACGCCCACTTATATTAATAGTAATAATTATCAAACAATGAATTTTCGCTGTATAAAAAATAAACTCTTTTTTTAAGCAATTCATGCGACCTATTAATGACAACGCCGCGACATATAATACACCTACTAACGTTCGGACGCTGATTCCCGTGATTTTACAATCAATTAGTGCAAACTACTCCTTCTTCGCCCAAACAATTATTACGAAATTACGCTCAAGGCTGAGATCAAGGTGTATACACGCATATATACGTGTTATTTTTCAGCGAGGCTAAAAGAAAAAAAGAATCCGTGAGCATGTGTGTATATACTTGTTTATTCGCGCGACGCTTTTGTCGTCTCTCTCACGGTCTTACACGTTACGTATAGATATATAGTATATATAGTGGGAGTGTGTGTGTGTCCAGTGAAGAGAAATCGTTTGTCACGTATAAGTAATTGTAACGAATATAATGAGAGAGTTCCCAAGGATCGCGGTTAAACTGGATTACAAGAGAAAACAAGAGTGTGTGAGAAGATTCTATGGTGGGTATATACTTCATCAGAAGTAATTTCACTGGCAAAATTATATATGGGACTATAAGTAAACGTCCATCCTAATGACACTTAATAACCCTACTATTTTGTAATTTTATTTCACATATATTCCTCAAATAATAAATTTTTTTAAAAAAAGGGAGAAATATCCTCCGATATATAACCGCGAAAGCTAATCAACCGAATCTACTGGGCTTAAAAATTCTCAAAGTGAAAGTTCTTCCATCCCAACTCTTTCGTATATACTTCCACACATACACACACAAACACACAGTTATATATATTCCACTTTTCACCACAAATCAGTGCGCGTATATACATGTACGTGACAACCGCACTGCTGATGGATATGTATATACACATATATAAGTATACACAACTGGTCGTCCTGAAACTTCACTCCCAGCGACTTTTAGTCAAGCTAACCGTCTATACTGGCGTGTCCCGCGCTCATCCATCACTATGCGATCACCACTACATACTATTACTACGCGGTGTAAGTGTCACTGCACGGCGGTTGTTTATATACATCCAACAAACGGTAGCTTTTTTTTCCACGTATGCTTTAAAAAAATCACTTTCTAGGTATGCGAAACCCACCTACATACACACATATATATATACATATACCCACGTAGATAAAAGAGAGAATCTGCGGATGATCGCAGGGCGCGACCTGCGTGCCGATGACTCACCTGGCGAACGCGTACTTAAATACACTACTATACAACAGCTCTTTCCTCTCGACGACGCCACGCGCACTATAACCGCACTGCTCTGGAGATTTGCTTCTGGTCACTGTGTATATACGTATATATATATATATATATGTATACTATATACGCGCAGGAGCAGCAGCAGCAGCAGCAGCAGCAGCAGCAGCGTGCACGTTATCGATCCATGCACCCACACACCCAAACATACGAGAAAAGCGCCGTCGTCGTCGTCGAGGCGAGCGTCGGGAAAGCACTGCGGTTATAGCAGCCGCGCCTATATTCTCTCACTCACTCACTCGTTCTCTCTCTCTCTCTCTCCCTATAGGCGTTGTGAGGTTCCTGCGAACGAACGAGCGCGGGGACGAGAAGAAACAGGTGGGGGATATTACTACTATACTACACTCGTGTATACCTTCGCTGTTGGCTTTTTTTCACGCGCGAGGTATGCGCGCCCGTTGCGATGAGGTTCAGGGCTGTATACTTAGGGGGACCAGTGTGTGTAAGCGGCTGTGTGTGGCGGGAAAACTTGGATGATGGCGAGGTTGGGCGCGGTTGTAGGTTGTTTTTGTAGTGTAAGGATCGCATAGTTAAGGAGGGATGGATAGAAACTGTTCTATAGGTATGGGGATGAGATGAATGAGTGGTTCAGGTAACTCTGGTGTGGATTATTTTTCTTTTTGTTTTGGAGTTTAGCTTTGATTTTTATATATAAAACTATAAATAAAGCGAAATAAATGTTAAGGTAACAATAAACGTTATTCTACCTCTATTAAGAAATTATATATAGAAAAAAAAGAAAAAAAATAGTTTACAGACATAAAAAAATATTATAAAAACGCACAGGGTACATCGACATCAATCTACGCTACTGTCGTTCCCGTTCGCGCTATCGCTCCATCTCGCTCCCACTCCTGGTTATATACAACTCCGCTCCGTTCGCGTTATACGCATACGCTGCGCACCTCCCACCTTTAAAAGTCCCTTCGCATCTCTCACACACACACACACACATGCGCGCATATATATACGTGACCCTCGTAGTATAACGTACACCGTAAAACGTCCCGTCGTTGTAAGATATATGTATATATATACCTACGCACACACGTGCGCAGACACGTGTTGCTGCTTCTGCGACCGCTTGTCTGTCCCTGGTCGCGATGACGATACCCAGATATTATAACATTATATGTATATATGAACGCTGGAGTTATGGAATGCGGAGTGTACGCGTGAAGAGTGCATGTTATAGTATTATTACCATTGGGAGAGTAAATTGTAGAGTATATATATGTATAGTGGGAGAGTGAAAGTGGAGGCGGTTGTAGTATTTGTTGTTGTTTTCGTTGTTGTCATTTTTGAATTGTTGATTGAGTTTTGAAGTTGTGAAAGGCGCGTTGCGCAAGTATAATGAGGTTGCGGCTTCTGAAGAGTATGTAAGATGGATCGATATTCGATTATATTATATCATAGATTCGATATGCATTATATGGATATTGCATTATGACCTATGTATAATATATATATATAGTCGAGTGCTAAACGGGTTATATGCTTTTAATAAAGTTCTTATACGAATTCAGATAATTTTAAATTGTATTTTAGTTCTCTCCATGATCATCTAGATACTTTCGGTTATAGGGAGCCTATATAAAAATACCAAAAAAACCAGTTTTTCGATCACACGATCGTAACCAAGTCAAAAATTTTTGCTGGTGTATATATGATTGAATATTGCTATACGTTACAGATGTAGTAAAGATATATACATTATGGTTTAAGGATTGTGTATATCGCAAAAGATTTTATAATTATATCCATGTTATATTTAATTTTGTTATATTTGTTTTCAAATTCATTTTACTTATTACTAATAAAAAACTAAAACGGTATTTAAACGATCTAGGGCCAAGTTTAAATTTTTGCGCTAAATTAATCTCTTTTACGCAACAAATAACAATGATATTCCTTTGCCAAATATTCTTCATATATCTCGAACTATACAAACATATTAAAAAAGACTCAATTCAAACCTTGGAAAACTTTCTCAAAACCACACATACTCCTATATATACATAATGAAAACCCACCATAATTAAAACAACCAGCCGTCATTCAACCATCACGTATACACACACAAAACTATATCTACTACGTGAGTAACGCATAGCACCAAATTTGCCTAAGTAGCATCTTAAATTCCGGGGCACGCGACCTCACGATTAACCGGGTTCACGCGGTCGGACGCGTAATTACCGATATAATGGTTCCGACCATTAGGCTCGCACGTGTGCATACGTGGGCCAATGCATCTTACTTGCTTACGTTAATTGTCTCAATTCGCGGACGACAACGACGCGCGTGGGTGATTTAATTTCGGTTGTTTTCTGACCTCTCGTTATTTGGGTTGCCAGTATAGGACAAAAAGAATGCGGGAATTGGTTCGTGCGCGATGTTTTTACTATATAGTTATATATGTATATTAGAAAAACATTCGGTTGAAATTTTTCGTAATATTTTGTAACACTACTATTTTCTCAATGGTTTTTCTTCGCTAGTTTTAATGGAACGTGCGTTGCATAGATGCTCGGGTATAGTTGTGAAAACAATATTATATATATATATAATTTTAAGTCTCGATATTAAATTTATTCTATTAATTTATTTTTAAAGTTTAACATTAATTTTCTCTCTTGGACAATCAAAATTCTCCAAAGATACCAGTAAACCAACAACAATAAAAAAAAAAAATTAAAGTTCCTATACGATTATTTCAGTTCATCGACCACAAAGAAGCTCCCTAATTCGCTCAATATCCTCGTCAATTGCCCACCGTCGACTCACAGCTGTCTCACAAAAAGAAACACCTCTCGCGGGAAATGACGAGGCTCGTATATCCTATTTCACCTTATACCGCGTTGCGCGCACACAAAAGAAGAAGTTAGACGGCGCAGGTATATAGCAGCGTGGTCCCTTGCCTTTTTTTCACCTATATATATACCTTTTAACCGCGGGTAGGTAAGTTAAGGATGGTAAAGTGAATATAAGTAACGTGAGATCTTCCGAGGGGGTAAACAAGCGGTGCGGGTTTCCTTTTTCTTCTTTTTTTGCGGATGGGAGATGATGATGATGATGATGATGATGTTGTCGCATCATGGTTGTAGTGTTTGTTTGATGTATAAATAGTCGCGCGTGCTCTCGTTTCTGTGATTATGATGGATTGAGGATAATGAGGAGACGTAGTTTGAATGCGAGAAGTGATTGATATTTCCATGGGTTGGGAGGAAAATTTTGTGTTTTTTTTAGAGATTTATTTTGTCGAGGTTTGGGAAATTGAATTGTTACGTTATTTTTTGTTGTAATTTGATGGTTATTTGTAGAGTATCGAATAATATATAGTTACAAAAATGAAGAGCTATGCAATTTAAGAAGGGTAGCGATTAACATTAAAAGTAAATAAATGTAAAAATATAGAAATGAAATAGTGGAAGTTTTCATGAAATGAAATAGTATTAGCATCATAGAAATAACTAATACATAATTTTTTATATTATAAAATCTAGTTATTTAAAATAAATGTTAATACCATAGTAGAATATAGACGATAGTTAATGTACATATATTAATCAACTGAAAGCATTTTCAATGAAAATCCATTTATATAACAATATCACAAAAGTATTGATAGGAGTTAAAAAGGAATATTGCTTAATGTTAATTCCAAAATTCACTTTCAATTGGTATTTAATCATCAAATAAAATTAGAACCTTGTTTATGGCTAAGAAGCCATAAAGTTAGCTAAAAAATAATTATAAAATTATTTTGGCGCCACGCACGAATAGAAACCATTAAATCTATTCTCGTCCTTAACTGCAATTAAATTTATTATAAAAATCATAACGCACACACGTGAATCACATATCCCACGAAACCTATATTTATTACACTCCTCGACTGTATGACTTATCCCTATTCTCCCTCCATTTCCAGAGCAATACATACCAGCAACAATTAGCGAGAAAGGCAGAGAGAGAGAGAGAGAGAGAATTTACACTGACAGCTTAGCGATTAAAAAATCGCGAAAAAATGCAAATATTTGCACAAACATCGTCGTTTATTGTGACTAAAATATCGCGGTAAATTAAATTTAGTATAAAGCGACGCATTCGAAATAACACTTTCATCACTCTCTTTCCTAAAGAACGCGGCGCTCACACATACAAAGACATCACACACAGTTGCGAATTATTAACGATATTTTTCCGATATTTGCATCATCATCTTATATATTCGCACTATTCTTAAAAATCTCAGCACACACGCACATCCTGAAAAATTCCTAGAACTCGTGCGATCTTATACGATTTATGATAACGGAGTGTAACAACCTTCTCTTTCTACACACGCGTATTCTCGTGATATATATCAAATTTCACAAACGTGGGTAAAAGAAAGAAAGAAAAAAAAAATCGAAAAAAAAAGAAAATTGAAGCTCCTGCCAAAAAAATGCGTACCTCGTTAGTCATGTCGGTAGTGGTGGTACAGGCATATACCAAAGAACCTCGTGTCTACAAGCCACTGCCACCACTTTTCCTCTTGAAATAAACCACGAGCATATATGTATACATACACACGTGTGTATCGCACTTTTTTTTTTCTCTTTTCTTAACCGGAAGCAGCAGCAGAAGCAGCAGCCACCGCGCTTTGATGCCTTATTCTCTTGACTTGAGACAAAGACGACAGCGCGCGTATTATAGCCGCGACGAGACTAAGGGGGTATTCGAGAAAAACGGCTCGCCCGTTTGCTCGTTCGTCTGTATGTGTGTGTATGTGTGTGTATATGTGAGGAGAGAAAATATAGATGCGAGGAACCAAGAGGGGCTGACGCACGCGCGAGTCTGCACGTGTGTGTGTGTGTGTGTGTGTGTGTGTGTGTATATATATATATATATATATATATGTATTGTTCTCATTCACGCAGCGGGCGTGCGTTTATATATATGCTCACGAATTCAGCGCCTGACGACGATGGCGATGGCGACGTTATGACGGATTTATGAATCAAGCGCCACGGCTGGCTCTAATTGTATTTGTGAATCGGTGGAGAGTGCGCATGTTTTAATGGACCATCAAGTACTTATTCTTCTTCTTCACGTTTTTATTTTATTTCAACATCGGTGTGTGGTCTATTTTGGTCGACTTTGTATAGTGTAAAAAGGTCTGGCGAGTGTCTGCCGCCTATATACTATGGACGACTTGATAAAGTTCGAGTCGATTGATTCGCGCATTGTTATATTTATTTATTATAGATTCGGTTGTTCACCCAAAAATCTCTTTTAATATATATTCAGTGTGTACTAAAATTATATGCGCTGACGTCGACGACTTTAAGTTCGCGACGCCCACGATGTTCGCGTGTATTTTTTTTTCTTCCCCCGTATAGCCGCTATCTATTAATAAACGACTCATTAGTCAAACGTTTTTTCATGATGCTACCGGTGCCGCCGCCTCCAAAAAATCGCGGGTCATTTTTTTGTTAACTCGTCGAACTATATATATTTTAAACGGCGTGTGTGAAGGTGGAGAGGGAGAGAAAATAAATCGGTTCTCGGAACAAACGGCTCTTCTGAGAGAAAAAAATTTGCAACTCTTTGTAGAAGAGGTAGTTTTTTACGTTTTCTTTATTTTTATACGCGTGAGAGGAAGAAGAGAGAGAGAAAGGGAAAATCACGAGTGGGTTATTAATTTCGGTACACGAATAAACCGTTATGTCACTTCCGTACGATTTCGCGCGATTTGTCCGCTTGACAATGTTTTTGCGGAATAAGAGAATCTCTTTATTGGAGAAAATTTACGATGGTAAAAGTAGTATATATAGGTAATAAAGCTATACGTGAGGTATGGCGGTTTGTTTATGCAAGAAGTTGCAACAATTTGTTACTGTAATATAAAACTGTTTTTATGCAATGTGAAGTTATACTGCAGTAAAGAACGAACAAAATTTTAAAAATAACGTATCTTTTAAAATATATGTATTAAAAACAGTTTGAAAATTTTTTGAAGTTTTATTATTTTTTATGCATTTTGTTCTAAAGGAACATTCCATATTCTCGCTGATTAATTTGATGCAATTTATAGAAAAAAAAAATGAATTAACATTTCCAAAACTGTTATAAATATGTAAAGTGTACACATTTTTTCCTTCATTAGATTTTTACAAATTTAATTTACGAATGCAGCAGCGACGATGTTACACTCGATGTGAAAAGTTTATATGGGACGGGCGTAAAAGTCAGACGTAAAGAGGGCACAGCAACTTTCCGCGAAAAACTTCTGATATTATATTAAAAAACAAAAAAAATGTTCCTTTTTTTCAAGCTCAACCATCGTCCCATAAACTTCAAACATTACGTTACTTATATCAGCTTGAAAAATATAGAAGCAACTTAATTTTATAAAACAGCAGCATATATCATTTCCCGTTACTTTCCTCAACGAACAGCAAGCAAACTTTGCTGCTACCCTTAAACCTCACACACCGTACCATAAACCCTACTGCCAATCCCCATCAACTCTTTTACATCTCACCTTTGCCTCGTAAACTCTGAACCTCACCAAAACAGCACCGTAGCTAAAATTTACATCGACGCTAAACTACCAACCGTTTCGTCGGAAAATTTCATATAGTATAACTATGCAACCCTATACCCGTTGCTAACTCCTCGACGATGACGGCACTGTATACCCGCTGATTTCCAGAGTCGTCGTCGTCACGAATTCTCTCGTGCAAAAATATCAAGAGTGGTGCAGGCTAATAATAAACGAAGACAAGAGCCGACGACGGAGTTTTTGTTTTGGGATGAAAGAGTATGCGAGGAGTGACGTTTGGAGTGAACGCCGCTGACGTGGTTTTGCAAACGCTCTCGTTTGTGACGTGGAGATCGATTTTACAACAGGACAGCTACGGGTTACGTCAGTTGGCCCGAAAGCTTTTTTCGTTATGATTTTTGAAACGGTGTGTTGTTTATTTTTCGTGCGCGTTTGTCGATGTTTCTGAATGTTTAACAACATTTCTATACCGAGCATTCATTTATTCATTTTATAATATTATTTTTATAACGATGGTTGTAAGTAATTTCATGAAGCTTCTATTCAGTCTGACATATTTTTCATATACAAATGGGTTTGAATCTTTCAGAATTCAATGTAATATTGTGCACTGTAAAAATTCTTTAGAACGTAATCACGACGAAAAGATTAAATACAAATTCTCTTTTTTTTCTTCTTCCCAGCGTACCTCTTTACAATACTTTTAACAAAGCTCAGAAGCCGGCGTTTTCCCCGCATAGTATATTTTAACGCGACTTTACGAGCGCGCTTGCAACAGCACCGTTGTAACCAGCTAATTCCCCCAACGCGCAGAGGTTTTCTCGTTTGATGGGCACTTTTCTTTCGTTTCTTTTTTTCTTTTATGCTTTCTCGTGTTCGGGGTTTGACACGGGTATAGCGTTAATCATTAACAGAAGGATTTCCAAATTATAGGCAAAATGATTGATTATTAGCGTTCCATTTTTTCCTGTGGTTAAATAATTAATTTTACGGACTATTTACTGCTCTGACAAGTCACCGCACATAGTGTTGAAATATATTTCGCGGCTGGGTTATTTGGTAAACACTGAGAGATTTTACTGGTGTGTATGATGAGAGTTAATTTTGTATTTTACGACTGAAGTTCAAAGGGTTGCTCTATAAACTGTATAAGGATGAAAATATTAACTGTGAAGCTTTAAAATTCAGTTTATTAGCTCACGAGTCCGTTTCCTCAAAGATAATTAATAATTAACAATTAATTTAACATTTTTCTGCTAGATTCTTAATTAATGTGTAAGTATTTCTCAGAGTAGACCAGCCAGTCTATTAGACAGACTATATAAATAGTTCTAAATGGATCGCATATTTTAAACGTAACGCTTTCATTAAAATGGTATATCTATAAATACACTTAAATAACGATGTTGACGAGTTGCATAGTCTAAAAAAAAAGGTCAAAGCAGTCCCATAGGATCTTTTATGATTTCACATACTCCACTAATAACTTATTTATAAATTATTCGTTTTAAAAATAAATTAAAGCGATTCTTTCAATTACAATTAATTTATGAATTTAGTTTATTCTCAACTCATATCCTTTTATTAATTAGTATATACTATAATGACTGTTTTCAAGCTCCATATGCTAATGTAATAATTTCATTAAAGGCAAAATAATCCCGGATAGACCTAAATCTGATTATCCGTAATCCTGCAATTTTGAGATGATTAAATGCAAGTGCACGCGAGCTCCAAAGCCTTCGTTTCGTGTAATAATTTCAGCTCTGTTTGTTAATAAACAGAAAATCCCGTTGTAATTTTTCAAATGATAATTAAATAAAGTTTTATATTATAACTGTCTGTAATACTCGTTATGCTGCATGTAATGTGAAAATTTAACTACGTTTTACGTTATTTTATTACGTATATACTGGATTATTGTATCACAACATAATAATCCTGAATCCACACGTGTTAGTTTCTTTTCTCTTCATTAGTTATCAGAATCTACACCGGAATTTTCAAAACGTATAAACAACAATAACGTTTTGAAAGGCGTATTTTTCAATCACGATCATTTCTATGATAAAGTACAATTCTTCACGGTTAAGTAAGTATTTTCAACTTTTGAACAATCATTTAATTTTATAAATTTAAAACAACATTTTTCCACTAATAAATTACAAATTATTACATTGTCATAAAGAAAACTACCCTTACGTATACGAAACTAACCAAAAAGCACCACTAAAGTCAATTCAAAACTTCATCCCTCATCACAAGCATACGCAACTCAACATTTGCCTAAACACCAAAACCCTACATCATAACAAGAGAACAAAGCATAACCAAATCTCTAACCTGGATGAGCGACCTGATGAGTGGATCACCAAGAAAAGCTTCAAGAAACACAAGATCCTTTTCCTGTGCCTCAATCCCTGGACCATCCAGCATGCAATCCTTTTCTCTTCCTTTATCAATTTTCTCCTCATCACCTTCCACCTCCTGCTGCAGACCATCGGCGATCGTCGTCCTGGACTGCATGAACGCCGCTGTAACAGGCAGCAACCGGCGCATTATATCCCCATATCTCGTCTCTCTGTCTGCGCGTACGGTGCGCGCGCGTTCGAGCGAAAGAGAGAGAGAGAGAGAGAGAGAGAGAGAAAGTGCGATTGTTGGTCGGGCGTGGCTGCTGAAGCTGCCATGTGTATGTATATATATATGGGTGAGGGTAGAGAGGAGAGGAGAGAGTGGATGGATCAATAATTGCAGCTACAGGTGGTACCTCGCGGTAATGCGAAGCTATGAGAGAGAGAGAGAGGAGCGGTTGGCTTGGGGTTGCCGAGTGTGACGTGGGAAGGTGGGGGTGGAGTTGCGATGATGACGATAAGGGAAGGAATGTGATGATTTGCATATGGGATGCTGAGGATTTGGCGCTTTTTGTCGTTTTGTAGGTGATAAAAGATATGAAGGTTGGGGTAATTATATAATTATACTTTAAGAGATAAGCTTTTGTAAAAGAACCATTAATTCAATTATTAATTGGTCGCGATTACATTGGTTAATAGTAAAACAAGTAAACTATCAAACTAAAAAGAAGCTAAGGACAGTTTACAACAACATTAAACATAAACTCTATGTTTAATTAGAAAAACAAACAATCTCATTACCCATAATAATTTAACGAACCCATGAAATAAAATCCCATCTCACAACGTTAGTACTCTAAACCTAGCAGATTACACTGTATAAAAGTACGTCGATTCGACGACTATACGCGCATGGCACGTCGCAGTTTACATTTCCCTCATAACTTTTTACACCCCTATTCCCGTAGCTCTAATAGCTACCCGGGGAGACAGACTGGAAAACCCAACAACTCGTGTATAAACTTTATAACGTTCGCGTTGCGCGACCAAGTGAGTGAGCCGATAATTCGATCGCGAAGTATACGCGAGCCTATTGTCACCTAGCGCTTATAGAGCGTGTGGCAATTATCGGACGATTTAATTGCCTTACGAGTGTGATATATATATATATATATATATATATAAAAGAGATACGGAAGAAGAACAAGTCGTCGACGACGAGCGTCTAGGATTTTTACGGTCGACGGGTTATAGGCTTTTCTGTGGTTTGTGTTTTTAAGCTCAAAGGTGCTGGAAAGTGGAGATTTACGATGTTTCTGTTGTTATTTCGTGGTGTAATTGTTGTTGTTTTTTTATTTGGGTGCGTGCATGCGGTGGTGTAGATAGGGACGTTTTCAGTTGTGTTTATATGGTTAGGGTGATATTTGTATATGAGAGTGCGACGTTGTTTGACAATTCTGTCACTTATAATCATAGGAATTTAAAAATGAAGAAAGCTTTAAAAAAATATTTTTTAAAATAGAAATAAAAACTATTCTTGATCGATATTTTATACACTCTGGATGTAGATTTCCGATATTTTTCTTTTATTATACTTTAATAATACATTTAATTAAAATATAATCAATACCGATACGGTTGAGTATAATTATAATAAATATCATGGATTTAAATGACTAAATATGTATGAGAGTAAAAGAGATAAAAATACTTCACGATTCTTGACGTTTTAATAAACGAGTAAGCGCACGCATTTCTCTTGAATAATACATTTATCGAAGAACATCTAACTTAGCTATAGCGAATTTTAGCGTGTTTGCTAGGGTATGGAACTGGAACAAATCGTTAAATCCTTTAAAACAGGCATTGCTCTACTTATCCAGTTCGCACGAAATGTATTACTGCTATTACATGCGATTTTTTCAAAATTACAATAAGCTGTAAGGTATTTTATGTGAAAATTCATGAAATATACTAGAGCGTGCGATGATATTTTTATTATATTTGTTATTGCATTATTATATGCGAAATGTTATTATATTAAGGTGGTTCTTGTTAAAATATGTGGGGGATGGCTTAATATAAACATTTATATAATTATATTTTCATATATATTATTATACTGTGGTAAAATAATATCCAAACTCTGTAGAGTTACATCCATTTGTTTATCTACATTACGTATAAACTAATGGATATTATATTTAATGTTTTTATAAGCAAGTTTCTTTACATATTTTTCACATTATATATTCTTTTTACGCAATAATTAGTGAAAAGCTTGTTACATAAATCTCAACATTCAGAGCCGATTATCCGAAAGGAACCGCCTTAAACTTTACTCACTCTATGTATATATTTGTAGAAATAAAGGCTTTCACTTTTTTCTAAATCTGTGCTTCGTACCAAAACTTTAAAGAGCAAGTTCCCAACTATTTATGTCGACGAATATTTAAAAATAAAACCATGAAACAATCAACCAAAACAATTAAAAATAAACTCTACATAAATACACCATTATATCTTAATAAATCGTTAAGAAAACGCGATGTAACCGATAACAACCTTATTAATTAATCGTACCACGTACCCCTAGTAAACACAAAATTCAAACAAGGCGCATACAAAGCCATCTGCATCACAAGCATTAGCTCCGATTGTTCGTCAGGCGCAGGAAACGCGAGTTATGAAGTTCGTACAACCGAGCCTGTACAGTGTATTATACGTGAAGGATCGCCGCGCACGTGATTATATATACAGCCAAGACTTTTAGCTCTGTGCACAGTTTTCTTCTCATACATATATATATAAGACATACACGTATAGGCAGATGCATTGTTGCGCTAATGGTATTGGCACTAGCGAGCTAATTGAACCGAAGATTTCTACACGAGTGTGTTGGTGCAGTTCTCCTGTGAGATTTCTAGACGAATAAATAAACTAGGTTGTCGAAAAGAGATTTTTTTTTTCTTAGACTGGAAAGGTGTATTTGTTTTGAAGAGAGATTTCTACGTTTAGCGGTGGTAAATGCATCGTAGTAGTGAGTTGTAATTATATATTGATGCTGTACACTTTCTGTTCTATAAATATAGTTACAATTTGTGGTATTACAATCATGGTAAATGCACCAATAAAATTTAGCCAACAATTTTTTCTCTGCCAATACACAACTATACATCATTAAAAAAAGGGATCACCGCCACCATTTAACCAATTACCCAGCCGATCCCCATTTCAAAACACTTTGACCACTCCAAGGCCACCTCCAACAAAGCGCCACACAAAAAAACCATCATCTCACTATCCCACCCACACTTGAAAAAAAAACCTTCAAGCAAGTAAAAATTTCCACAGTTCACACAGCACCTACATATATATATATAAAACATTTCCCAACGCAAGAGTATAGGGCATCAACCGCTACACCGTAAATACAGATAAAGAGAGAGAGAGAGAGAGAGTAAGTATAGAAACCTGTATAGTACCGTTATCATAGTGCGCGGCTTTGTTGACGTTCTGCTGCTGCTGCTGCTGATGCTGACCGACGGCATCCGTACTCGCCAGGAGCCGGCGCTCGTGCTCGCGCTTATCCTTGCGCCCGAGGAACACCATAATATTATATATTGTTTATTATGTCATTCGTCGTTCCTTCAATCCATATACATATATACATATATGTATGTACACAAGTATACACTGGTACACTTCACTATATCGTTGTTGTTACATACATATATAGAACTGGTGCACACTTTATATATATCTATATATGTACCTCACACGTTCACCAGGCGAACAACGACGACGACGCGAACCGTTGCACCTGTGTACCGATATACACGCGTACGCTTCGGCTGCGCCCCTACTACTACTGCTATACTATATAACGCGAGTATGTGTATCCCGCTATAAAAGCCGGCGACGGGGCCTCATACCCTGACGCGACATCAAGCGGCCACAAAGTGTAGTAGTATAGTAGAACTTGTCTTGATAGATCCGCTCGATAGATTGTGAGGGTGTATAGTGTAGGCAGGTAAGGAAGTGTCTAGCGGTTATGCTCAGCAGGTGGATTTATAGATTTTCTAGATGACTGGGTGATGTTGCTGTGACTGCGACGGTTCGGGATTTTAACACCTTGAATATTTTTTAAGAGTTTTATAACTGTATATATAATGCAGTCGTTCGGGTTGATGGTTCAGCGCTAAGTGTTGGTTCGAAGGTAAATATAAGATTTTAGATTACGTTAATTTTTTTTTTGGATGATAATGTATTGTAAAAAGTATATCGATAAGTGACAATAAATTTAAAAAAAAAGGAAAAACCAAAACGTTACTTTAGCGTTGAACCACCTGTCACCGTTTTGAATTTTTCAACACTTTTATGTTTCTATTTAATCTGCTTCAGGATTTCTTTGATTTAGTACGAGAAAAAAAATATATATAGTTTCCACATCGAATTTCAATTTCGACGTCATGTAATTATACGCACAGATTCTTAATGTTTCTTTCGCATGACTTGACGGGATAAATGCCACCTTACCTCATCAATTTCAAATGAACACAAGTCAACCAACTGAACTCTACCGACCTTCACCGCAATATATATTATACTAGAGCGCTTTAATATTTGATACAACGATGCATATCTACTTAGCTATAGTTTAACTATAATTTTACTCTCATGGTGCATATATGCACTTTTAAAAAAAAAATCTATAATTACGCGGTATACTTTCAAAACAAAAGTAAACCATTTCATAGTCTATCCCCTAACACATATAGAAATCCTTCCACACTTATATATTATCCATCGCTACTTACAACCACGTTCCTAACAATAATTCTGCTCTTCCACCAAACTTCTTCACATATACTTTATACGTATATACCCGAAAAAAAAAAAATACAGACCCCAAGTATATTATATATAAGCGATACACGCGGCCGCAGATCACGGCATCTCGCCCATGCGTACGCGCGCGAGCGACTAACCGTTTCGCGGTGCCTCGAGCGTTGATGCCGTATTCACACACACATACTACCTACACTACACAGTTTATACCAGCTGTTTCTCGCGCGAGCGTATGAGAAAGAGGAAAGGAAAGAAAGAGAGAGGGAGGCGTACGCAGGCTTCGGAAGGAAGAGAGGAAAAAAATGTAGTAGTAGTAGAAGAAGAAGAAGAAGAAGAAGAAGAAGAAGAAGAAGAGCGAGATGAAAGTTGACCGCGGAGATATTAAAAAGTATTGGCGTGTGTGTACGCTTATATATATGTATGTATGTGGTCTATAAAAAAACTTTTTATGGATCTGTACTTGCGCGAACTACACTCTCTCTCTCTCTGGGTAAATAAACCAGAGTATGCGGGGTCTGTATGTGGGATAGTGTCTGTTTGTGGCGAGGTTGAAACTATAATTATATATATAGATATAGAGAGAATTGACGTCGATTGACCTCCAGGTTCCGTAGTGCGATATATACATTGTCTAATGCGGAGCAAGTGTTCGATGTACACTGTATACTATGTCGTATTATATTATACATATACCTAAGTGCGAAATAAGAGCAAGTGCAATGTTTATTTTATGCATTTGGATTATAGTGATCAAACGGCTTGTTAACATGCAACAATTGCAACTGTGTATATATGTAAGGCATTGTATATGTGTGTATAATGTATATACGCATGGATTTATGTATATACTATAATAGACACATGTGTGCGCTTTCGTAATTGCGGTTATGGGGAAAGTAGGTGAGAAGCGCCGTGTTGTTATATACACTGAAAACGGTTTCTGGGAACTTAATTGGGCAATGAAGAAAAACTTTGTCGGATATGTAGAGCAGCAGTGCTACTTGTGTCCAAGCAGATTTTTTCTTGTTATTGTATTTTTATTTAGTGTAACTAGATAATGAGGCTATAGTGATAAGAATATAAAGAATTTTACATATTTATAATATACGTGAGCTTTTGTTTCTAAAGATATAAATAAAAATATCGCGCAAAAAAATCTCAAGTAACCCATCATTAAAATACAAATATTACACAAATTACAATTGAATTCTTGGACTGTTCTTATTGTTCCCAATGTTATACTTTGGAGATTTTGTCGATTTTGCAGGTTGAATATTAAAAACTTCAATTTTGCTTTTCTTTTTAAAAAGCAACGTTTCGTCAGTATCTTAATCGAAGTTTATAAATCAAAGATACACCAAAAGTTACAAAGAAAATTTACAACAACTTGTTCTTAAAAAATATTTTTATAAAGATGTTATACTTTTTTGCTGTAATAATCAAGAGCATTTAAATTTTCAAGCTATAGAAAGACAAAATCTTCAAAATAACCAACTACAACAAGATTGCAAAAAATTATAACCAATCCACATTCACAACACCAAAAAGCAAAAGCAAAACAACCAAAAAAACTGCATGAAAACCAACCTTCCGCGTTACTATCCTTCGCACCATCATCTTTCGTAGCAGCACTTTCAGCTTCATCATCTTCAAAATGACGCGCCAAGCTGGTAGCTACCTCAAGCACCTCAACAATCTCCGCCGTAGCCAGTTGAGCGCGTGCAGCTCTCTCTACAGATTTATTATTCTTCTTCCTGCTGTTACTACTAGGCCGCCTCGATTCAAGCTGATCTGGCCAGCAGACGGTTTTCCGTTGCTGCTGTTGCTTCAAGCTCGCGCGTTGCAAGCGCACACGACGCGCGTGTAACTCGTTCGTCGTCATTCTTGATTATGTGCAGTGTGAATATCGTTACATTGTATATATACACGCACTCGCGAGGTGATATAAATTATATAGGGGTATACGTACTGGTATACGTATATGAAATGTAGTTATGATGCGGGTATAGAGGAAAGGTGGTGATACGATGAAAGTAGCTCTTAGCAAGTATTGTATATTATACGTAAACGTAAAGCTTCGGTTTCGGAATGTTTAGAAGTCGGTTTTATATAAAAGCTGAGTCATTGGAGTGGTCAGTAGTGATATAAGAATAATGAAATAAAACGAAATTATCTATAAATATATGATATTTTATATCTTAATTATATATAGATATGGTTGAGGTCTATTAATTGCATTTATTTGAATTTTTCAAGATTATTTATGTGTATTTTCTAAATAGTAATGAGTTACATCACAAAAAGTTAATCACATATATTTGAAAGATTCAATGAAACGTCGGAAAAATCGGATTTTATACCCGTCACTTTACAAAAATTAACTATCGCGGTCGATAATACAATTGCGTGATGCTAAACAATGGCCACGCGTATGAGATAAATTGCAATTTTCATCTCCACTACTGCAGGAACGAATTACAGTTCGGCTACTCACAAATCACGAGAACTGTACACACTCACATATATATACAGAGTATTCCGTCGACCTTTAAAACCTCAAGCTCGCAGTACCGTAGATAACGTTATACTCATCGCGTTCTCATAAATCACGTTTTATTCAAAAACATTTATCCCTCGTTCTCTCACTTACTCTTCTTCTAATAACCAGAATAGTATCACTGATTCAAAAGCCTTTTCTTAGAATAGAACTCTCATCTTTCTCTCTCTACGCACAAGCATCAGCGAACTCTGAATCACGCTACCGATGATTGACCGCGTTGCTTGAAATCCGCGCTTGCTAACATCTAATAAGAAACAATATACACTACATCATACTTCCTTAAAAAAATTACTTAATAACAAAACACACACGTGTGTAAGTACAATACTCATCAACGTTTGATCTACGCGCTGCTCACGCACGAGCGCGGCGCGATCGAGCGAGAGGCCGAGTAACGACTAAATTCGCGTTTCCGGGGGTACGACTATACTCGTTGTTAGTAGCTGCGAGGTTCGCGGTGCTTTATACATATATACATATATACACGGTGGTGTATATGCGACGCCATGGTAACGCACGATGCGCGGTGGTAGGTATTATAATGCGCTTGCACGCGACATTCGCGATTTTTTTCTTTTCTTTTTGCGAGGTGTAGTAGACTTGGTATATGGATAGGGATAGGCGTATCATGAGTCGGGGATGTGAGTGGTTTTTGTATATGTGAGGGAGAAGATATGGGATGGGTTTCATGGTGATTTTGGTTGGTATTGATGTTGATAGGGGGGTGAGTGAAATGTCTGGGTTTTGGTGGAATTTGTGATGCGGTTTCTTGGACGACAGTAGATAGTAGATAGTTTACGACTATAATAATTGTATAAATTTCACGTTGATATATTCTATGAATTTTGCATTGATTCAGAGACGCTGTATCTTACTAAAAATACAATTTTTGAGAAACAAATATTCCATTGAATTTCGTTGAGGTACAACATATATTAAGAATTTTTATGTGGACAGAGAAAAAGGAATCTTTACATTAAACAAATGTCATTAATTATTAACGAAACAGTTAAGAAACAATTGAGATGTTTTCTTATATTCTGAATGCATATGGTTTAAGACACATTCTTTAATAGTTTGAAACCTTTTAAACTATAAAAAAAATTATTTAATTTACATAATTATTGTTTTAATCGAAATTTGGATTATGTTATCTTAAAGTATGTTCTAAAATAATAAAATCATTAAATTTATTAATATAAAAAAAATAGGAAAAAAACTAATTCAGTCAATTTATATGGAAGCATAACATTTTATTTCAATTATGTTTATGAAATGTGCCACTTTCAAAATCATATTTCTTAACTATTGCGAAATATCGATTTGACCATAAGAAAATGGATTATTTCCATTAACAGCAGGAGAATTTAATACTGTAAAATTATCTCTTAATAATTAATTATTTAATTTGCGTGTATCACAATAATACTACTCGCGTCTAGTATTTAAAAGAATAATTCATTAATTGCAAAAATTCTTTTTTCTGTGTGTGGTAAAGTAGACGACTTTACATGTATTTCATTTTTTTTTTTTGTATAAACATACGAAATAAAGCTTATTATTATTATTATATGTATAATTTAAGTAAATTTCACGAGACGTATAGGTCACATATTCACAACATATTTTCCAAGTAAAATGATTTCGTGCAAAATATTGTTACTTCAAAAAGGCCTTTTAAATATACATACACGCGTGCGCCGCATCGGCAGCCGCCTAAGCTTCAAAATATTTAAGGAGAGAGAACATTTAAGTGATCGATAATAGAGACAAGAATATATACACGTTTCGTGTTATTGCTTGTGCTCGCGGCTTGTCGGCTCGTGGCTTTTATTGCTTGCGAAAAAAAACGATCGCTGTATAACAACCCAACCGTCTAAGCTATAAAAAATTGTGGGTAAATTAACTTTTACTTATACATGCGCGCAAAAATTTATGATCACTCATTATGAGTCAAATTCAGCTTTTAGAACAGTTCAGGAGAAAATTGATGAGCTCTGCTATGCTTAGAGCGATTCTATACAAAAGAAGCGTTTTCATGGAAATGCCGAGCTACAATAGAACCGTTGTTCTTTGCTGAGAACCCGTGGCACAATGATTTCTTTATCCCGCTAATACATCGACAATCAAACATTTAAATAATTCATTCTATCATTTGATCACTCCGAATTTCAAGATATACAACAACACTGTAATGGTTTCAGTCTTTAATGTACCATACCTCTTTTAAGCTTTTCCAACCAACGATCGATATTTAGTTTTAAAACAATTAAAATTAATAACATCTTTACACGTGCACTTGCTTGTACACGTTACACATAAAATTCTAGATCCCATGAGAGAAAGGGATTACACCCTGGATTACAGACGTTTACGCGGAAAGGCACATTATCAAACGCCGCGTGTAGTTCTGCTGCTACGCCGTGAGGCTGTTATTTATAGATTTCCAAGCGGTGCCGTACACGTGAGAGAGAGAAAGAGAGTGAGTAGGCCGTTGCATCGGTAGCCGACGATGAGTATATACGAAAATGTGTGCTATTGTGCGAAAGAGAGAGAGAGAGAGAGAGAGAGAGAGAGAGAGAGAGAGAGAGAGAGAGAGAGAGAGAGAGAGAGAGAG
>JAYJLV010000046.1:16910393-16960992 GCA_036873485.1 Torymus texanus
CTTCAAAATTTTAGCGAGATCCGTGACCCTCGTGCGCACACTTTTTTAAAAAAGTATTATTTTGACCCATATATATAACATTCCGTTAATCAATATAATAACACGCGTGTATATTTCCGTAAGTAAATATATACATTTTTACACGTGCCTGTAATAAAACCACTGCCACAAAAATTTCAATATCCCACTACTGTATACACATAACAATTGCATCATATATATACACACTGACGCCGACATACCGCGTGGTAGCCCATAAAAACCATATAACGTCTCACACACACATACCACCCACAGCTTCCTTCCAGAACTATATTTACTTCTTCGGCTGAGTTTATATACGCGCAACGACGACTGCGACGGTGGTTATATACGCGTACGCGCACACCCACTCGATTCGGAATAGACCCACAAAACGCGTGAATTTCATCTTTGGGTAATCGTCTGGCGCTTGTCTCTCTCTCCAACGCGTACGTACTCGAACGTTTTATCGGCTTGGAGATATCGTCACGGACTGTAGTGTATATATAGATATAGATAAGCCTCCGTTATAGATCGACATGTCTGTGTGTGTGTGTTGTTTGGGTATATATAGAGTGGAGTGACAATAGTTTCGGAAGAGATGTGTTATTGGTGAGAATGGTTTGTTTGTTTGTTTTGGTAGTGGCCGCGTATAATTAGGAATTTTACCTTGTTGCATTGTTTTCTTTGTGCTCGTTAAATTGTTTATTTCTTTTTTGTTATAATATTTACGGTTTTTATGTCGTATCGCTCGTTATTATTGTAAGCAAATTTCTGTTTTTATTCATGGCCTTGATTGCAGTGAATTGGGAATAACCGGAAAATAATGAATGACTGAGATAATTGATGATAATTAAAAACTGGAAAACACTGGTACATCATTTTAAAGGACCATTGAGTTATTATAAATAGGCAAATCAACCTGTTAAATAAAACTGTGAATCAAAATTTTAAAACCTTGACCGAAATGAAACCTAACCATATCATTAGAAACTGTGCATATAGCCTTGGAAGAAAATTAACCATAAATTGACCAGAATATGCTAGATTTTCTGGATATTGGTTAACTTATGGCAAAAATTCTGACCAGAAACATTACGTTCTGGCGACAGTTTATGGTCAGAATCTGATAAATTTCTGATCAAATATTGTTTTCGGTGGTAAAGGGCGAATCTGGAGCCCAGGGTTGGTGGCTAAAGTTCCTGTATGCACCTGATCTGTAGATCGGATTGATTAAGTACAATGATTGCGCTGAGCACATGAGTACCGAAAGGCCGATTCCACTGCGGGATTCGCTCGAAAGATTAATTACTCGTGAAGCCGGGTTTGAGTCTCAGATCTTCACCGATTGATAACAAGCACCACTGTTTCGCAAATATGCTTTGTTTACCAACACACCAGAGATCACTATCATAGATTAGCATCGTAAGGGGGCAGAAAAAGGTCGACGTTAAATAACATAAGAAAAAAAAAACTATTCACTCTTGTAATTCTTTTATTTCTCTTGTATCTATTGTTTCATATACGAATTCCTCTTTACTGGTACTACTACAAACTAAACTTTTACTTCCTCTATTATTCATGTTGTTGCTTTTTTCACTGTCTGAATTTGAAATATCCAAGTCCTGCAGGTTATGTTCACTGCCACAACTATCTGACAAATCTGAAGAAGTACTTTGCACATTTTTCAATTCACAATATTCTTCTACAAATTTATCTAACTTTAACCTTTTTTTCTTTTTACTATAAATATTTTTTCAATTGTGCTTGCAACACATGTGATATATACATAAATAATACGTATATAGGTATAACGCACATATATCAAGGACGAGGCGAGGTGCGATTGCTAGCCGTAGTGCACACCAGACACATCAGGATGTATAAAGCGTAGTTCACTCTTCCTCTCGCATACGCGAATTACACCTATAATATCATACTTAAAACTCTAGATCATATAAGGAAATAATAAATGAAAAAATGAATTGAGATAATTTGTAAATTAATGTCTATGTAGGTTATAAACTGCAACTGTCAATTCATTGATTATCAGATTCTGGCTTAATTATTGACTAATTTCTGATTAAATGTCTGGTCAATAGTTAGTGAACCGGTCAGAAAAGATGGTTAACTTTTTACCAGGGAAGCTACACGACTATAAATAAAAAGTTTGACATTTATATATAAAGCGTTAGAATCTTTTTCGAACCTCTGAAGTAAATAAATCATAAAATAAAAAAGCGAAGTCTCGTTAAAGCCGCGACAAATCGCTCTCTAACAAACCCTTTTCTTCCCCGATGCCGCCGAACACAATTCTTCTCTCCGACGGTAGTTCCACCGGCACCTGACACTACCACACACGTCTCTCTTCTCCCCTCTTCCACCTCTTCTTCCTTTTCTTCACCTCCTTTTTTACCTCCCAAGCCCCGTCGATCAACGCGCATATTGAAGACCGACGACGTGTCTACGCGATTAAGCTCTGGCGTGCGCGTTCGTTCCAGCTTTTTTTTTCTTTCTTTCCCCCTCTCTTCCTCCTCCCCCTCCTCCTCTCGCAAACAGTCACATGATTGCTCTCCTTTTTCCAACTCTTATTCCATTATTCTTTCTATTTTATTTTTTCGCGCGGCTATACGACGGTAGGCAGCGGCGACTGTCGTCACCGAGGAGAACAATAAATCGAGGTCAGTCTCTTTGCTCGCACTGTAGGGATATAAAGGATCTCTCTTTCTCTCTCTCTCTCTCTCTCTCTCTCTCTCTCTCTCTCTCTTGCGCGCGCACCTGAAAGAATAAAAGCACACACGCGTGCTGTGTGTGAATTCTTTAAACGCGTGTGCGTGCGTATATAGGCAGCCGACGACTGTGCTGATGAAAAATGAAGGGAAAGGAGTTGTAGGCCGAAAGCCGAGCGTCTCTTGCCGTACGCTGAGGATATTGAATTTTATTGCAATAGCTGGCGAGAAGAGAGAGGAGAGGGTCTGTATATCGCTAAGTGAGAGCCGTGGGAATCGCGAGGAAAACGGAATTATTGAAATTCGCTTCTGAGCTCGATGAGGAGAAATGATGGGAGGTTATATAGTATGATGGTGTAGATGAAAATTTAGCAAGTTTAATAGCTCTAAGAATGGAATGTTTTTAAAAGCTTTTGGCATTTTTGAAATAAATGGCACGGATTAAGTGCTTCTTGTCTTTTTGTAGAATAAGGAAAAATATATTCATTGTTGAGCATAATCCTTAATACTATCGATACATAATCTTTTTGATTGGATTTTATACAAGAACCAACTGACGGATTGTACCAAAAAAAGTAACTCTACTTAATCACGATGTTTCATAACAATAATTGATACATTTTACAAAGTTATAATTACAAAAGCTATATAATTAAGCCTCTGCGTTTGAAAATTTCAGTATAAGAAAATCCCCTACCTAAAACTTTCCAATTATTATTAATCTCTCGAGGATTTCGCTTCGCTAATAATTGCAAAAGTATATATCATTAAAATCATAAAGTAACTTTAACCGACGCCTAATTGTAATAAAACTATCAAGGAGCACTTCACACGCAGCCCCCCCCATCATAAAACGCAATTACCTCAAACACCATAGAAATCGCTCTCTCTCTCTTTCACTCTCACTGCTGCGATAAAATTTTAATCACCGCAGCAGCAGTAGCAGCTACTCTCTCCGCAACTGGCTGATCGGCTCTGACGTCAGCAGCAGCAGTAGTAGCAGCTTCCCCGTGTGAAACTTACGTTATTAGACTAAATCTCTCAGGTCCTCGATAACTGTTCGAAGCGTTTGCAACTGCCGCACATATTTCGTTAACCATAAACCATCGCGGCCCTTCGATATGATGAATTCGCGCGTTTCGACATTGATTTTCTCTCTGGTGTGCACATTCTTGGCGCGTGGGTTTACTGCGTGTTCGGACGCGAGAGAGCTTGACGGCAGCTCGTAAAAAGTTAACCCCACCTCCGCCTGTTCGTAGTGGTCTTTATGGTGTGTCGCGTCCTTGGATTCGCTTAAAATTCGCGTGTCTCTCCATTTTACTTTACAAACTGCAGCATGAGATGTATGCGCACGCGTTTTTCTGGGGATTTCATTCGTTGCGGGAGCCGCTTTTAGAGGGATTGGATCGTCGTGGGTATAGTGATAGTTTGTGTTGGCTGTGAAAATAATCAGGTGCAATTTTATGTTGGGCAGGATTTCAGTAGGTTTTAAAGTGTTAAAAAAACGTAGCTGTAAAAGAACAATATCGTTGTTGAATCTTTTTAATTTGTAGAAAATTATTTCTTTAGTAAAATTACAAAATGAAATTATAAACTCTATTTATCAATAATTCAGTAGGATATCACACTTTTCTGCAATATAAATTCCAAACAAAATTTTATTACTTCCCAAGAATAGTATATCTGTCAAAACTATCCTCAAATGTCCCTCACAAATCACATTACCACAACTCAAAAAACCCACGCAGACGTTCCATTCGGTTACGTAATACAACCAACAAACTACCGCAACTTCGTATCTCTCACCTATCCATCAAGCTACAACGCCGAACCGTCATCTCTTCGCCCAAATCCTCGCTCTGTTACCATATCCTGCATTGCATAGTCACCACCACTACCACCAGTAGTGTCAGTGGCAAGCGTTCGCGCGTCAACGCAAACCACGAGATTTTTCAACACCCACATATACCCATACACATACGTACGAAGCCTGGATATGACGCTTGTAATCCGCGAATCCACAAATCGATACGAGAGAGAGAGAGAGAACCCGGCGCCGCGAGGACTTTTAATGCGATCGGCCCGCCCGATAAAACGACGAGGTGACGGCGAGACGGCGAATTCCGTGCGGGGAACGTGTGTGGGGTTGGTAAGGGGGAGGGAGGGGAGGGAGGAGAATGATATAGCTGTTCATGTCGGTTGTTACCGAGCTGCTGGAATTATACGGAAATGGGAAATGATATGAGGGTGTATGAGAGAGAGATTTGCTTTTTGCCTACATATATATATATATATATATATATATATGTGGGTTAGGGAAGGCGATGGATATATGGAGACGTAACGAGGATTCATTGTGTTGGTCGGTTGGTCTGTGAGAGGGGAGAGAGGGGAGAGACCAGAGCGAGGAGTTTGGGGATTGATTGTTTTTATTCGATCGTGGATGTTGAAAATGAAAATGTAGATGGAAAAAGTTGAGTGGATCGTAAGCAAGTTTTATTAGCCGTGATTTTCATTTATGTGATATTTTTGGTGTTAATGTGCGCGAAGATAATGCATTATTTATGTGTATAATTCAAAAGTTGAGTTGTAAATAACAGCTTATCATTAATTAATGATACAGAATGAACAATATGAGTATAAGTATAACGTTCTTTTGGATATGAGGAATTTTATCGTGAAAATAAAAGTTACAAATATACCACAAGAATAGATGTAAAGCATGCTTTCGTAACCGTAATACGACACTTTCTCGATCCTTCAAGAAACCTCCGAGTAACGTTTTAAGCCGTGGCAAAAAAAATGTTGACAGTGAAATGTCGACTGGCTTTAGACTTCGTATACCTTCCTCCTCTTTCTACGGATTATTGTTCTCACGTGAAATATAATATTACAGAGCCCGCGCGTCATCGGCGCGAACGCCTTTACGTAAGCTTTGTACGTTCCTCTCAAAAAACAAATTCCACTTCACTTCCGTACACTCAATCAAATCACCAGATACATACATGCGTAGCCAAAGAAAAAAAAATGGATGGACTATCCCTAAACAAACTTAACAAAATCCTCGCGATTCGGATTACACTCGTGCGAACGGCGAGCGTTAAATTCGCGCGTGGTTACGTAAGAGGAAGAGAGAAAGAGAGAGAGAGAGAGAAGGGCGGCGACATTTTGAAAGTCACGAAAACTCGGTTGTGTATAAGACTTCGTAAGACTTTCGTAATTTAGGGGCCGCGCGAGTGCGTTAAGAAAGTGTCACGAACAGCCTGAATTTTCGAGCGAGCGAGCGAGCAGCACGAGGGGAGGCATAAATTTGCATAAATAAGGCTAAAAAGTAATAAACGTCATAAATCTCGCGCTCGCGCGCTCTCGCGAGGCCCGGTGTTGTAGTACACAATTTACTACTATACAGTGAATGCGTAATGAGGTGGGTAAACGAGGATTAGGTCGTGTCGAATGCGACGCGAGGGGCTCACGCGCGGATTGTTTAGTTTTGCCGTGAGTGAGGTGGATTGAATTAGCTGATTATTCTAATAACGTCAAAAGTGAAAAGTAGCAATCGTACGAATAGAAATTTAATATTTTCGACGTATAAAATATCTATCATTGTAGTTATACCAGTGAAGCTCATAGCAATTTTTCGAAATTATAGTAGCCAATATCGCGTACGATGCAATCGAAAAATTTTCGAAAATACGCTATTTGCCAATAATTTTGATCTTTGAACAGCCATGTCCTTTCCGAATTTTCTGCAGTACGAGAATATTTTTGTGTACCAAATCCTACGATACGACACCGTACGACTTTCGATTTAAACTTCTCTTACTGTATCTGTATTTTCCGATTGCAGAAACTTCCGTATACAGTCAATTTTCTTTCATTTTCTATTTTTCTCCACTACCATCATCTTCAAAAACTGAAGCGAAAAAAATCAAATCCCATATTAATTTTTCATTTTCATTTTGATACGATTATACGCGTCCCTTATTTCGCTCAGCAGCACACTCATTTGAATATTAACGCAGTCAAGATCTTCAATCTTCTTTTAATTAACCTCCAACCCCCAACCGCACGAAGAAAAAAAAGTCAATTAAACTTATCCCCCAATCCCATCTGCCATTAGCCTACTTGCATCCCAATTTTTCCGAAAAACCCTGCGCTGCCAAAAAATATTCAATATCAATTTTCCCTCTTCGCAAGGTAAACAAGCTTTCCAAAGTGGATTGCACACGTCCGCACATACACATACACACATATACAAGGGAGGAGCGTATTTGCCGGGAGACGTTGTAGCTAGGGGATGGAAACTTTGGCAATCGACGGGAGAGAAAAACACTGCATCGAAAATCACACCGGAGACTTTTCCAGAACGCGCCGAGATGCATCGTCGTCGCCTTCACCCTAACTTTTCCATAATGCCTGCATCGGCTTCTAGCAAGAAATAAACTTTGACTTAGGCTTCTTTTACAGCAAAGAATACGCGGAGGTTAAGGTTCATGTTTACAACAAGCGACCAAGTAAAAATTGCTTTGTCTGTAGCTTGTTTGTTATTTAATATTTACTTTATCCAGCTCTGCGATAAATATATCGACAGTAGTGTAATTGAACTCTCTGAAACTTGACAATGTCTCAAAAATGTTTTCTACTCCAACATCTATGAACAGCCCCTTCAAAAAAACCTTTAGAATGATGCAACAACCCTGGTACACACATACCCCGAGGCGAAATTCTAATTGAGTTAAGGACGAACGTCGTCGTCGTCCTCTCTGTCCGGACCATCATCTGCTTTGCGTAAATCCGCGAAGTCGGCGTACTCGCGGCGAAAGAGGAAAGCTCCGCTGTAGAGCTTCGTCGTCGTCGTCGTCGTCGGTGGCGGCGTCGGTATGGATCTCTCTCGGAAACGCGACTTGGCATCGTGCCATCTCTTCCCCCGTCGAAAAATTGGAAAGACCAACGAGCGGAGAGAGAGAGAGAGAGAGTGAGTGAGGTAGCGACCGATGGGCTATGGCGTGGGGGCGCTTGCTAGCTTTCTCTCTTTTTTGGCCTTTTTAGCATTTTCCGCTGCAGGCGGCCGGCAAACATGTATCGAGCGCCAAAAGAGTAAGAGCTCTGGCTGGAAAGGAGCGGCTACACACACGTTTACTCATGTGTATATATGTGTATAGACACGAGAGTGGAATACGGATGGAGAAAGTTCTGCGAAGGAGTAGAAGGAAGAGGAGGAGGAGGATACACTTTATGGTGATGGAGTCGGCGGAGCTGCTGCTGCAAAGGCGTTCACCACCAGCGACTGACTGTGCACTATTTGGGGAACACAGAGAGGACCTATACGTATATAAGTGTGCTGCACGCGGCTGCTGCGGGCGGTTGTACGCGATGAATAAAGCCCCGGACCCGAAAACCCTCGGGGATTTAGTGTGACGTTAAATTTTTACGGAAGACGAGACCAGCAGCAGTAGCAGTAGTACTATAATGGTATATCGATACTTGCCGGTTACTTTTCTCTGTACCCTCGTCTTTGAATTAATAGCCTTGACGTTTTTTTCCTTCAAGAGTTTTAAAATTCCGACTATTCGGATTTGAAATTCAATCGTGAGCGCAAAAGACCGGCTGATAGGTCAATTTAACCCCCTTCTCTGCCCCGTTGTTATCCAATCCTATCGAATGTATATATATATATATATGATGGGGGTGGGGGAGTGGGAGTCAATTACGCGGAACCTAGGATCGATCGTCATCGGATTGCGGTCCATTCGCGCAGGAAAAAAGCGTGCGCGTGAGCGAGTGAACGCGGGGAACCCCCGAAACCGGATTAAAAATCGATTCTGCGCACGATGAATTTTCGGTGCCGAAACCCGGGAACACACACATAATTGACTCGCTGCATAGCTGGCTCGCCTTAATTCCACTCTCTCTTGCCGGTCAGAGTGAATGAGAGAGAGAGAGAGAGAGAGAGAGAGTAGTAACTAATTTCGGCACATCGATTAGTTTGACCAGAGAGCGAGAGATTGGCCGTGAGCGTGCACGTCTCTCGTTTTAGACAGTGGTTTCGGGGAATGCGAGAGAGAGAGAGAGAGAGAGCGCGTTTTGTCAGCGAGCCCTAGGCGTGCGGGGATTGAAAGGGACAACGTGGCGTGGTGAGAGATACGCTATTTAGAGAAGCTTGGCTCTGATTAGACCGAAATTCCAGTAGTAAATTGGATTTATATTATAAATGATGTTTTTTTTCTTTTATTTTTTACTGTTCCAAATCAATGCTCGCTATATCCATTATTTATAGGTCTCCGGTGGTATTTCTAAATTTTGGCACAAACTACGTCACTCGCTAGACGGGTTAGCAGTCCAAAACAAACAAATACACACATGCACCTCGCTCCAATCCTCTGCTGCAGCTCATTGCACCTCAATCATATCCGAGCGACAACTTGCTGTTCAAATACAACCAACAACAGGAGCAGCATAAAAAATCAACTCACCAGTAGTCTACACTACACACGCGCGGCCCTTATAAATTATCAAAAATTCCATCTCTCAACGCGACAGTAGGAGAAACGAATTGCTGTGCACGCTCTCAACACATGCTTTGATATTCCCTGGGTGTACAGAACGCTGTTATAGTTTTTTTTGTTGTTTTGGGAAACATGGGTGGGGCAGTACGCAGGAGTGGGTGAGAAATAGGTTGCGATTTGTTTTGGATAATAAATTGGGAGGATCGATATATATATATATATATATATATATATATATATATATATGCGCTGGGGTTGGTGACGAAGCGGATTTCTGTGGTGCCGTGAATTTTCATATATACAGAAGAGAAATAAAATTGTTTTGCTGATATAATGATTTATCGTCGCGTTGGTCGATCGATTGTCAAAATGCTCGAATTGTTCAAAAAGTCATTGATTACGTGGGAGTTACTCGCAAAAATGCACTTATAATATCCAGAAATAGCAATTATACGTAAAAATGAGGGTCTATCTGGGTCAATGATATCGTGCATCGCATTCTAGTATCCCAGATTTTGTCTACAACCGTTGGCAAAATTTTCCAAAACGCTAATCCAAATAGCAACATACCCATAACACTGTATACAGCCTTACTATAACCTTTGTCTTCTCGGTCAGTTTCTCTCTTCTCTCGGACACAACGAAAAATCAGTACACAGTCGACCCTTAACAAAACGACATCTCGCACGTGTAAGGGTCAGCCAGTTTCTATATATACCCTAGTAAAACCTTTCTCCATTCCTGCGGGGGCAGGGCAAGGCAAAAAGCTCTTCCCTCTCTCTCTCTCTAGGGTAGATCTTCGCATTTCCGGATTAAATTCACTTCCTCTACTCGCAGTCTCTCTCTCTCTCTCTCTCTCTCTCTCTCTCTCTCTCGCTCTCTCTTCGCCTAATGCACCGTAATTGCGCGCTGTTTCGATGTATATAGCACTCGCGCGAGCGGCCAAGAGTAGAAGCGTATAGTATATAGTCCTTGTTCTCCGCTGCTGTTCGCGCGCGCGCGCAGAGACGGATAATAAGCAGAGCGCGCGAGCGCAAGCTCGTGTTCCACCGTCCATGTTCAATGCCGAGCGATTCGCCTTTAGCTGGAGATAGAGAGAGAGAGAGAGAGAGAGAACGGAGTGCGTTTAATGAGATTTCGTGGACTTGCGCTGGAGCGGGTCGCGCTTGTGTATATTAATGCCAGAGGAGGAGAGAAGATGCAGTAATCTATATCTGTCTCTTGTGCATTGGAATGTCCTTTTCTTATAATGCTCGAGCGAATAATGAGCTGGTGATTTGCATCCTACTTTCGAGGATATTTTTCGTTTCTACTTGTATTTTAAATAATGTCTAAGACTATATAGTCGCTGTTTTATTGTAGATACACTTTGATATCTATATTATAAAGATAAAATTTTTCGTAGTCGTGTGTTCTGAAAAGTTGGTTTAAATATCACTCTTAAGATAATCTGAAAAAGTTTTAAAATCCACGAGATAAGATTGTAAAGTTGATATCAATCGAATCGTTTATCTTTTATAGCTATAACATCGTTGATAATATGTGCTAAAACGAAAGGTAAAAATAAACCGGAATTAATATGACTAGATAACATTATTATCGAGTAATCGAAAACTAATATCTAAGATAATATATAAGATGCGTTTAATAATTTAAAGTTTACATAATACCAGTATATCCCGCCATTATTCTACAATATAGATAAATTTCAAACTATATCCCGTAAATTCTCAATCGACGTATACGTAACTCATGAGTGCATCAGTGCGCGTGATCAGCAAATATAATCCGCAAAAAAAAAAAGAGAAACAGACACGTAATCAGCGAGACATCATCTCTTTCTCTCTCTTTCGCCAAACCGTGAGATAAGATTCGATCCGAGACAGCAACGGCGTCGGCTTCCAAGAATCCTCAAGGAATAACGTCCATATTATATATATATACTAGTAGTATAGTCAAAGGGCCATAATTTCCTCAGATATCGGCTGCTATATACCACCACGGACGTACAAAAATGACGCGAGACGCGCGCATTAAAGTGCGCACATTCTATTTCGTCTCTTCTCTCTTTCGTCGTACACGTATATTCTATTTCTCGCGTCTTGGTTACGAGCCAGAACCTGGACGACGACGATTTTGTGACGTAAACCGCGGCTCTCGAGGCCTCTCTCACTCTCTCTCATATGTGAATATTCGCATAAGAAAAAAGAGAGAAGGAGAGGAATGAGGAAACGAAAGCGCGACAAGATGAGCGCATGTTCCATAAACCTACAAAATTCGCGGTTTATTTGCGTAGGTTGTTGATGCGACTCAACGTCGTCGTTGGGATAATATTATAGCATTTGAATTTTTCTTTTCTCTCTGTCTCTGTCTCTTTGGATAACGTTTTTTTCTTTATTATTCAACCAAACCGAACGCTCGTGCACAGCCACAGTATATAGAGTCCGTTGTAAAATTCCCAGTGCTCATCACTAAACATCGGCAACGGTACTATCGCAAAAAAAAGAAGGAGGTACCGTACAAACCTTACACACATACTGATGGGAATGCAGAAATCAAGGCTCTATACTTCTCTACCTATATATATACGTATACGAACTCGCCACGAGAACACCGTTATTTATCTCCTCTCTCCCTCGAAAGAAAGAACGAGAGAGGGAGAGAGACTATGCAGCGTGACTCGCATCTCTCTCCTATATATATATACGCGTTCTACGTACCGGCTTTAACGTACTCTCTCTCTCTCTCTCTCTCTCTTTCTCTCTCTTGGAGCGAGCAAACTGCCCTTTAATCTTCGGCCGAGGGGGGCGGCAGTGGTGGCGGCAGCGACGGCGGCGGCGGCGGCAGCAACGCGGATCGATCCTAAAGCGCCTTGCTCCAAGCGCTCGCTCGCTTCCCTGTGCGCGCGTCTGGCTCGTCCTGGGCTACGACTACTGAAGCCAGCCGCTATATATTATACCAAGAGTATAGGAATACGTCCAACTGTGTTGTTGTCCGTGTACGACGATGCGGCTTGGTGATGCGAAGGAAATTTACTTGCAGCTCAGTTGTTCTCTCTGTTGTTGTATTGGCTGGGCGTGACTTGGTGTACATAATAAATTTCTTATACTTTTACTTGCGAGTTGTGGGTAAAATGTTTATTAATCGTTTAAAAAGGCATGGAATTGACTAAAATTTGTATTAGTTTCTATAATAATAGAGAATATAACAGTAATTTAATCGATTTGGTTTTGAAAAATTTCAATGACATTCAGATACATTGTACATTGAAAGTTGCAAGTAAAAATACATCTCCATTGCACTGTATGTATCTATATATAAATGTATATATACCTTAATCGTCGTATATCAATCTGCCTCGTTTCCCCGACAAAAGATCTCTCTCTTCCCATTGTTCCCCGTGTCTCGCTTTCTCCTCCCTCTCTACTGACGACGACGACGACTCGTCATTGTCCGAATCAATGGGGCGCACACGAGAAAGAGAGAGAGAGAGAGAGAGAGAGAGACGGAAGGGAATTAGGGGCACCTTTCACGCGCGACCTGGCCCGGATGATTCGCCCGCTAATCGCGTGACTCTCTCTCTCTCTCTTTCTCTTTCTATACGACGTCGCGGTCGTGTGACACGACAATGCCGTAGCGACACGAAGGAGTGTTTCGGTTCTCAGGATGTCGTCTTGAAGGTTTGTGTGTGTGTGTGTATATATATATATAGTTGTAGGAATGAAGTGGAGGACAGAAAAATGGGAGCTTGATATAGATGAATGGGGCTGGTTGGTTGTAGGTTATTTTAGTTTCGTGCGGTTGGAAAGACTTGGATAGAGAGAGTGAGGAGAAAAAAAAATGGGAGAATAAAAGTCGATGTTTGTCTTTATCGCACCTGATGTGTCTATTAAAAATGGAGAATTGGTGGTAAATTAAGAAGTTGATGTAGATAACGTATATAAACGGCTATATTTTATCAATTATTATTATGATCCTTTACAGCGTCTTAAAAGAATAATAGAGTATTTTTAGCTTCTTATATATAAGGGAACGACCTATAAGGAGGTAATAAAGTTATCTTTCAGTTTTTATCAGTAATAATGCAACACACCATTACGATACGTATAAAAGCTATATATACATTTATTGTGGAATCAATATAAATTAACTAATAAAATATAACGTATATATAATCTTGTCCGTGAATTCGCGTACTTTAGTCAAATTATTTAATCAGAATAAGTGTTACGAGCGCTGCGGAATTCATTTAATTTGTATTTAATAAATTAAAAAGAAAATATTTTCAGACCTACGTGGCATCAAATTCACTGGCAATCATTATTAGCATACCAAAAGCCATCATCGAACGTATACGCGCACACTTTAATTAATTAAAACTTATTAGACGAGAATCGTGATAAAATATAATAGGATATACCGAAGAATTTGATAAACCTCGAAAGCCAATAAACCGCTGATAACCCAATATTTGCTCTGTATGTTTCATAGAAAAATTTATCCTCCTCCAAAAAATAAAAAAGATGAACGCAATATTTACTCGACACACATATTAACCGATAACCACTTGAACCTTTTCTCACCCTCCTTCGCATGTGTGCTAGTACTGCACTTAATTCATCGAATTCTTGCTGAAATACCTGTCTAAATTAAAATTTATCGGTTATAATAGGCGGAAAGCTGCTTGCACAATCAGGAAATTTTTCAATACTACTCGCAGTGGTATGTGTTGGTAGAGGAAGGGTTGCAGGTGTTTCGGTGATATTAAAGAATTTATAGGATCGAGAGTATACCGATATATCGATGACTATATTCTACGCTGTTATAGCGGCAAGGAAATTTATTCAACGTTGACACGCGCGCGTCTTGGATTTCTTTCTTCCTGTGGTTGCTGCCGAGAGAGATAAAGAAGATTGTTTTGTTTGGCAATATTGGGTTTCAAGTTTTCGGTGGATGTACCATGTGCACTGTATTTTTAGATGCTACAAACACGACGAAATTAAGTGTGGAGTTGATAAATTTGATCTTTATCGTTTCCTATTTTTGTGTAATAAAATTCTATAAATAAATAGAGTAATTTTAGCAAGCTTCAAATATATAGAACTTTTAATTTATCTCATAAATAGTAGCGAAACGTTGAGTGTATAATTTGAAATATCTTTTTGGGTGGTAGATAAAAATTTTTATATCCATTAAATTTAACGATTCTCAGTTTTTTTTTCTGCAATTGACACACTGTGCAAATTTGTCCTTCCACTTTATCAGTCACCATGTACCTTATACACATCGAACACTTTGCAAAACAATTATTCCACTCTAAAGCGTTTTTCAACTTTTTCATTCACCTATATAATAAAAGACGCACGCGCAGCCTCTTTATTCCACATAAATAAAGAGTGTAAATCTGATAAATTTTTTACGACAGACCATATCTCGTGCAAGCAGAAGCCACCACGCGCATGCGCACACGCGGCTGTGAAGTTAATGCGAGAAACTTTCTTCTTTAAAGAATGGGGAACTTGGCGTTTTCGCACGCGCGCGCGCGCATCGCCCAAAAATAAAACTCGAAGAGCTGCTGCTGCTGCTTCTTCTTCTTCTTCTTCTTCTTGTCTCACCCTCCGACTGTCTGCGACCGGAGGGTAAACTTCAACGCTTATTTCAAACTCGTTGCCACGCTCTCGCAGAGCTATTCTTTAAGACTGCGTAATTACTTTTGTTAAATTTGCATCGAAGATCCCTTGTAAGAGGCGTGACCTTTTCGCGGAAGATTAGGGTGCAAAGGGATGGAGAAAATGGTTATACGTATTTTTTTTTTAGCTTTGTCTTGATGTCTATGTAGAAGTTATCGAGGCAAAGATAATCGTAATTGTACCGATAGTTCAAGAAATTCGAGATGTAACCAAAGTAATGAGAAGATACTTTGAAACTTTTAGAGGTCCACAAAACTGTAGATAAGTATAGTGATAGCGAAACAATTGTCTGCTTAATAGTAATTTTTCAAAATTTTGGTTCGATATATTAGATCTGTCATTTTTTTTAATTTTAAAAATTTGATAACGCATTAGCGATCTCAAAAACTCCTGTTTTCATGGAAAATAGATAAATAGAGAAATTCACACCTCAAAGGGTTAAGCCCAAGAGAATACTTATGGGTTATTCAGACGAATAATTCAAGTTGCTATATACATTATCGAACGTAGAATTGTTTGTAGATTGAGTTTCTGTAATGAAAACTATGTTTTTTCGCTCAAAAATCAAGTTTCTCATAAATTAAAATTTCAGTTATTGTCTGCATTTTTGCTGTCCGATTCATCATTTAAGTGGTGGTCATTATGTGATCGTATTTTCTATGAGTTTTCTAATGACAATATCATATCTATTTAAATTCATGTAAGACACGAAAACTATTCAAAATCTATTATTTGATTGTTTTGGAAAAACTCATTCTTACATCGTTTCTTCTCCAACTATCTTACATTAACCTAATAAAATAAATAACGAATCCATTTTAAAGTAAAAAATATCATTTTCAGAACAGTATCCTGTATTACAAACGGATTTGCGCGTCTTCCACACATCCTACTAAATTATTTATCCAGCTCGTTTCCATTTCGTTGTAAAGCCACTGTTCTTTGTGCAATTTGAACATCCCACGTCAGTAGAGCTTCGCGCGTTTCCTGATATAAATTATGTAAATTGAAGACGCTATGTAAAGCAGGAGGCAATGCAAGCCAAGATATTAATTGGACACGCGTCGTTACATAATAATTTGACTTATATACCCCGCACCAATTCATCCTCTGTCATCAAACTAAACATAAATTCTAATTAAACCTCCTCACCCAGGTTGTTAATTAAGAATGCACACACCTTATAATTAACACTCGGTACATCAAACAAAAAGGCTCCAACATGTACCATCTGATGATACATATACCCCAAAAACATTCTTCCTTCGTTCTTTCACATCATCCACTGAAATTCACCACCGTTTACCAATACTATCTGTATTTGTCTCTTTCTCGCACTCTTTCTCTTTGTGGTCATCGACCTTATTTTCACTATATGAAAGACTTTTCGGATCGTGTTCGGGAAAAATTGGCAGCAAACCGCGGGCCAATTAATAATAATGAGGGGCTGTACTTGCGTAACTTGTTGAAAATCCCGAGCATAGGAGAGGGTATATACGAAGCCAAGAGTGATAAGCGGGCGGAATGCAAGCACCGGAACACGTGTCGCCCGTGTAGAGGAGCTCGTCGGTTTCGCCCGTTTGATTTATGAGAGCGAGCTTGATGAGACGTGTGTGTATGTGTATGTATGGTGATGCAGGTTTGGTTAGGAGTTTTGTATGCCGGAAATGGGCTTTGGGAATGGCTTGTTTTCATCCTTTTGGGAATGTTAATTGCGACCCTCATAATATATACTTTTGGCTTAAACGAGTAAGCAGTTAGTGTTGTTCTTATTATTTAATGATTCATATTTTGCTATATTTATTAATAAAATGTACTTTTTACTACAAATAAGTTAGAAGATTCGTGTAAAATCATGTGACTATAGTGTCAACATATTAGTCATTCATAAAATTATGCATAATGGAATTTACATGAAATATATGAATGATTTACTAATCATTAAAATCTTTTAACAACGGAATATTGTAATATTGGTCATAAATAAAGTTCAACGCGCTATTTCACATATATATCCTCAATAGAGGAAATTTCATATAAATAAACCGCAACTAATTCTCAACAATCCATCAGCACTATATCCAATCTAGAAATCATTTAAACCCTCCAGCATATCCAAGAAAAACTGAAGAATTTAATATACAAGCGGATTAGCCGCGATCCGCAGTCGCGATAGCAGCAGTGGTATCGAAGCTTTCTCTCTCTCTCTCTCTCTCGTCGCTCGCTGCCTGGCATCCTATTAATTGCTCGGGAATTCGATCTCTCTCTCCCGCTCTTGCTAATTCCCGCGGGAGTCTGATGAAACGCGAGCACGGCACACCTGCGCACATATACGCGTGTAAATATAAATTTATATATAGATTCGTGGGATATAGTCGGGAATCAGCGAATTTTCATCGAATCTCTTTTGTACTCAAACTTTGGTTTATACGCATACACACAGGCGGCAGATTGTTTTAAGTTTTTTTAAATTGTTTTTTATGTGTTATAGTGGGGAGGGAGAGGACGTTTGAAACGAATTTTTTCGTGGGTGGTTGGCAGGAGTTACTGTTGATTTTGTTTGTTATTTCGAACTGGATTCGTCCACGCGCAAAAGGTAAACAAAAAATAACCAGAGCCGGAGTGCCAGCAAATATTTATCAACAATTTCGAATGCTAAAGGTAGCTTGATGATCGATCAGGATATGCTCTGCAATATTCTATTTCGCATTATTTGATGAAGGAAATGTTATTCGTATAATATAATTTTCATGACGAATGCAAATCTTTATGATAAATTTTATTCGTGCGCTTGATATACGAAATTGAAGTAATTGACCGTGATCAAATAACGTGTCAATGCTGAATGTTAAATTCTAGGATATATATAAGTAAAATATTTTCTTGATTGACAATTAAATCTGCGTATATTTTATATTTTACAGGAATTTCGAATGGGAGATTTGAAGGCTTTAGAATATTAATCAATAGAATTTTTAACGTTGTGTCACGTGTCATTCATTTTTATTGAATGTTTACAATAAATGGAATATTCAATCGACGCTACGAAAATATTCACTAACCCTTTTTTTATAGCATGAAACGTGCCTATAAATATTTTAAAATATAAAAATTGGTTTTTTCACATACGTTTTTGCCTACTATAGTTGGCCATTTCATAATAGAGAAATATCAACGTTATTTCATGTACACAGTTAAGATCAAATAATAACAGCTACATTATAGTCATACACAACTATCAATATAAAAATATCTCCACATCTAACCTCCTCGTTTTATGTTTTGTTCCAGGTGGGGGACCGGCAGGGATCATCGGCCGGTAGCCGCTCGCCGGGCCTCCCGGTGCCGCTGAGCTCGGCCATCATCGCCGCTGCTCCTCAACCCGCCAATCACCGTCGCCACTGTTGCTGCTAGCTACTCTACCCCCACCACTCCCTTGCCTTTCATCCTTTCCCCCCTCTCTTCCCCTTATAAGGGGGGCCCCTCCTATCCTCCTCTCTTCCCCCTCCATTTCCCCTATCCCCCCTACAGAGAAGGGGCCCGAAGTATAGGCGCGGCCACGCGCGCGCGCGTCGCGCTTGAGCTATGAACGCCAGCGTCAACGTCGAGAGGAACTCATGGCGGCTGCCTCCCGATGAGACCGTCCAGGTCGCCGATCCCCGCTCCAAGTCCGCTCAGGTAAAAGAGGTAACGATATCGCGCCCCGCCGATCCCGTACGGAAGGACGACTTGTTATTATCGGTGTCGACGTATTTATGATTCATGACTTAGAGTCCCTTGGTTCGACCTTATTTTTTTTTTGTTCACGTTATTTTTTTTTTCCTGTTCGTCTCGTGAGAGAGTTTGAACTTTTTGTCGTCGTTATGGACTTTTTTGATGATGATCGTATACGTTATATATGTGTTACGTTATCTCGTTATTTTTTTGTTCATACGTTCTTGTTTTCGTGTTAATACACCATTCTCTTTTCTTTTTCTTTGTGTGTAGTGCCGTTCTATCATTTTCTCTGTAAATAATACTTCACCCTTCGTAATAGTTAGATCAGAAAAGAAAGAAAATCAATTATAGGCTAGGTCAGACATTCTACGAATATCATATAACCGTACATATATATATATACCCATTGTCACTCGTAAAACCGTGTCGAGATAAGCTTTACGTTCGTTATGGCATGGAAGACACTGCATTGTAATTAGAATAGTCAAACGAAATCCTTGAGTAATTCATACCGAATTGTGCGATATTCATAATAGAGCTCATTTACTTATGTGTCTCATAAAATTAGAATTTTCTCAGAGTTCCATTCTGTGTGTGTATATATTTAATTCAATGTCGTATGCAACTTTGCACGCATGTATAAAACTAAAATAAAAAAAAAAATCTTGTATGGAAAAGATCTGTATACATCTTGAAAAGCCTGGGATTTAGCTACACGGAGAAAAATGTTGTAGTAAAAATGACTATATATAGTTGATATTAAGGGAAGAAAATAAAATAAATACTACAATTTATCTCCATGTACTAGCCAGACTCATATGAACAGACTCTTTTACCAAATGATCATCACATATACACTTATACAATTTATATCTCCACCCTTTAAAAACTACAGCCAAGTATACTTATTCATCCCTGTAATTAGTAAACGAGCCTCCTAACGAGAAGCAAACCACACACAGACACATCGCTCGCTAACAACTGCCAAACTTCTCTAGAAACTTTCTAGAAAACCAATCGAACTTCTTACCGCTTCTCCGATTGAATCTTCAAGACCTCCAATCTCCCCTCGCCCCTTCGTCCAATAAAAAAATTATCGAGTCCCTCAAAGTCCTCCTCCTCCTCCTCTTCCTTCTCCTCTCAGACTGAAAGTTGCATTCGCGTCAAAGCCTCACTCACTCGCGCGGGCGTCTGGTTATTCAATGCGAGCGATAGAGAGCAGCAGCAGTGGTGGTAGTCTCCCTTTCATTACTCGCGAGTGCCCCTTGAGGCATCGTCTCGACTGCTTCTCTCTCTCTCTCTCTCTCTCTCTTGCTCTTTTTATTTCGCCTGCGAAATGCCACGGCACGTATTTTTGCTTGTCATCGCGTGAGAAGCCAGCTCAATTATGCGAGGGCCTCCCCGACGGTGCTGGAGATCGGGCTGTGTGTATCGTGTATCTACTATGGCTAATCAGATGAGTGATAAGGGTGAAGACGGAAGGTTGTTGGCTTGGTAATTGGAAAGGTGCAGCAGTGGATTGTAAATGATGAAGTGTAGGTGTGAGAATGGTTTCTTTTTTGTCGATTATTTGGTCGTAATCGAACGCCTTTTTCGTTGAATGAATTACGCACAGAAGGGCGAAATGAAAAGGTGTACACTGAAGATTATAAAATATGGAATTAGTAGTATTATTGAATTTAAAGATCAAATCAAATTTTTTTTTTTATATTTATTTGTTTAAGTCGCATCCCTAAGTGGGTATAAGTGACACTTCCAGTCGTATAAAATCACAAGATTATCATAATATATCGTAATTTTTTACAATTTAATTACCAATCAAAGCTATTTTTTCTTTTACATGGAACCGTACACTATATACTTCATTTCAAATTATACAATAACTTTCGTGCACACTGGCACACAACAAAAGACGACCCTTTCGGCAATCTACAGAAAATACGCAGCAGCACGCACAACCTAATTGAACGGAATAATTGTCGGTAGCTCGCGATTCGGGACACGAACCTGTGTGAAATATATACACCGCGGCCATGAAAATCTTACGACACCCTACTCACGGGAAGATAAAGCGCGCCTGTGCTGTTCTGCAATGGTAATGAACGTCGCGGCGAACGGCCTTTATTCCAAGTATATATATATATACATCCACTCGGATGTATATACATGCGTCGTGTGCTTACCCTTTGTAAAAGTTCGAGAGGAGAGAGGGTGAACGATAAGGGTTGTTGTAGACAGAGAAAGATTTATCGGTGTTGCCGAGATTTCGAGGTTTAGAATGTGAGTTCGGAAATTTGTTATTTAATAATAAAAAAAGCGCGGATATCGTTTTAGAATGACAATTTTTTTACTTTTGCGTATCTAATATATACATATAATCACGTAGTGACATGATAAAAGGCAATTTGAGTGAAAACAACATTAATAGGCTACTTATCGTTATATCTTTTGAATGACTAAAAACTTTTTTGTTCTATTGCGCAAAAGATAAGCCTTCTTTTCGGTATAACGTCTAAAAAAGAATCGGATCTCAGTACGTCGATTTCGAACCAACCACAGCTGCGGGAAAGAGTGAGTCCGGTTGCGCGAGCGCATGCCTATACACGATAGTCGTGGCCGGTGTATATATATGTAGCCAAAGTTAATTAACGCTGTGCAGCCTGCGGCAGCGATACTTAATTTAATGAGCCGGAAGCGTTACAAGCCCCGGAAAAGGCCTATACCCGAACGCCTCCCATCCCCTATATCACTACCACAGAGGTTGAAGTTGCCCTGGCGATACAATCGTAGTCAAAAGTTCGACGATTGATGAGTTTTTGGAGGGGGTGAGAATTTAACAGTTTATTAGAGGAAAGATTTGAATTTTTTTATTTTACCTTGTGAAGGGATTTATTTTTATAGTAGATAATTATTGGAAGCTAAGAAGTCTAGCAGCTGCTATTGTATTTATAATAACTTTTTTTATACGGGAGTATGTGAAGAATTTTTTAAGATTTTCCTGTACTTTTATTTGCCCTTTAATTATTAATCAAATTTAGGATTTTTTTTCATACTTTTTCAGAAAAATGAAAAGCCAAGAAAGAAAATCTAAAGTCGTTCCATTAAGCAGAGTAGTGCAACTGTGCTTTTAATCAGAGTCTTACTGCTTTTTTTTATTACAGAGAATATAGTTTTTAAATTACCAATAATTGTATAATTCTTAAATACTAGAGAAACAAACAACAAATTAGCAATGATAAATCTTAGCAACTCAATCCAAATAAGACACTAAAAAAAACCATCAAACAAAACTACAGATACATCAAATCAAAATCATCATCACCAACTAAAGAAACAATTTCGCACCCTTCCCTTCCCTCGCGCTCAACTCTTTCATTCGCCTGTACACACACACACCCTTCCTCTCTCTCTCTCTCTCACTCTCTTCGAAGCAACCTGTAACTCGATTATACACCTCCCGCTAACCACTCGTGCCAGCGCCACGGCTTCTCAACCGCGCGTCTGTCGGTAGCAGGCGACACCCGGCCAGAGTACCAACCGACGCGATATGATGACCACGTTCGAGAACCCCGTCGACGACGACGAGGTAAGGAGAGAGAGAGGAGAGTAAGCACGCGGCAAGTCAAGTATTCTCGCGCGGGACAGTCCGACTGCAATCGTGAGAGCTAGCATGGTTGCGATACGGAAGCTAACGCGCATCTGCGGCGTGGTAGGTGTCGCGTGCAATGCGTCGGTCGAATGGTTGGCGTGGTTAAACGTGAGGGAAGGAGGAGGAAGAGGGTATAAACGGTTTCGAGGATGTGCAGAGGAACGATGATGATGATGATGATGATTGGAGATGCGCGAAAGGACGGTCGTGCTGAGTGTGTGTGTGTGAGAGAGACGTTGTGGCTGTATAGTGATCTTCTGGTTTTGGAAATTGTTTCGTCAGTCGTTTTATGTTGGCGGTTGTATCAGGGGATTTCTAGTGGTGGTAACTCACAGAGTTGACAAACGTTTGTGCATCCGTTTCAAGATTTTATAATTTTTTTCTTTATTTTAGTGATTTCAGTGAATACGACTAAATAATTTAAGAATAATTAGTTCTCAAATTTAAAATAAATAAATATTGTCTTATTGCAAATGCAAAGCACCTGATATATCACGAACGTACGTGCGTTACATTAATAAATTAAAATCAATGAAATACGTGTTATCAATCATGATTATAAATATATGCTCGCGTTCTTTAGTTTTATTATATGACTTTCTGTGCATAATGATTTATGTTTGAAGCATCCCTAAAAAATAAAGTTATCATCGTCAAATAATCTTACCATCCAATTGACCTTGTTTTGATTTTTTTTTGTATATTTAGGATGATTCAGAGTGTCAATAAAACTGATCAGATATATATGTGCACCTTAAAAAATTGTTCTTCATTTTTAGTATTCAATTTTTTCGTATTTTCCGTAAGATTACTAATATAAAAATCAAGAAATTCTTTTTCTAGTAAAAACATCTAAATTTTCAAAACATTTCCAATTCACGAAGATCAGAACGTATTACCTTGTAAAGATAAGATTAACAAGCGAAGTGCAACTTCACGACGGCATTACTTTTATTTCAAATTAAACTTTCGAAAACCAGTACGTCATCCGTACGTGCCGCGTATTTCTAATTGCTTTTCCAACTCCGGAAGTATTTACGGTCGCGCGTCGAGCCCACGAAGTGCGCACTGAAATTTTTATTGAAAAACAAAAAAAAAAGAAAAGAAAATTTACGTCACAGAACTTTATCGCCTCGTCGCGTATATAATCGTTAAACACTTCGATTTTTTCGCCCGCGTCATGTAATGACGGGCGGCGGTAGCAGCGATGCGAGAGGAGAAAAGAAACTCACGAGAGAGAGAGAGAGAGAGAGAGAGAGAGAGAGAGAGAGAGAGAGAGAGAGAGAGAGAGAGACGCACCAGGATGGAATACCTAAGAAGCGCGCTATGCACTTGAAATCGGGTTGTTTAGGATGCAGAAGCCGACGCGCGAGTTTCGCCTCTATCGGACGGCTTCCCCATCGTTGTCGTCGTTCTTTTCTTCCTCTCTTTTGACTTCTTTTTTCAGAGAGGGAAGAAGATAGAGAGAGACCGTCATAATCTTTTATTTATCACGTAGGCGCAATTGAGACGATAGTTCTATTATATATATATAAAATATCCCGAGAATCATTTCAACAATATATTTTATATGGACCGAGGTGTTTCTGAATTTTAAAAGTCATATTTACACTTATAAATGATATTTCGAGTGCTAATTTTTTCATACAAAGATTTATGAATAATTCACCGTGGATGTGTGCGTATATTTGAATAATGATACATGTTTATCGCCTGTCAATATTACGTGAATTTTGTATCTGGTTCTGCCATTTTTTTTTTAATTTTATTTTACTAACGTATAAGTACAATATATTTTATACCTCTGCGAAATGATTGAAAGAGCCTTGATTGCACACCGTAAACGTTATTTTTGAATCGCAAAATAAAATTAAAATAAACGTAGCATTATACGCGCTTTAATTGATTTCTTTTCTTTGACGAACCCAGTGTGTGTATGTATATATACTCTTCACTGCGCCAATGTACATTCAATTTAAATTCTTTTGTACCGACTTTTTCGGCAATTGAAAAATACTTTATACGAGTAAACAGAAACTTACTCAAGCGTAATAATAAAATTTCATTCTCCATCCCCCGAGGTATTCGTTAATTAGTTAACGGCTATATTCTCCATCCATCTATAAAAGATAAACTTTACCGTGCCTTTGTATACATAACCACACGTGTTATCCTCTAAACTATAATCAATAACTATATATTCATTAACTTTTTAATCACACCCTCGTAAACCGATATCTTGGACCTTCTACGCTTATCTCACACCAAAATAACAAAGTGCGCATATGGACACGGCTCGAAAGGCAATTCCAAATGTTCCATTTCGCAGATCACAACAATTTTTTCCCCCTCGAGCACGTAGAATATTCGAAGCTTCGCGTTTCTCCCGTACTTTTGCGATTCGGTTAACACGCGCGCGGTTCTATGGGCCACGAACGCGTCTCGAAACTTTGCGACTTTCCCATGCTCGATTAAATCGCTAGTACTACTACTACTACTACTACTACTTCGAAGGCAGCAGCCGCACGTTGTTACATGTATGTATGTATGTATGTATGCAGCGAATCGATCGCGAGAATAGAGAAAAAGACACAAAAAGATATGCTTTGTTCTCTCGCTCTCTCTCTCTCTCTCGGGTATGTGCAGCAAAATTTTTACGTATTTCACACGCGATATGGTACATCGTTAATGTCGTGGCTATCGGGTTTCAATAAAGCGCGCGCACGCGTGTGTGTGTATATATATATATATACCGCTAGGTATGGATGGAAAGATGGGTTTCTGTGGGCACGCGTATATATAGTTTGTTTGTTTACACGCTGTAAGTTTGAAAATCGATGGCGGAATATGACGGATTGACCCACGCGCGCCCGACGAGGAATTGATGCATCGCGACGTGGTTATATACATAGAGTAATAAAAATATTCATCAGAGTTGCAGAGGACCATACCGTGGTTATTGTCAATATATAAACACACCACGAGATAATATTTTCGTCATCAACCATCCATCAAACTTATACACATAAGTATTATAAACGCGTGCTGGGAAACATATATATGTATATGTTTGTTTTTCTTTTTCAATGCACTGTGCCTTTCTTTTGCATCGTGAAAGATGTTTTTCTGTGTGTGTGTGTGTTTAACTGGTGTCTATATAGTAACTATATAATTATACTGAATGAAACCCTGTTTACTTACACCTGTTTATATATAGAATAGGAGCGATAGAATAGGTTGTTATTAACTAATTCACCCGCTGTCCCCTATATGCCGTTTTTTTTTGTAAGCAATACACACAATTATACATATATGTATAGTTACGTTAGTTCGGTGTTCGTCTATATTAAACGAGTTCGCAAAAAACCTTTTATCGATGTTGTTAACGATTTCGCGTGCTGCTTGCTGCATTTTAGATAAACAACTCGGATTGATGGAAATGTGTTTTATTATCGAGGTGATTGTTCATTTTGCAGGATTTAACGTATTCCGATGGTGGACACAATTGGCGAAGTATCATCTTCTCTCTGCTGGTCATTGGTTTTGTTATCGCCGGTATCGTCACCGCTATCTATTTGCTCGGGTAAGTTTATTAAAAATACAAAACATTATGTATGATATACAATTTACTATTACCAAAATAACCTCAAAATGAAGAAAAAATACGCATAATAAAAAAAAATCATGAGTTCAATTTTACACACCAATACCACAAAGAAAAATAAATTTGCTATATATATCCGTTCAATAACGAAAAAATAACGTTTCCTTGGCAATTCGCAAGTTACCCACGAAAATATACGAAAAATATCATCGCAATATAAACCGTACACGTGCGTCACCTTATTAAGTTCCTTCTTCGCAGCTACGTCGACGAGTTGCTATACTGGAGCGGCCGGCGTCTAACGCTAGAGGAATGCCTGCACGGCGACCTGACGCCTCACCGATTGCCACCAACCTGGATATCACACGACAAGTTTGTCTACCAAGCGGACGATGGTTCACTCGCACTCCTCGACACTTCAAACAACTCCGTATCGCTTTTAGTCTCGAATCATACTCTCGTACGTATTATCGTTACATTTATGTATATTGTGGTTCTAATATTGTTATATATATATACTGGGTAGAAATATAAGTATACGCATTGATTGATAGATTGGATATGTTAAGATTGGAATTTATCGATATGGTATTCGCATGAAATGTGAGAGTTTTCAATTTTTTTTTATATAACTATTCTGATATCAGATTTATGAGAATATTGAATTCCAATGTATAAAATTTTCATTATATTCCGGTTTTTATAATGTATAAATTTATAGATTTATATAATATATAACAGTTTAGTTGTTAAAGCATTTAACAATTCACGTATTGTAATGAAAAATCATTATTATTTGTCGTGAATATTAACAATGTATTATGTCATGTAATACTGCTTTAATTGAAAATGTATTTAAATAAATTTTCATAAATACAATTAACTACAACGACATACCAGTACATAGAAAATCAGTACTATAAATCTAGGTCGAATTGATTATGCAACATTTAGCTGTAAGCCATAAATTTCGAGTATGATTAACGAAATAATTATTGCTGGATAATGGTCGTTTCAGTAATACCGAAAATTCATTTAATGTTCCACGCTTTCCTAGGTATACCTCTCAAATCGATATAAATTCCCACAGATTAAATTATTAACGATTACAGAATTATAGCAATCATAGCCGCACGCTAGTTTACCAACACGATCCTCCTCTACATTATATCGTAGAATTCAATAAAAACGTTGCTGCCCATCGTGCACGCAACTACTAACCCTTTCATTATCATTCTACTTTTCTCTAAAACAAAAGTGAACTCTCATTTTATATAAGTATATGCGATGTACCAATACAAGCGTATGATTCGATTTTCCCCCCAGAAAATGCATTACTCGAATATATGTCGGTGCAAAGGCCGCAGGCTACAACAAGCAGCAGCGGCAACCTTTCAAGTGAAATCGGATAAATTCTTCGCGGCTCACGCGAGCCGCTGTTTTACGCTCCATTTTCGCGCTTGTGAGGGCGGCTTAAGCCACGCGAGGATTGCACAAGTGACCGCGAACGCGGATTTTTTTTGTCACTCGTGGTAATTGGTTAAGGGTAGTGAATGCTGTGAATTCTTTCGTCTTGGAGTGAGATATTACTTGGTAACCTTTGTACGAGATTTCTTTTTGTTTTCAAAATTGTGATTGTTTAAAGAAATGTTTATGAAAAATTGACTTATTCAATATAGTAAGTAAACGGTTAAGTGAAAAAGGTATAGAGATAGTCACTAATGGGCGTATATCTGCTAAAGTTTTTACTAATATTGCCAAGTTTAGTTCCAATCAATGAGAACCACTTGCAGGTTTATTGAAAAGCTTTTAAAGAAATTAAAAAGATACACAGAGAGAAAGAAAGTATTAATGTCAACCGCGAGAGTTCCAAGTAATTGACGCACTTGTCATTTAGCTATATACAACACGATTTCTTAGAATATATCCTATACTTCTCAATAACCAGACAACATCATACTCTGTTAATTTTTAACTTAGCATCCTGCCACCCACGTAACTTTTTTTTTTATCACTTACAGATTTAAACTTTGATTAAACTTTCACCCACGCGGACGCGTTCGCGTGATACGATGGCATGAGGTTAAATGGAAAAATAAAATTCAATTATACACGAGCTGTCGGCGGCGTGAACAAAGCTCTTATGCGCGCTCCGCGATGGTTACAAATGAGAAATAACACGCGGAATGATAATGTATTAATTTACATAATTTATGTCGCTAGCAGGGATTCCATAGTGAGAGAGCTTTTTACATAGAGAATATATATATATAGAGGGAGGAGAAAACATGCCGACGGCTATGTGCGGCGTTAATTTATCGAGGTAATGTGATGGTTTGAATGAAATAAGGGCTAATGACTTTTCGAGATCTGGTATATAGAGTGGAATGAGAGGAAAAATTATTGCGACCGTCGAGGTGGTAATGCTTTTTTTCTTAGAAAGCTTATTGAGATATTTTCTTCTATATTTTTGCTGAGGAGTGGCTAGGAACTATTATTTTTTTATGATGGAAACGGAAAGTGAAAAAAATTGTTTTTTATTGATATGTATATATTCTAGAAAAGTTTGTTTTACAAGTGTAGATACATTTGATCAAAAATTTTTGTTTATATTTTTATAACCTATGGTTTCTTTATTTCCAACGTTTCGATCGACCAAAACTCTCGAAATGTACAGTACATCCATTTTCTAAGAAATTTACAGTGTCAAATCTATATTAAATAAAAAAATAATCTAACCGAACCCATCACTTTACCAGTTTTTCGTCAATTTCTATCTCACAAATTTCTCCCCTCTACAACAGTATTTAAAACCACCAAAATGTTATTACAACTACGCATGTATACCATCATCATACCATAACATCGCATCTCCAATTCCACACGGACCGCACGGCATGAAAAAAAAAACCAACCACGTCATCACACATACGACCTCCAGCCGCGAAAATCAAATTCCGCGTCGAAAAAATTGACTGACAAAAACCATTACCACCTCGACATTTAAATATTCCCGCGTACCTCATCCTGAAATTACTTTACACATTCGAGCTCTCGCTTGCGCTATACCAAATTGCTTTACCACCGCTGCTGCAGCAACGAAAAAAAAAAAAAAAAAAAAAATAATCGGTTATGCGAATTATGCTAGGGGAAAATGCGGCTCTCGGGTATAGGTACGCTCGCGTACATCCCTGAGGGCTCAAATTGGAAATTGCGATTTCACCGGGCGTCTATTGCCCTGCGGCGAGCGAACTCACGTTGGCTCTCATCTCTAGATATATAGCCTACCACAGCTTACACATCTTTCTCCGCACACGCGCGCGTGTACAGCAATTCTGTTACACGTGTATATGTATATACGTGTGGAGTATGAAGGTATCATAGAGTTGAAGGTGTATGTATATTTGTGGTAAGGTGATGAATGTGTTTATTTCTCTAAGATGAAAAAATATTTTTGCACATTGGTAAATAGAAACATTTATCGGAATTCAAATTTTAATTTTGTCAAACAGTTTCTTCGATCGAGAAATTGACCAAATTGTTAAAATTTTAAATGATAACGTTTAGATGCCTTGTTTGGCACCCTCTTCAAGTTTCTCAATATTCTAAAATTTAGTTGATAGTACATAAAAAATTTTACATTGAAGACGAATAAATGGATTTTATAATTCGAAGTCTCATATCTGTTTAAATATAAAATAAGTTTATAATTCACTTGCCAGATACGTCAATTTGTTGTAATCGACCTAATAATGTATTAAAGAAACAATTAATTATGAATGAACAACAATATTTCTAAAAAGTTGTCATACAATGTTTTTACTTTTCTCGTGCTTCAATATTTTTACTATACTGTTTTTACACAATTTTAGCGTATCAAAACTTTTTCCTCAGAATGTACACACATACATATATACAAAAAGAAAAATGAAAATCCCATGAAATAACAAAAAATACAGACCAGCGATATTACCATAAACTCAATTTCGTCCGGAAGCCTAAGCAACTCTCCGCTCCGGACTCACAAACACACACACACACACACACACACACACACGCATGCCGAAATTCTCCCTTCCTTTGTACACACACACACATACACACGTGTATACTAGGAATATTCAACGCAGCGGCACGGAATTCTGGGCCCCCGGTGATGTTCTCTGCTTCTCGCGGTTTCGCTCTTTCCGGTGCCCCATGCCCGCACGCTTGCGCCTTAATACGAATTAGGCTATGCGCAAGTGGAAGCATAGTTTCGTCTTTCTCTTCCCCTTTCACGTAAGAGTGTATATAATGCTTGCTGAAAGGCATGCACGAAGAGTTCCGAGATATTCGATGTTATACTCGGTGTTGGAGTGTCAGATGGATTTTAGAATATATATATATATGCACACACACACACACACACTATGCGATTTTTGCTATATACGAGAATGACGATTTCTATATAGTGATTCGTTTCGTATAACGCTTTCAGTATGCAATACGAGCTTGAAATCTATCTCTACGCGTAAATAAAATACCTTTGTTCGATTAGTTCTCATGTTCGATTGAAATTCAAAAATTCCGCGTTGTTTCTTTCACTATTTATTCCACGAACTTTTTTTTTACATTCGTAACATCACAGAAGAAGAGATCAGATTTAATTTGAATTTCTCTCGTTCTTCCCTGTGCAAAGTGACTTGATTAGTTTTTCCGTTCTCAGGATCCTCGAATAAAAGAAAAAGATAGAAATAAATAAAATCAATCTTTCGTCTCATCGGGAGAAAAAATTTCCTGTTCAAGTTTATATAGATGCAAAGAACCGTAGGGTGGATGTATAAGGCAAGAAAGAACCGCAATTTTCCGGGCGATAGGCTATACCAGTTCTCATACGGTTGATTGATCACGATGAAGCGGCTGAGAGCGCGGAAAAACGTACTATACTTTTCAGCGAACGCGCGAGTGTGCACTCGGTAATTGTCTATTGTTGTCCAAGCTGGTTTTTCGCACGAGTCTGCGCTTGTCTCATTATCGCGTTTGATCGAGTGTAGAGTTGTATCGATGGATGGACGTGGACCAATCGGTAAATGTGATGAGATGCTATTGGACGTGTGTCAGTGGACATTTACGTGAAATGTAAAATTACTGACTCGCTCGTAATATAAAGTTCGAGGTAAGCGCAGTTCCAATAAGCGAGGGGTTTATATACTTTCCGTTGCAATTAGGATGATTGATTTTTTCTTTTTCGTAAATGCGTTCGCTCTTTTTTTTATTTATGTTTAAACGAGAAATAACGTAAGTGCACGGGTGAGTGAGTGCATGGAGGATTGATAGAAAAGTTTTTTGATTGGATTGTTTACTTTACACTTTAAAATTGAATTAGTGAAAAAAATACTAAACATTATAGGTAAAATTGCTTCACCGAAATATTAGTGAATATTCATTATTTCATTAGTAGTATAGTATATGCATCGAGATATTAGAGCTATTGTTAATAAAATGTTGTACTTTTTAAATCTTGATTTTGTACTTAACGACAAATTGAAGAAAAGAAAAGCTATCAAAAACTTTTATGATATGATAATTCATCAAAGAAAATTATTCATTACTGATGTTTTAGATAACTGCACATAAAACACATTGAGATTACACGAAATATCGCAAGTCAAAAGCCAATTTTTCGCTCTTCTTCACCCGAGTATAATTGCACATCGATGTGCACTTACCGCGCGCCGCCCTTTATTAACGCGGCGTATATAACGCTTGTTTATAGCTCGTATATACTTCGTAAAATCGAACTACCATTGCGATAAAGCTCCCGGAACGCGTGCGGAAATAATTTTCCGTCTCAATTTTTTATGGTCTCTCATTAATGGGCAAAAGCTTGAAGCTTTTCCTTTTCCATATACCTATATACCGTATAAACGTCATTTCACAAAATCTCGGCGGCATCAAAACACGACGGTTGCATTGCGAGACGCTCGTAAAAAGTTTATCGCGCGTAATTAAAAAGCCGTGACGCGACGATGTGAATCGAAAATCGAGTCAGGTTACCGATCGTAGGGATTTTCGGAGAACTTGAAGTTTGTTACGGTGCCTTGACGATTACTTTCATTTTTTTTTTCTTCTTTTATTATAGTATGAAAGGGAAGTGAAGCACTTTTCAGTGGTAGAAGGGCTTTTAATTTGTTTCAGTAAAAGCTGTGGTGCACCTGTGGCTCGTATACGTATTTGAATGAACTGTATACATATACCTTTTACAAGCCCTTGAATAAAAATAATAAAATTCCAGTAATTTTATATAGGATAAAAATTAAGTCCTTAGAATTTCATTTGAAAATTTGCATTTTTTAATTTATCAAAATTAAATCGCTCCTCAAACGCTAAAGTTAAACATACTCGTGTGTAATAGGAAGTTAAGCGATAAGGTCTTTTTTCGAAACTGAAATTGCATCGTCGCATCTACTAAAATTGTTTTTGAAATTACACGTCGTTTACAGAGTCGCCGACGTAGATAAAAAACTGTCCGGCAAGTTGATACTGCTTCATCCCCCTTCTACCCTCGTTCTTTACGACTTCCTCTTTGAAGAACCTATACTATATACACATCGTGTCCCAGTAGTCCACTCCCATTAATCGTGACAAAAATGTCAATGCTAAAGTTTTAATACTGTTTTAATTAAGTTTGAAGAACCTGTAATGTTACTCGGTAAATTATTTATAGATAAAAAGATTTTGAAAAAAGATCACGTAGTATTTAAATTAAATGTATTTTAATTTTTTAGGAGATAAATGTATAGCATTTTGCAGTAGAATACAGAATAATCTATTAATGTAATTTCTCACTATTTTAATATAATTCCACCACTTGCTGTGTGTATCTGTTTTTAAACGTATCATCGATAAAGTATAAACTTCATCGTAGTTTGGCAATAAAAAAGATTCAACTATTTTGATCAGAACTTAAAAAAAAGTGGGTAAAATACCTTAGTTTAATGATAAAAGCAACATTTTAATCTCTGAATATGTACACAACTTAAATTACAATGGATACACAAAGTTAAAAAACGCAAAGTTTTTTTACATTAAACGTTTATGCGTTCACAAATAAAGTACCACCCGCTAACGCCATCACCACCTCGATTTATTTAACAATTTTCACCCATACCTCAAGCACTTTCTTATACCCTTCAATTCACACAGCTTCTATTGAAAAATTAAGAAAATACCAGAGAAAAATCCGATCTTATTCCCCGTCGTTATACACCCTCTCCCACGTGACATACGAAAATTGAAAACATTCCAAACCTCCTACCCATTCCACCCTCCAACCCCGAAATAAAACCAACTCCTCCTCCTCTTCCTTTTCCTTCTCGAACTAGAAAGCACACGCGACCAACTCCCTTTCATCCCTCCATTAATCGCACGAGCGCTCGCGCATATACTCGCGGACTACTATAAGACGCGAACCGCGCGTCTGGTCACGCTCGTATTCTCTCTCTTTCGCCGAAAAGTTACGTAAGCGATGGAAAAGAAGCGATTACATACCGGAAAGTGGAAGGCTTCCAAATCTCCCCCTCTCTACGCGCGCCCACGAGGCCACGCAACGCGAGCAGAGAACTGTGTGTGTATATAGTGTAGAAAGAGAGAGAGAGAGTGAGCTTGCGCGCCGGCAGAGCATTGATCCGCGGGTGTGGTGTGCGGAGAGAGGGAGCGCCTGGTAACCGGCGCGCGGCGAGAGAACTACGCGCGAACTGTGTGTGCGTCTATGTGCGTGTCTGGCTGGTTGGTTGGTGCTTTGTACGAGGATGGAAGGATTTGAATGGGATTTTTGAATGTTCAAAAATTGGCTGGGTTGGATGGTTTATCTAAAGACAGGCGAGGTTAGATGTTGGAAGTTTAAGAGTTTGTTGGAGCAACAGTTCTGTTAATTTTTTTTTGCGTTATTTATCTTTCTTATAGATTAAGCTATATAGTTTCTTTTGATATTTTTCATATTTATTCATATACAAATAATGACATCAATTATTTTTCAATTTATTCATTTTAAAGATATTTCAACAAGCCAATTACGTTCGAATACGTGCAGTTCGGAGTAAAATCTATATAATGAATACGCGTATAAACACGCTGGAATATTATGCAAGTGAAAACATAAAGATTATATATACATATAATATAAACGCATGCGTAAACAGAATAAAATTGAATATCATTGTTCCATTAAAAAAGCAAAAGTGATGGGGTATTATCAGCTTTACAAACATTACCAACCACAACAAAAAAGATATTTCCAACCATTTGCTTATTATACCCTTACATACAAGACCTTATAAACCTTATAAATTAAACGGCTTCGCCTACAAGTATATATACACACACAGAACGCAAGAAGGTAGCCGCTGTATATAAGGTGAGCATTTAGAGTCGCGACCCATACACGTGCCTTGTTTTATGCCTGGCTTTCTCATCTGAAATTCTATATCCCGATCGTACTGTATATATAAGCGCACGTGTACACCCTTTCCTATATACCAACATTGTACTATAACGTACGCGTACGCGTATGTGTTTCGAAAATAAAATTTCCGTTTGTTCGATCGGGATCCAGATAAACTTGTTATTTTGTCGAATTCTCTCTTTTTTCTTTGTTACTCTGTCAAAATTCTCTTTTAGTGTCAAAAATTAAATGATATGTATAGATATAGAATGGTACAGTAGAGGATTGAGCGAAGAGTGAAGAGCTTGGAATTTTAATGGAATCATCGATCCCGTCGTATACGCACGGCGGCATATATATTCGATGAATATTACAAGTCCTCGTGCAAATCCTCATCACCATTTCACAAAGCGCATTAAAAACTCATACGCTACTCTTACGATATCTGAAAATAACCCTTCACTTTTTTATGCAACATTAATTAATACCCCACTCCTTTACTAAAACTCTGTTCCTTCGATATTTCACCACCGTACGCGATTCTACAAAAGCGTGCAGACTATATACTCGCTTCTATAGGCGCCTCGGTTAATTTTTCAGTCCACGCTTTCTCTCCCTCTCTCTCTCTCTCTCTTACCCGTCGCCACCGCTACTGCCTATTTGTCTCTGTATCCCCCTTTTTTTCCTCAAAGGCGCACGTGCAAAGGAATTGCCACTCGTGATTTTTACTGGCGAGTCGCTTTTTGCACTGCTATACCCTGGCTTTTCGCCATTTATATCCCAAGAGTAGTTCTCTCTTTTTCTCTGGTGACAAGTGCGTGGGTAGGCGTGCTTTTTTTTTGTCGCAGTGAGACGGATGAAAGAGAGAAGAAGGACATTTCGGCTTTAAAAGACTATAAATACGGGGTAGTGTAGTGTGAAGTGCGATAAGTGCTACGTACGGGTGAGTGTGTGCGTATGTGTATGTGTGTGGAGTGACTGCGATGCTAGACTGTGCCAGATCGCGATAACCGGAGGGCGATTGTTTTGTTTCAACCGTGAGGAAATCCATTCGGAGGTAGATATATACGAATTGTTTAGATATGGGAATATTATATAATGTCTGAATAGGATTGAGTATAAAAAAAAATTGATCGAGTGTATTGTGACTGATCTTTGACATAGCAGGATAAATGTAAGGACATCAGCGATACGCCACGAAAAACAACTGTTCTATTGAAATTCTATATGGATGGTTACATAGATGGATTGACAGTCAGTCAGTCAAGTGCATATAGTAGACTAATCAATATTTATTTATTTATTTATTTATTTATTTCTGTTACGGGTAGACAGCCCTTAAGTGATACTATATATACACACACACACATCAATCAATCAGAATTGTCTATAATTAGCGGTAAAAGATTTAAGAGAATGTTTAAAAGTAGAAATGTTGGAGATTTTTGAGATTCTGCGTAGGAGTAAGTTAAAGAAACGTTTGATTCTATTCATGCTAGAGAAAAAGCCAAAATTTGAAGAATTAAAGTCCTCGCAGATTATAAGTAAGCTGCCTAATGGAGAGCAAATCGCTAATATAGTTACAGTTGATATAATTATTTAAAATTTTAAAAGCTAGCAAACACTCATGATACTGGTGCAATGATTTGATCGCTATAATTATGGTACAATCTACTCATTGGATTATTAGTCTTAAAAGTCAAATATCGTAAAGATTGATTCTAATCTATTGTTAAAATATTTGTGAATGTAGTCCAAATTTGCGAACAATACAGTAAATTGGGTAAAACTAATGAATTAAATAAGTAAATTATCGCTTAAAATCATACACACATACTGACGAATCAGTTTATAGCTCTTTGTTCTTCTCTGGATAAATTAAGCAATGCAAATTAATTCCACGGCTGCACGTATATACTAAAATATCAAACTAATTATTTAAGCAGCCCATAACTTTCCTCCACTTTGACTTATTTTCACTCAGCAGCATATAAAACACGCGCTCACGACATAATTTCGTCTCCGAACTGAAGCGGAAGAGGCGAGAGCTTTTCATTATATAGCGTCGCCCCGACAATATAGCAAATTTTATTGAAGCGACCAGCGTCAAGCAATATCTCAAAAAAAATATATATATACACGCGACTCTAATTAATAAACCACGGAGCCAAAACAACAACAAGTACCTGCGACCTAATAATTCGCCCGCATTACTGTACACAATGGCTCTTCCAATAACTTTTCTTTTTCTACACTTCGTGCGCCAATCATTGTTCCGTTCCGGAACAACGCGCCGTCAGCGATTACCGGGGATTGCCAAGTTTTAGCGAAAGACATTGCAAAAAAAACTCTAGCTTGTTACTTGGTCGCGTGCAGCATGTATATACATGTATAGATATACTCACGTATGTATGTTTTGGTATGCTTGCAGAGGCAGCTCAACGTGCAAGGCTATCAGTGCAGTACAGACTTACGTTACGTGCTCTTCAAGCATAGTGTCAAGCCGGTAGGTAAACACGCGCGCACCCACGCGCGTCCCTGTCGGACTTCCTCGGACGTGGCAGCACCAATGTGTGGAATATATATATATATATATACTATATATGCTGTCTCTTCTCTTTCTCTAACTCTGGCAGTTTATATATGTATGATGGTAGAAGTCTACTGTGGCGCCGGTGTGAACGCTTTTTCGCCCGGTTTTATTGTTCTTGTTTGTATAATGATAAGTCTATATGATGTTGGAAACGTGGAAAAAATAACATGTAAATTTTGAAAATTGAGGGTAGAAGGTACATTTGACCGTGGATAAAGAGAAAATAATTAAAATTTCTAGAAAGATTCTTTATTTTGTTACTTGTATATTATGCTACATCTTTGACAATTTTTACCATACATATGAAAAATTTAAAAACTATATTCTTAAAGTAAACGCGAGTCATATAAGAGTTTTCACTAGGGAATTTTTTTCTTCGCGTATAACAAGCGCACGTACAATTTTCTTGAAGATCGCTCATACCTATATATATGTATATACCATTACCGAAGGTACATTTTTGAATAATGTCGTCATACAAGGCGGATAATGAAAAATGCCACAGCATGAATAAGAATGCGCATCAAAAAAATTATAATACAAATTAAATGTTAAATAAAACTTTCATGAATTTTAACTCGTACGTATACGCGCGGGACAAAAAGCGTTTAACGGAAGTACACAGTGAGATTTATGATCTGCTCTCTACCACGCCTGAGGAACTTGCAGGATGTTATACGCGCACGCGTGCAACTTTGCGTATATATACGTATATAACTCAATATGGCTGTTGGCCCTTTTCAGGTGTTCCGGCACACGTTCACCGCTCATTACACCGTATACGATGTCACGAATGAGTAAGTCGATTATCTATACACATAATTTCTTTTGGAAATAGTATACTCTTGACGTTATTCATTTTTCTGTGAAGGTTTTAATAGAATTAGAGATAAATCAGGAATGACTTTAGAAAACAAGTGAATTTTATTTTGGCTGTGTTCCAACATTTTTGTCTCTTCTTACTGTTCTAGTAGAAAATTTGTCTAGTTCTATTGAAACCTTTACTTCTAAACAAAGATTAAAAATATTCAAAAGGAAAAAAATTCTCACAGAGAACTACAGTATATAGATACACTTGTATAAAATTAAATCTAAGTCAACCCTTTACATCGCATATACAAAATATTCCCAACCACACTGATTTCCCTCCCCAATAGCCGCAAACAAACAACGAAAAACACCACGAAACCTCGCTAATTAACAGATGAAATTCAATCGCTTCCCTTCTTCCCAACCTCATTACCCATTCCAAAAGACCATCAACACCAAATCCCCTCCTCTAACAGGCCTTATCATCCCACCGCGCAACCTTTGTCCTCTCACCATCCGTTCAATCCCATCGCTCATCCCTTCCCTCCTTTCTCCTCTCCCTCCCCCTTACATAATCATCGGGCCACCGCGAAACGCAAACACGTGCAGAGTTCCTGGCTAACCACATACACGCTTGTGCGTGCGTGCGTACGTGTATGTTCTATGTTCGGTATATACAGTCACCACACACCGCTACGTCTGCAAGCGGGTCCGAGGATCCAGCAGCCGCGGTTGCAGCATGCTGCCTGGCTTGGTAACACTACTGCACTTGTCATGGTCATCGAGAATGACATCTACGTACGAGTTTCGCCTGATTCGATGGAACATACAAGGCTGACTGATACTGGTGTGCCTGGTATTGTTTACAATGGTGTGCCGGATTGGTTGTATCAGGAGGAAGTGCTGCCTAGGCCGGATTGTACGTGGCCCAGTCCTGATGGATCGCATTTGTTGTTCGCCACGTTTAATGATACTAAGGTGAGAAGTGTAGCTTTTTTTTTCTTTATGGGTGGTGATGAGTGATTGGTTGATGAAAATTCAACTTGGGGTTGATAATTGGAAGATGTAAATATATACAATTAATGATGATATTCAATTATTTTCTTTTTTCAATTAAGAAACTTATAAGTTTAGCTATTTATGATCGGATTTTCCAAGTGTGTTCGTATATAAACTTTATGAAATATCTTTACATAGGGAAAACTGGGGTAAAACTGAACGAGAATCCCGGAAATCTTTGACCTCTTCAATAATCTACACGAGGCTATTGTGGACATGCAGATGGTATGCCCTCTTTAAAACTGTTTCTATTATCAATTTCCATACAGTTTAGCATGTCAACATGTCTAGCCTCATGTAGATTTTTGAAGAGGTCAAAGCTTTCCAAGATAGTTCGGTTTTACTCCAGTCATTCCTAGATCTTTATGCGTATATTAAAACTTGACGATTAATAGTCTCTTAAACTGCATTCTTCACTAATCAAATCAACCACGACTTCATAACCAGGTCACGGAAATGGAGTTCCCGTGGTTCAACACGGCATCGAACACGGAGACGGTACGGAAGGGTGTGTTCCCACCGTCACGGTCGGTGAGGTACCCAACGCCCGGTTCACCCAATCCGGAGGTTGAACTGTGGATCGTCGACTTCGCCAATGTCACCACGGGATACAACAACGCGACTAACATTACAAGCTCGAATCCCGTGAAGGTGAAGCTGAAGCCGCCTCCGGTGCTCGAGGGACAGTGAGTGAAATTTTCTTTTTATTTCTTTTTTGGCACATTCATCGATGTACGATCATAAAAATTGTTGGAACTGCATTTACGATTGAATACATAAAACTCTGTTGATATTATAACAAGAGTATTTACAATAAGATTTAGGAGAATGGCATATAAAAAGACAATTTTTTGATAACTGAAAACAACAATTGAAAGTTAAAAACTGTAATAACTTTTTGGCAATTATTACGTTTTATGAAGTTCGTAATTACACATTATTAAAATATCCGTAAAGAATTGTGTGAAGAAAAATCGTACGACGGAATGATTTGATTTTCCTATGTTGTTTCACGGTAAATATCCCAAGACTCAAATAGCTCCAGGGTGTCAGTAAAACAGTTTCGAGATATTGACAAAGTCGAGCCCGGCGAGGGTAATTTTCCAGAATTAAAGCGTAATTTATTTTGATATTGATAAAAACTTACTTCATTACCGTTATTTATACATCTACATATATTTATGATACTTTTAAAACTTTACCTTTTCCTCTAACGAAAATGATAGTATGAGAAATGAAGCATGAAAACTCTTAAATGATGCTAGAAGGGTGCGAAATCAATATCATGAATTTAAAGTAGTTAATCGCCTCCAGTGGTTTTCAACCGATTTATGCATATGTGAGTGTAAGGTATAGCTATTAGGTAGAGATCTTAACTAATCTGTATTATCGTACGATAATATTTAAATATATTATATGTAACGAGTTTCTTCAATATTCAAGTATAAGGAAACTGAAATATTAAACTCAATCCTGTATATTTCTCAATTGTTTGATTCTCTAAATATAAAACAAAACGTACAAAAGAAAAAGAAAAAATTTAATAGTGCATCAAACCACCTTTTTTATACGACTATTCAATACAGTCGCAGTATCTAATAAGAGCCGACTATTCAAAAATCTCCTTAGCTCAGTAACACTCCACAATTCACGTCATATCCATATCTCCGCAGGTCTCCTTCCCCTTCCTTACACTATATCCAAGACGCAATATCCCGGGGAATATTCAGGTTGACGGCACGGCACATCGTCCTGACGCATCGGGAAGTCGTTTGACGCCGTCTCTCGCGCTCGCTCGATGGGGTAACAAAGTCCTTAGCCGGAGGACTCAACTCGAGCAGTTTAGATAGGAGAGAGAGAGGAGCTTGGATGATGTTGTGTTTTCTTGGAACTGCTCGAGGCGCAAGGGTTGCACTATACTGCAGTATATATATATATATATATATACGAGAGCGAATGAGGCCGTGAGAGTATAGAGCCCTGCTAGCTTGTTGCTCATTGTATTTACGCCAGATAATCGAATAATTTATCGTCGATACGGATAAGCGTGCAAGCAAGAGAGAAGGTATTTATAGATCGTGGGTGGAAATCAAACAGGTTCTTAAATTGGATGAAAGAATATGATATATGTATATATACGTGCGAGCTTTATGTTTCGAGGATTTAAATGATTTAGGGATTGGAGGAGGGAGGCAAGTGTGAGGTAACTTGTTGTAAAGCTTCTTTTGCGAGAGTTATAATACTGTTGTGCTTACTGGGATTTATTAATAAACAGCGTTTTGTCGACAAACTACCATTTTAGCTTGCTAAAGTTGGGTTTGGAAAAGCCGGAGTTTTAAAAGTCGGCACTACACAGTGCTGTATTCTGTTCCGAAGTTTTAAAAAGAATTTCCAGGCACTCAGTTCACGTAGAATATTAAACCAATACACGTTGGAGAATTTTTTTATGCAGAATTAACTAGAATATCGGAAAATAGTTCTTCTTTTTTGCATTTTTTTATCTGCGTACCTTTGTTTTCGAAAATATAATAAGTATGATGGTTGATATTTTATTTTTAATCCGTAGCCAAAGTGACTTTCAGTAGAAACGTTCTATTAATCCATTTATAAAAAAAAGAACGGGGTAGATCTTGAATGGAATTACAACGATTTTAGTCACGTTCTAATTGGTTAATTTTGTTGCAAATGCAACTTACATCATTTTTTTTAATAACCTACTACAACCAAATTAAAACCTCATAACAATACACAACTCTTCCATCTTCACTTCACAAGGGAATACTACCTGATATCAGCGGGTTGGATCGGCGACGACTCGACTCAGGTTGCGGTTGTCTGGATGACGCGCTCTCAGAACCTTTCGATAGTGTCGACCTGCCGGGCGCCAAGCTGGGAATGCGACGAGACGCATTCAGAGCGTGCACCTGAAGGCCAATGGCTGGACGCCCAGCCACATCCGGTGTTCGCAGCAGACGGCGATAGTTTTCTTCTCCTAGCTGCTGTCCAGGAAGGCGGCCAGGAACACTTTACCCACATTAAGCACGTGACACTCACGCAGCAGAGGATAGCTGTGCTGTCGCATGGGAGATACGAGGTACGGTTGTCCTTTGTAATATTGATTCGATGTAGTTTTTATTAGAAATGTATGATTTCTTGAAATTACAAATTTAGAATATATATAGGGGCCATATGTTACCGGACTCTTTAAACTTTTACGCCGGTTACGACATCTATTCAATTATACAAACGTATTATCGCTGATAAATGATGATAAGCGTATCTCTTTTCTACGTAACTAAATATCTATATTACATTCGATACACGGATACCGTGCCGATGAAAGCATTACAGATTCATCAAATCGGAATATCATCCTCCCCTGTTCTATGACAGTAACCCGCGGGGTGGGATTCATTCCTCATCAATAATAATAACAACTGGCAACACAGCGAATAACTCTTCCTTTACTGCTTGACGAGCAATAAAAGTCGAGCGGCTGCTAACCACGTTATCTTTTTGAATAAGTCAGTTGAGGAGGCCGACGGCTGCTGCCACCGCGCGTACAGTCCCTATCAAAACAACCTGCTATAGGGTTGCTTCTATAGCGGTGAGACGCTCTTTGTTTTCCCTGTTTCTGCAGAATCTGCATATCTCGGATCGCCGGCTGCGCGAGCTCGCACATACATACACATACACGTGTGCAAATATTTATATAGAATCTCTCAATTTCTTGGCTCGGAAATTTTACTATACATACACACATATAGGTGCAGATGAAATATATTTATTGTCATTAATACAGGTTAGCGAAATCCTTGCTTGGGACACCCGGTCGCATCTGGTCTACTACCTGGCGACGAGGGAACGCAGTCCCGGTCAGAAGCATCTTTACGTGGTGAAGGATCCAATAGCCGATGACCCGCGGCGGGTCGAGCCGCTTTGCGTCACCTGCGACATCGGCGATCTGCAGTGGAACGGCCGGTAGGTGACATTAGAATGCCATGCGGGGCTTCGGCGGAGTAAGGGAAGGAGGGAGTAAAAGTTTTATTGGCGCGAGCGTGCGACGTACTTCTAGAAGGTCGATATAAATTTTACCCTGGGAGAAAAAGTAATAATTCAATGGGGCCATAAAGATTCGTATTCTTTGCTGGTCTAGCTTGAATTTAAAGATTCCTATTTCCGCGTGTGATGATAAAAGAAAGTTAGACTCGCGACCTTTTTTTACTATCTTGAAATGGTTCGATTAATATTCAACTTAATAAAAGAATTTACGTTGGTAAACGTGCTGCTTTATACCTGCGAGGAACCTGCTTTTAATAACTATTTAGATTTTTTATTACATTTGAATATCATAACCCACGATAAATCATTTGGAATTCCATTCCTCGTTTGAAGTCACTACTACACGAATTGTACGCACTTCGGAGCATCGGTGAACCCTCCAGTGCTCGACGAGCAGGACGGGAAAAACAACAACAACGATGATGATGATCTGGGCTATTATGTGCTGTACTGCGAGGGGCCAGGTTTGCCTCTCGCTGCCATTCATTCCATGAAGACGCATAAGGTTGTGCGGGTTCTCTACGATACGAGGATCCAAAGGGCGGATCTACTGTCGCAGCTTGCTCTGCCCAAGAGACAGAGCTTCGAGGTAAAGAATGAGAGGATACGTGACTCGTAAAAACACAACGGAGGAACTAATACAATTTTTAGTTGACTCGACCTAATGATTTGGTCACCATAAAGAGTGCAGTAGAGTAGTAAAAACTTATATGAGGATTTTATGTAAAATTTGTTTACAAAGTAACACTGATTAATTATTGTTTAACAGCTAAGATATTGCTGTAGTTAAATAGTGTAGTTTGACTTTATATAGTGAATTTCGATATTAGTAAAAATTTCGATATTGTACCTAACGAACCTGAAAGCATGCCTAAGATTACACAATTACCTTGACTGTTTAAATAGTGCTATATTTATAAGTCTTGATATTATCATTCAAATTTCCAAGCAAATAAACAATCATCAAACCTTTCGCTGTCAGGTTCCGCTACCCCAAGGCTGGCGAGCTCAGGTTCAGCTACTCTTGCCGCCATCGTGGCGTGAGGAGTTGCGCGACGCCGCGTTCCCAGTGCTAGTCGAGGTGAACGGGCGGCCAGGAAGTGCCGCAGTAACGGATCAGTTCAGCATCGACTGGGGCACCTACATGTCCAGTCATAACGACGTCGTCTACGTGCGGCTGGACGTGCGCGGCGCCCGTGGTCAGGGTAAACGCGCTCTCTTCCGTCGTCTTGGCGGTGTCGAGGTACAAGATCAGGTGACGGTGCTCAGGCATCTACTCGATACCCTGAAGTACCTAGATGAGTCCCGTGTTGGCGTCTGGGGTTGGGGATACGGCGGTTACGTCACCTCAATGGTCCTCGGTAGCCAGCAGAGCGTGTTCAAGTGCGGCGTCGCCGTCAATCCCATTGCCGATTGGCTCTATTACAGTGAGTACAGGATTCTCTATACCTAATCTAGGTTTTTATTATTTCAATATAAAGAAGACGGAAAAAATTTTTTCACAATATTCATAGCGTTTCAGTAATCCATAAAGTAATCTTCTCATAAATAATCATCTATAAGATCATTCAATGAACCTAGGTTTTTTTAAAACCTATTTATTATTCCAGTATATATAGCTACTGTTAAAAATCTTCTATCGCTGTTATATATAAACGATCACTTTGATTCTGATCAAAATAATAGATCTTTGCCGCGAACTATACAAACCTATTTTTACCTACCAACTACTTAAATTTAAAAAAGAAAAAGAAAAACTTCCAAAGACATTGTTTTAGAAACTCATAGTATAACTATAGTTCATTCAACATCACGACACTCCCCCCTAATGTATTGTTATTTACGAGCGATCCGCAACGTGCCACGGCTCACGCTTGCATCAGTCTTTTTTTTCTCTCGACTCTATAAACAGCGCGAGTTGTCACGCGGCTCTGCCTCATAAATTTTACAGACTCGGCGTTCACGGAGCGTGTGCTCGGTCTGCCCTCGGAGAACGTCAAGGGCTACGTGGAGGCCGACCTGACGCAGCATGCTCGCCTCGTACCCAGCCACAGTCTTTATCTACTCCACGGCATGGCGGACCTTTCGGCGCCCTACACCCACGGCATGGCCTTCGCCAAGTCGCTCACCGAGTCCGGCGTCATTTTTAGATACCAGGTTCGTTAATCAACGTCTATTATATCTGTCACATAGAGATGTTTTCTTTTCTCTTCTGAAATGTAGAATGTGAGAAGTGTAGTAGGAGTTGGGTGATGTATGAGATGCTAAATATATGTGTGTGCTTAGTGTCAATGTCAGGTTAAAGTTAAGAGGGTGTGAAAGAAGGCCAATGCAAAGGCCAGTAAAAATGTCATTCTTTTTTACGAAGTAGATTATTAACACATCTGAACTCTATGTCAACAGAATTACGCGAACGAAGATCACGCTCTAACGGGTGTGCTAGAGCATGCCTACCGTTCCATGGAGGACTTTCTCGCCGAGTGCCTCGCCCTGGACGCCTCCTAGTGCCTCAGAGAACCGACTTATATCTTCCTCGTTGCTGTTGCTCTTGGCAGCATCGACAACACAGACTTTTATCATGCAGGAGACGTGACCCAGTCGGATACATACTACACACCATCGTCTTCTTTTATTACGAAGACGACAACTCGTCACAGCCGACGCAACAACAGCCGACGTTGTTCTCGCTCCGCTGCTGCGTTACTACTATCTTTCTCTCACTCTCGCTGCGGCGCATCGTATTTTGTATATCTGCTGCGTATTATTATATTCCGGCTGGGGCTGCTGTCGTCTGTGGGTATGTGTGCGCGCGTGCGACGAAGGGACGTTGTTGTCAATTTGCATAGTTTGGTGCGAAAGAGGAACGCAAAAGACATGCTGAATCTTGCTATGTTCCTCGTACCTTCACTCGCAGGCTTCTTTCGATAACTTTGTCGTATATAGTCGATAAACTCGTTGTTGTTATGTACTTAATCGGATAGGGACACGATGACGATGATCGAGAGGATGTTAGGAAGAGAATTATTACGCGCGCGTGTGTGTGTGTATGTATGGTGTATGTGTGTACGTGTACATCTAGTTACAATGCGAATTATTATTCGACGCGAGTTGATGAGAAGTGAGAGTTAGATAGAAGTTGTTCATAGACATGTTTTGAATATAGCTTTCATTCGTTCAAACTGTATTTATGTAACAAAATTATTATACGAGAATTTTGCATAGTAGCGAATATTTAGTTTGTACGGCTAAAAAGCTTCCAGAGAATCCATTGTATAAAATCGATAATAATATAGAGCCTTTATTAAGTTTAGAGCTGTAAATACCGTAATTTTCACGGATATACTAATAATAAAAATTCGATTAATAAAATGTTTAAGATTAGACGAGTAATGGGATTATTTAACATTTATTGTTGTTATACTTCAATTTACCACGACTTATTGAAATCAGATATCGTTCAATGTCTTCGAATAGTTCGAATGAAAGGTTTTGTTTAGCAACATCTAGAAGATCAACGGTGATAAATGCGAAGAATTCAGGGAAAAGCATATTATAATACGTTTTTTACAATTAAATTATATTTTAAAAAACCTGAATTATAAAAATATTAATGATGGTGATTTATAGAAAAATTTATGTTTAAAAATTCAATAAGTCAGAATAGCTCCATTCGACCTGCTTATTTTCTGCATTAGCAGATCCGAGGTCAAAATTGCTTTTTCCCTGAAGATATACAAAAGTAGAGCAAAGTCCTGTCACTTTGCGAGTGACCGAGCAGCGAGTCAGAAGCGTGAGAGAACGAGACTGAAAGAGAGAGAGAGAGAGAGAGAGAGAGAGAAACTACGCAGCGAAAAATATTACTACTCTTTGTATATCCCATCTCTCGTTTTCTCTCTCTCTCCCTCTCTCTCTCTCTTTCACCCCATCTGGTCGAATGCAACTGCCGAATCATCACTACTCACCGTTGTCCAGAGAGTCATATTCCGACGAGAGAGTCTAGAAAAAGAGAATAAAAAAAGGTAGAAAAGAGAGGTAGAAAAGAGGAAAAAGTCGCGATACAATCAAATTGAAAACGAACTGTCGATATTTATCAACTCCTCGTTTTTTCGAGCACTATACGAACTCTATATATATATATATATATATACACACACATATGATTTTTTTCGTTGTCGCGTATAAGGCTTTCAGCGTTATATATATAGTTGCGTATATACTCAAATGAGAGGATTTGCGGTTATTCGATATAAATCCATGTAAGATATATATAATTAATATTTAACGTTACATTATAGGAGAGCGAGTTATCCACCTTCGGCCTCACCGTAATAAGAAAGAAAAAAAAACACAGACACACGATAAAAAAAAACATTATATACACTTTGAAGGATATTTGTACATAATTGTTCAACGTGCATAACTATTGTTATTATTAATTAATATATTATTGATTAACGAGAGAAAGAAAGAGAGAGAAAATAAAGAAAGAAAGAACGTCGCGAACTCTACCATAACATTAATTTTTGGCTAGTATAGTTGTTACTGTTATTGTTATATAACTGTCATCGTCATCATGTCATCTCACTCCTGTGTTCTCGTCACCATCTCCCGACACGAGTCACCCGCTTCATCCTTGCCCGAAGTGCTTGTACTTTGCAATTGCAATTTTACAAATTGTACAGTTTTAGAGGCACACGTTTTATACTCTCTATATATGCAAATTTAACTGCTCTTTGATATCTTGCGCGAGGCCGCGCGCGGCTGAAATGTCGTTCCGCTGCATGACTTTGCAGATTCGACGACGACGACGACATCGCGTATATATAATTAAACACGATGATCGATCATCATTTATAATAAACGTTTAAAACGAGCAGACGCGCTATATTATTATTTTCATGTACATAAAATGAGATTTAAGGAGCGGATAATTAACCTCTAATAAGTTTATTTAAACAATTATTAATAAGATGTTTTAATATATAATATATATATAAAAGAAAATGTTACTTATATAATTTTCGTTTCTTTTTTACTAATAAGGCTGTAAACACGATGATGAATATTGAGGAATTTTTCTATACAATTATTATATCGAAATTGTAACAAAGACTCTGGCTATCACTTTTCGATCCAAAGAGCGTTCGTTAAAGAAAAAAAAAAATTCGGAAGTAAAGAAAAAAAAAAAATTATAACTATTACAACAATGAAAGTGCTGAACATTGATATATAAACATTGTCAACAACAAGAACAGTTTTTCTTAAATGATGAATCTTGTACAAATTTTATATTCGAAGAGTAAATAAGAAAAAAAAAGATAAGGAAACACGCGAAAGATACATTATATATGTACTCGAAGAGCTTGGATCGGGGGACAGTTAGCGAGATCGACGGGAACACACACACACACACACACACACACATACATACATACACACACACACACCCACACACACACACTAAAAATCGCGCTCGACGACTAATATATCGCACGCCGCATTTAAACGCGCTGCGTGCCAGCCCTTATATGCCGACAATCAAGGCTAGTGCAAGTAATCAAACAATAAATAAATAAAGAGGAAAAATAATTACTATTAAACTTATTATTATTTACATATTTATTATTATTATAATTATTATTACTATGATTATTATTATTATTATTATTATTATTACTTATCATTAACTATACGATGGTCTTGGTATATCGCTTTGAGGCGATGTATACGCAGACGGGATGGAGAATGTGAGTACGGGGTAAAGAGATGTTGCTTAAACGTATCGTTAAATGAATAACTAAATATCTAAGGAATAATTAAGACAGTTAAAATTACCGAAAAAATAAAAAAAGGAAAATACTTTTTTCCCACCCCCCTTTTACAAGCCTATGATAATCGCTGAATTTACTGCGACCGAAGAAAAGGTCTAGTTGAATCGAGCTTTTTTCCTTAATTTCACTCGACTAAACAGATAAATATATAAATATATATTATATATATATATTATATATATACATATATATGCTTTCACTCGCATACTTATGGATATACATTATATAGTTTTAGCGCGATTTAACGAGTAATATATACACGCGAGATCGCCAAAAGAGAAAGAGGAGAAAGAGAGCGAAAGAGAGAATCAACGAGATAATTTATTCCAATTGTTATTTATATATTAAACGTAATATACAACTAAATGAAAAAAAAACTCATGTGCAACTGTAGTCAATGTAATGTTAGCTAATGACTAAGACGAACCGGTGCTGTTGCTATTAGCTATTAAAGCGAGCCATGTGATTAATAATGATGAAGAAAAAAGAAATCGTCTGTATGTTAATTAAACAAAAATGAGAATGTGGGTGGTATGTGTAAACGCGTATGGCAATACGTAATGATAAATAAAAGGAAAAAAAAAATAAATAATAAAATAAAGCAGAGCAAGTTTCTCGTCGATGTGTTAAAAAATGATTGTGTAGGCCTCGCCTCGTATGTATGTGTATGTGTGTGCGTAATACGTCACGTCATCGACGCTGACGCTGCGGGATTTTTGCATATAGTCGTTGTTGCCTCGATTCAATTACATTTTCTTCGCCGATGCATGCCTACTACGCGGATATACAATTTTTGCGATACGTATCGTTCGAAGTATAATTGAATGTAAGTCGGTATTTTAACGGATTTCCTTTATTTTTTTAAGTATCTATATACTTTTTTTCGGTAACATTCTTTCAGTTTTTTTTTAATAAGGGGATGTGAACAGGAAATTTCATGCTCTGGTATTTTATCAAAGAAAATTTATCTTGATTTATTCAATCAACTTTTTTCGAAATTTAATGACAATTATGATTTATGATTTATGATTTTGTTAATAGATGAGGTATCAACCTACACTCAACATTCACATCCTCTTATTTTCATTTGAAAATAAATTCAAAACACTTGTTTGGAAGTCATAAATGGAAGCAGTTGTATTAGAATAATTTGTAAATACATTTTGCAGATTAAACATAGAAAAAAATTAAAAATTCGAGCTTGCGCGTGATTATTGCGGCACGTGGCATTATATAGTTGTGCAAAAACTTCAGATCGACATTAAACAGAAAGATTTATCGAATTATCAGTTATTCGGGGCGAACGCGGTTCAACGTTTCTCGATTTTCCCGCCTTTTCCGCAGAAAATCCGCGTTGTTCCTACCGAAGGCTGATTATTACTGTAATTTTAAAGGAATGAAAAACAAAACACACGCTTTTTTCGGCGAAGTAAAATATATATTTAAAAAGGGAAAAAAAATAATAATTAAAATAATAACGGTTAATCGGGAGAAGAGCGTCAAGGTCGATATGATGATGATTTCGTGCTGCGATCAATTACTAAATGTAAAGCGTATAAAACAGTTTGGGCGTTCTATAGATAAAAAAATATTATACATATAATGAATTTTTAAGTAAGCGCGAGTTTAGAAAAAATTTTGGGCTCTCGATATAAAAAAAAAGGTTTCTACGGATCTTCGTTATACGTGTAGAAAACATTGATTATACTTGAGATGAAAGAAAAAAAGATAAATGATTTTCTTTGTTTTTTGTATATGACAAGAAATTTTTGTACGCTAGAGAAATTTTATTATATATTGAAGAAAAAATTGAAATAAATTTTAACGACTAGTACGTAATTAAGGTTCTCATTATTTATATTATTGTTTTCTCGAGGTAATTATACTAAAAAAAGAAATATCATCA
>JAYJLV010000046.1:16965312-17018244 GCA_036873485.1 Torymus texanus
ATATATATATATAGGCGACCGTACGCGTTTAGCAGGTGACGTCGAAATAACGGATTCAATATGATAGACTATAAAAAACAGTCTAAAACTCCTAAAACTCAACAAAAATTTTCTTTAGCTAATATTCTTAAAATATTTGCTGTATTTTATAATGCCGAACTTTTATTGTACATTATTGTAATTTTTAGTCATTGATAAAATAATTTTCTTAAATGTTTACGTTATACTCCACTTTGAGGAGGTGTTCTTATATATGATATTCAGGCCGAAACAAAAATTCAGTCTGAAACAAAAAATAATCATTATTGTTCTATCGACTTGTCATTCTCGGATACACCCGAATCAAGCAATTTAAAATATAGAAAATAGTAGACTTTAAAAAAAAAATTCGAAAAATCGCGCGTACGTGTATGAAACTGATAATGAAGTTGGCTGCAATAATATTACTCGTTTGATTTTCAACTCGATCGAATTTTTAAATGCAAATAAAAGCATAACAATAAAACAACAAGTAATATACATTTTCAATTTTTTCTATAACAATTACGTCTCAATCATCACAAAAAAACTTAATGTATAAAATATATTCAGCTCTGAATTGTAACATTAGCACCGCAAAAGAAAAACTAACCCATGTAATAAGAATAATCCATGTATCTCCAATCGATGCTAAGTAGCACATTATTGTTCAAAAATATAGAACTAGAAATGAAAACATTCACCATTCTAACAGTTTCATAATCACATAATCACAAATATCATCTTCACTTCATAGGTACAAGTTATAATCCGACTGCATTTCCGCAAATTAGAAGTCTGCGCGTGCTTTAAATAAAACGGTCGCAGTCGTCTCCCCTCCTCACCGCGCCTTTCAAAGCGTCGTAGTATATATCTATATAGTGTAGCACATGATATGAGCAGCGTATAGCAGATGAATTGAGCGCGAGTCGAAGCGCAAGTATAATGAACTAGGCCTGATTGTGCGATCCCCCTTTATAAAAAAATTAAGTTGCTGCTCTCGATAATAAAAGTCAGAAGTCGATTTAACAGAAATATGAGTGCCATAGAGACGGAGAACGTCAGTGATTTGCTACAGAAACTCGTGGCTTCGATATGCGGTGACCAAAAGCCAGGTAAGGTTAACGTGTTGTTTTGTTTTGAATGGTATTTGTATGAGAGCTTCGTTGTGTTTACTTGTTGAATTTGTGGAAGTGCAGAAATCGCGCAGAAGTACAGCAGGTTTGCATTGGGCCTGTTGTCCTCTACGCAAGGAGTTGACCCACTGAGAGAGGATGAGACAATGGTGGCCAGTCAGATCAAAAGCAAATTATCTGCACAGGATGCAGCACTTTTTGATGAGCTTCACAATAACTTGAAAGATGGGGTATGTAAATAGCAATGAAAATCAATAGATTTCTATTGAGAAGAAAAAATGTTTTATGATATATCTTTGTAGGACCTGAGGAATCGTCTTGGAACGCTGACTTTTTTACTTTATATGAGTCAGTCTACTGACAAGGTTCAGGATGAAAATTTTACATTCCCAGAGATGAGATTAGGCCTGAATATACCTCTTGCTTCGACTAGTGGTAATTTTGTAGTATTTAGAAAATAATGTGGATAATAACTTGTAAAGTAAATTTTATTGATAAATTAAAATTTTTTTCTATTTACACAGGATATTCATCTCAATCCTCTACTTCTCATGCACAAATGGTTCCTTTTATGTCATCAAAATCAAGTAGTATGTTGGGCCCTACACTGAATTCCAGCAGGTTGTTTGATGAGGATTGTATATCAGAAGACATTCTTGTCCAAGATCTTATATATTCCTTCCAAGGAATCGAAGGAAAAGTTTTAAAACTTGACTCTAACTATGGATTCCAATTAGATCCAACAGTGAGGATAAATCGTTCACAAAAGCAAGCTGTTCTGAGGCTCAGTGAGCTGGGATATTTGTATAATATTATTCAGCGAGGCTTACAAAGAATCTCAAGTGGCAGCAATGGCAGAGTAGCAGACAGTTTTGTTGCTGCCCTTCACAAAGAATTATCAGAGTATTATAGGTTTATAGCAAATGCACAAGAAGAAGTAAATCGTGTTAAAGATCCTTTAGGATTAGATCGTGTAACCCTTTCTCATCTCCATTTATGGGCTTACGACCCTCTTGAAACTCTCAAATGGCTTGCAAGTATTGTGCGAGCTTGTGTAAGTCAAAATGGAGGTGCTCTTGCTTCTACTGTTTATGAATTCAGTCATCATGGTGATCCCAGAGTTAAGAAGCTTGTCAAGAGAATACTAGAAAGTGTTTCTGAACCTCTTTACAATATGCTATTGAGGTGGATAACAGATGGTGAATTAGATGATCCATATAAAGAATTTTTTATTGAATCGTGTGCTGAAGTTGTTGGTGAAAGAATGTGGCACGAAAAATACCAAGTGAGAGATTCTATGGTGCCATCATTTATCAGTAGATCACAAGCAAAAAAAATCTTAGGTACAGGAAAAAGTATTAACTTTTTAAGGGAAGTGTGCAAAGACTTTTCTCCGCTGCAAGGTCGAGATACTGAAGTCTTTCATGATCCAACCGAAAAAATTGGTGGTAATTATTTTTTTTATTGTTTTGTGTGTATCAATTAAAAAGTTTATGTATTTACTCTTTGAATAATGTTTAGTTGAAGTATTTTTTGATATGGATCCTGATGGACCACTGCAAACAATGATGGATGCAGCTTACAAAGAAACATCAACAAGAGTTGTTGATATTTTAACGAAACAGTATCATTTAATGGACCATTTACAAGGTATCAAGGGATACCTTTTATTAGGACAAGGGCATTTTGTTCAGCATCTGATGCACTTATTAGAGTAAGATTTTGTTTTACATTTTAAGATTTTAAAAATTTCATTCTTGTTTTACCATTTATTTTTTACTCCTTTTAGGCCAGAACTGGCTAAACCAGCAAACTCATTGTATCCTCACAATATTTCTTCAATCTTGGAAACAGCAATCAGAGCAACAAGCACAAAATTAGATGAATTAGACGTTCAAAAGAGACTAGATGTTAGATTATTAGCACCTTCTGAAAATGAAACTGGCTGGGACGTTTTTGCCCTTGATTACAACGTTGATGGTCCTATTGGAACAGTAAGAATTTTCTATAAAGCATTAAACAACCTTTTAGAAATAAAGTTTTTTTTATAAACAAAGTTATTAAAACATACTATATGAATTTAGATTTTGGAGCCAAGTCGTCGGATATATCAGGCAGTTTTCTTTTCGTTGTGGAGAGCAAAACGAATGGAAACGATTTTATCGGCTATATGGAAACAGCAGATAACGTCGGCCAAAATGTTTAGAAAAATGCCTGAAATTCTACCAATACAAAATCATATTCACTTGATTACGAGTAGTATGGTTCATCTTGTACATCAAATGCAGTATTACTTTTTATTTGAGGTAAATTATACATTCAACTAACGTAAATTTATTAAATTAAATATCAATTAATTCTGTTTTATCTAATCTACAGGTTATTGAGTGTTCATGGGACGTTTTTGCTAAACAACTTGGACAAGCATCGTCGCTGGACGACATCATAATAGCGCATACAAATTTCATTGATGCCGTAAGAAGAGGCACACTTCTTGATGAACAATCTCAAGTAATTCTAAAATATTACAAGCATTATTATGCATTTGTACATAATAATCACTTTTTTTTCTTTTTCTCATTTATAGGAATTGATGAATCACCTTCGATCTGTCTACGGACCAATTTTGGAACTTCAGAATCTCGAGGAAACTTTCCTTGCTCGAGCCACGGCGGAGTATGAAGCAAGAATTAATAGTGAAAAGTTCATTGAAGAGACGAGTGAAAACAAGAAGCAGTGGGGACGTACGAGAAATCAAGACACTGAAGCGGTGGAAAGAAAAACTACGTTTCTTAAGTATTTGAATACGATGTCAATGAAATTGAAATTGTTGTCTAGAACATATCAGGTACGTTTTGAACTCGCCACATTACATAATACTTTATTAATCGAAATTAATTTCCCTAGGATCGCGTGAAAAAGTTCCTACTAATGCTTGCTTCCGCCGAAGATGTATCATTGCAATTGCTGAGCGTTCGATTAGACTTCAACGAGTATTATATAAGCAAGGACAGTCGGCTGGTGGCCCCTCTTACATATCAACACCGACGGCAGAGCGACCAATCCTTCCTCACCGATAAGTGACAAACGCCGTCGGAGAGTCAGGACGACGCGAAGCAACTCAACCTCCCCCAGCCATCACCCAAGCCATGGTCACGGCTGAAACTCAACGTCGACAACTGTGCCATGTCCCCGGGTAAGCGCGCCAATTTGAAACATACGGAGCAGGCGAAGCAGATGTTCAGGCAGTTCCTGGAGAACGAGATACTTATGTGTGCCAAGTTGAACTTCCGTGATTCGAACCCCAAACCTGAGACACCTCTCACTCCCGATCTTGGCGAGTTGGACTTCAAAGCTAGTCTTCCCGGTCTGAAAGTGTTGCCGCTCGAGGACGATCTGGAATTAGTCTTAAAGAAAGAATCGAAAATTAAGTTGGATAAGAATGAAAATGAATCTACCCAATTCATTGATGGGTCTGAACTATTAGATTTACGGAACGATCATTTTGCTTCAGAGAGAACAGGCATTTTGCCGAAAAATAAGAGAAGTCTGTCACAAACGCATTCTTACAATTCAAGCTTACAATCGCCCACGTCGATCAGCGATTCCAATCGACAGGCTCAGATTGTTTCACAGACCAGTTCATTTTCCAGTGTTAGTACAGTTTTGAAAGGGCCATGCGATCAAGAAAGCGAACATTTTTTACCGTCCAAACGAGCCAAGAGAAAAGGAATTATTTGTTGTTGTGTTGGATGAATGTTTTTCATTCAATGCTACGAGATGCTTTTCGACCTTGCCATAATCATCACCCTAAGCTGTGATTATTTAGTTACTAAATTGTTTTGTCAATGTTTAATCAATTTCGACGAGCGAGAAGTAGAGAAAATGTTATCTAAGATTGCCCACGCACACAGAGTAACAAATAATCACAATATTTTTGTATTAAATTATATTGTCAGATTGTTTGCTTTCCACACAGATACACGATTCCGAGCTTGAAATGATAATTTTAAAAATCTCATATTTCTAAGTGTAAAATATGAAAAAAAAAAAAAACGAATATACATGAATTTCAAAGATTTAATGTTTTTATTAATTTAATTGTGTACCTATTATATTACAGTATTTATAAAAGAAGTAGAAATGATTTATTGTTTATCATTTTATATCTATTTCAATGAAAAATTTAAAGAAAATGCATTGTTTAAAAATTTGGTAATTTAATAAATTATTTATGCTTTTATCATTAATGTAATGATATAAAAGCATGATGAACATTTTGTATGAATTATATGTATAACATCAACACTTTTATAATTCTAATCGTCATCTACTTCCAAATTTATGTTATTACCAAATTTAGCATACAATTCTGCTTTTAAATCAGCTGACGCATTCTTTAGTACAGCAAGCTTTTCTTCAATAACACTGATTTCTTCGGTCTTCTTTACCTTTGCTTCTTCCAAACATGCCTATCAAATTGAAAAAATTAATAGTTATTTTAATAATGTATGGATTTATTACTTTAATGTTAATTATATTGATATTTACCAGAGTTTTTTCGAGATTTTGATTTACAAAAACTTCACCTACGTGAAATGGAATTATGGCATCGTCGTCACACAATTCCAACTCGGAGCATGCATCATTCAAATTTTGTAGATCATTCTGGAAAATATATTTAGTTTTGTAAGAAGAGACAAAAAAAACTATTAATTAAATAGAGACCATTAAACAGTCCTTTTGGAAAAAAGGAAATTCATCACACTGTATTAAGAACACTTGTTAATCAAAATTAAACATCGGAACACAAGTGATGTTAAAAATTTAATACTTTTAATTGAAAACTACTAGGAAATTCTGTACATCACACAATTCCTTATAAGGCAACATTAACTACACCTGAGATTACGAACCTCAGCGAAATTGGAGCAACTCACCTGTTTCTGCTTTAGCTCATCTTTAAAATCCTCCATTTTTGCATTTTGCCGGGCAAATTTGTTGATCCTCTGCTGATCCTCGAAGGAGATGTGCACGGCAGAGTCCTAAAAATAAACAACGTGCTTTCTAACCTCATCCCGGAACCTACAAACTATAAAAAAATGACTCACCGGTTGAATTCCGCTCGAGAAATTTTTATCTCCAGCCATTTTGTTTAAAACTGCTTGATTTTATTAAATTAATTAATAGGTTTCTTTTAATTAGCCTAAATCTTGGAGGGAGCTAAGGATGGACTATTCTTCTCTTTCTGTCGCGTGTGCTCCTCCCACACACGAGCGAAGTTGCGCGCGAGTTCGATCGTTCGAATATCTTCCTTTCCAAGCCCTGTGAAGTTGCTTGCAACCGAGTTTTTTTAATTTATATTCATATTTCATACAATATGTAGTCAGGTAGGACATTAATTTTGTGACATGTCTTATATTTAGTTATTTCTTTGATTTAGAATAATTGTCACATTCACTTTCGTTTAATATGAGTAATATTTCATATTTCAAAGTGGTATAACTTGTAAATTTTGCAATTTCATCTCTAATCTTTAGGATGTATAGTTTTCTTATACCGATTGACATTTGTAATAAATTTCTTTACGTTTATTTATTCTGATTATTGTTACACCGATTTAAATTAAATAGTTAAATTCCAAGTAATAAATATCTACAAATTCTTTAAATAAATTGTATTATATTATTTTCTAGAGAAAATATACTTTCAATGGTAATACATTAAACATTTTACGTTTGCTAAAAATTCTCTTTCTCGAAACCCCTAAAACTATTAACTTTTATCGAGAAATTCTTTTTTCATTTACACTCCGTTTGCAAAAAAAGTCATTTTGGCCACAGACGAATTCACTGCAAAAAGATACTGTATCTTCTAGAAAACAAGATTCCTGTTTTAATTATAAGACATTCCTTTCGCCGCCAGGCATCGTCACCGTAACTGCCGCGCCGCTACTTGTACACATGTACAGAGCGTAAGGATGTCTACCTTTTTAACGCTCGTTTCTCTTAAAATCCGTAATACCGCAACCGTCAAAAAATGCGTATACACGTATTGCATTCACTTCGAAACCAATTTACATGAATTCCCAGATCAACGCGTATGTATATAGGTATATCCTCCAAAAACTTTCCATTTCCCATTCTCAAAGAGGTATAATTAATTTACTCTCTCTTCTCTTTTTGTCCTTCCTCGAGTAGAGGCGTTATACAGGGAGAGAGAGAGAGAGTGAGAGATTCCCAAGAACGAGCGGATCCTTGCACGCGCGCGCGTGTGCTTATCGCACACACAAACACATGCGAACGTGCGCGCGCGCAAACCTGGCGCAACCTGCAATTCCCGCAAGTAGTCGCTACTCGCAAGTCAAGCCGCGACCCTCTGGGCCAGCAACTTCGACTCCGACTCTCCTCGCGAAACTGCACACGTACATACACAGTCACAGCTGTCACACATATCTATATAGCATACCAGAAACTGCTGCGCTGTGAGTGCTCGCGGCCTCTCCGCCATATTAGCACGATAGAGAGAGAGAGAGAGATCGAGAAACCGTGTGTGAGCGCAAGAGCGCGCGCGTTGCGCCCGATAGTGTAGTATAGCATGCGCTGCAGCAGCAGCAGCAGCGGCCGTCGTAGGACTCGTAGTCGTAGGACACGAGTAGCAGCAGTAGCCATCCTCCGGAGCATCTCGCACTCGGAGTAGCCTGCGCTCGCATCCTCGAGGTACGACTGTATGTCACGCGCGACACACATACACACAGTCATACCGGGCGCAAAGGTAGACAGAGAGAGAGAGAGAGAGCAAGCCTGCGCGAACAGAGTTTCGCCGCCCGCCCGCTCCCCTCCCCCCGAGTCGTCGTCGTCGCCGTGCAGCGAGCATTCTCTCTCGCCCCCCGTGTGTGATATAGGATGAGCTGCGGCGAAGCCCGCGAGCAAGCCCCGGAGAGCAGGCTTCCTCTACCGCTCGACATGGGCGACGTACTCGCCAAGGATCAGACGCAGCAGCAAGACGAAGAGGAGGAGAGCTGCAAGAGCAGTGATGCCGGCGCCGAGGAGGAACTCAGGGTGCAGGAGTTCAACGATTCACCGCCACCCCCTACGCCGCCTCCTGCCGAAGTCGACAGAATGACCGAGGTACAGGAACGTGAAGCAGACGAGGTGAGGATGCCGGAACACCAGCAGGAAGACAGGCTGGACGAGGATAGGACGAAAGAGGAGCAGCAAAGTGTAGAAGAGGAGCCAACGAGCTCAAATGGCCCTGAATCTCCTTCTCTGGTGGACCTTCATGTTCCTGAGCCAGCTGTCCTGCCAAACTGTGTAGCTCCAGAGCCTCCTGACCCGCTGAACATTAGTGTTGCCGAGGCACCTGCTGCAATAAATGGCTTTGTTCCTGTGGTTTCCAATCCAGTAGTTTCGGTAGTGGGTAATTCTCCTGTTTTACTGGACTATGTGGGTTCTGAGTTTGCTGCTTTGGAAAACTATAGTGTTCCCAAGCCTACTGCTCCAGTGAACTATTACGTTCCTGAGTCTCATGAACCAGTGAATTCTGTTGTTCTTGAGTGCTCTTCTTTAGTGGGCAGTGAAGAGGTAAGGTTTAATTGAAATGATTATGTGTTATGGCGTTGTAGATAAAATAATATTGAGGAATCAGATTTAATGGAAAAGAATAATTTTACAATGACAACTGAGACTGTTATTTTGAATTTTCCTGTGTTTGTAAAAACTTAGTTTTAAATTTATGTATCAATATTAATGTAATGCTAATTCAATATAAATATATTATATATCGTGTTCTGAGAATAATAATCTAGTTTAGGTAATACAATAACTTTTATCGATAATATTTAAAACTTGAATAACAGATAAAAGTCATTAATAAATTCTTTGCTTAGGAGTAAAGATTATTTCTAAATTGTTCTAATTATAATTCTTGTTATTTTCAGATTGAATTTATAAATACTTATTTAATGTTATAGAACACAGGGGTACAAGAAGATCGATTATCAGGAGAGGTGGTACTGAATAGCGAAGAAACTGTGCAGAATAATGAAGATATAATATCTTCAGAAACTAATCAACAGTGCCTTGCTGACAGTGCCACCATTGATCATTTGTGTAGTTGCGTAAATTGCAAGTGGAAGAATAGGCATGTTAATTATTATTTTAAAAATAAATAATAACTTTTAATAACCACCCAATACAACTGACGATTTCATTTGTATTGTAGAGATTTGTCAACAGAAGATTTGCAGGAGATGATGAAGTTGAGACGTCTTGGAATGGACTTAAGGCAATATATACGTTATAGGTTTAACTGGTATATGGAACAATCTGGGTTTTCTATAAGCCCAACCTGCTCACCGCTGCCTAACCCACAAGGCCTTAAATCTTTTGGCTACTTAAGTCAACTTCAAGAATCTGTAGTTTTGTAAGTGTTGGACACAACTTTTAAAACAATAGGTAGCATAATTGAATTACATTCACTAACTGTAAATATATTTTTTTAATTTTTAGATTATGTGATAGGGTACCTTATCAATTATTTATGTGGTTGGTAGGTCAGGCACAAGAATTTGTGATAGGTGTCAAGGTTCAATTGTTGACTCTTCTATATGATCGTAGTATTGATAATCTAGCAGAGGTTTTTTTAACAAGTAAATATCTTGTATGATTTTGCAAAGCCTCTCTTTTTTTTATAGTATTTTAATAATATTTCAATTTTTTAGAACTATTAGATGGATGTGAAGCGTTACTATTAACTGCTGTAGATATTTCTGATTTGCTAGAACCCTTGCAAAAGGAACTTTTCAGTAAAGTTGATCTGACATGGGTATATATCAACAAGAGTCTGTATCAAAATTATGTTTACAGTGACCCTTTGATACAAAACAACTTGCCTCCATTTATTGGCCAAGTAATAATTATTTTTGTATAAGGAATAATCATTTACTGTACATGATAAATATATTGACAGTTATCTGTATATTTTAGTTAAGGAAACATTTGCCAGCAAAGGGTTCAAAGTACCACTACCTTGTTCATCGGTACCTTGCATTTGATGATCAAATAACAAAAGTGGAGTCTTTGTGTCCTGAAATTGAACGACTTATTGATAAATACAAGTAAGCATTACACTTAATAGTTGATTTTTGCTATTTTACTTTTCACTAATTGATTTACTTTATTATAATACAGTGCAGAGCAAGTAACTGGTTCAGTTATGAAAAAAGTCAGAGAAGAATTTGAATGGTTCAAAACTAGATTAAAACTTGGACAGCCAATTTCTATGGCTGATTTAAATAACAAAGAAGAAGTGGATGACAGTATCAGTACTGTACAAAATGAAGAGATTGTAGAACAAAACTCTGATCTACAATCTTCTTGTCTTCATAATGCAGTTGGCATACAAAGTATGTTTAACGATTGGAAGAAATCTCCCCAGCAAAGGTTGGCAGAATTAGTGGAAGCACTGACTCTATCATCTGCTAGGGGAGACGAGAAAAAAACCAGGATTTCGAAGGATAAAAAATGTTATCCTTCTTGCCTACAAAAAACTGTGAAGGAGGACATCAATAAATCTGTTTCGTGTGAAAAGCAAGCATGCAAATGTCAGTCTAATTCTCCCAGTGTTGACTCAACCTTGAGTGTAAGTTTCATTTCTATTGTGTGTGCGCGCGTGCGGGCGTGTGTACGCGTATGTGCATTATTTTTATTTATATTTATTTATTGAAATACATACACCTTAGACCTAACACAAAAGAAAAAGAAATAGATGTAAAAGCTGAAATGTGTTTGACAGTGTATTACTAAAACATATTTATTTTTTCCCTACAGCAAAACCAGGAGAAACCTCAAAACTTGGAAAACAGTACGATAAATCATTGTACTGATTCTGATAATCTAAAAGGTAACCTTGCAAAACTTGAAAATAAAAGTTTTACACTTACAAAAAAAAAGATCGACATTAACTTTATAATTATGATTCCAGCACCTGCGGTACCAGTAACCGACGAGTCCAATGGTTACCCTAAATACATCCCCTCCATCCCTCGATTTGTCCTATCAAAGGGTCCTGTTCCAATGTGCATAGAGCTGCCTTTGAAGAAGCTGTTAAAAACGACGGCGACAGCGACGGTAACATCGCCGACGACAACAACGACGACTGCTCAGACAGCACAGACACAGACCCGACACTCTACCACACAGACGCCCAGCGCTGCAGTTCATGCCCAGGGTCACGTGCATCGTCACCACCACCAGGGTAGATGTAAGTATCCCCAACATCATCTCCACTCTTATTATCTCTATCAATCATTTTGTCATAATATACCTGCCATTCTCAGCATCAACAATGATCAATCGTGCTTAAGTCACACTTTTAATAACGATTATTTCAAACAAACAAAAAAAAGAAAGAAATGCAACAAACAACAAAATTGGAATAAAGGAAGACGTGTATGCAAAGCAATATCATCGTGTTGTCGAATGTTGTTTTTGTTCCTTGTTGCACAGGTTCGTCTCATTCTCATTTGCACGGCAGCTTATCCAACGCTGTCATAAAATCCTCCGGTCCGCATCGAACGCATGTAGCTCGTAACAATCGTCCGTCGGGGCCGGTAGCCTCCTCTTGTCATAAACAGCAGCACATTGTCGAACATATTAAACGATTGTCGACCAGTGATTGTAAATACCCTTTTTTGACAACTATTCTGTACTATTTTTGTATCGTAAACTATTTTTTTTTTTTCGTTTCGTTTAGTTCGACATATCATTTCACTCGTTTTCATTCACCTCACTTTTCCCAAATAGTACACACCGAGTCTAAGACATGGATGGATTTCGAGGACTATATTGTTTATCGTGACCCTCCCATCAAGTCTTTGAGATCCTTGTGCTATTATGGGATTATATTATATACACCTATTATTGTTCACACGCAAATTATATTTCCTTTTTTGTTCTCGTGATATTTTTTTCTTTTTTCTTTTTTTTTTTTGTGGCGTAGTCGTTGCATTTTTTCCCTAATTTAATGACCTTCTCTTCTCTCAGTAAGCCCCGGTGAGAACGGCGATTGCTCGGACTCGGCGAGCAGCCATGAGGACTCATGCTCGACGACCAACAACAGCCCGACGCCTAGGGATTCCAGCCGCCACTGCGATTGCTGCTACTGCGAAGTATTCGGTCATGGTGTTGTAAGTATTAAATCCTGACAAATATACGCTTGAAAAAAAAGAATACGTAAGGATCTCCGTAGGAATGAATACTGTTTACATTTGTGGGCTGGCTCTGTGTTTACCGCGCGAGAAGTACAACGGCATAATAACTTACATGTGTGAGTGTATGGTTTCGACATACTTCGCGAGTGCTTTTTTGAATCAATCTTTGCTCGAACGGTTAAACAAACGGTTCGAAGATGGGCGATGATCCGTGCGAACACTGTACTTGTGATATAAAACCGGCGAGTATAAAAAAAGCTGATGCTATGTGTACGATGGAAATATAGTACATTAATTAAGAGTAAAAGTTTTGAAAGAACTCACAGTAATGTTTTGTTTTGATATTTGACTATAAAGAAATTATGTCCCGTTATATATGTATATACTTTGTGTACATAAATCTATCGTACAAATAGCAGAGTCGAATAAAAAAATAATAAATTGTGTTTTTAACAGAACAGAAAAATACTTTGTCACGATTGTTTGAGTGCTCCAAAACGCTATTTTCAAAATAGAATAGAAAAACATAACCTTTACATTACAATGTGTACATCTCCACTAATCTTACATCTATTACTTGCAGCCTTCAGTGGCGCCTGTTAGCCGGAACTACAATGAGATGCGTGAGCGTCTCCGACAGCTGTTGTCAAAGAAGAAGGCCAAGGTATGCAAATCCGGCACATGTGCGCCGCACGTCACAAAAAACAATAGCACCGCTGCTGCCGTCCCCGCGGCTGCCATCGGCGTGGCGGAGGTATCCTCGTCCTCGTCATCCCTGTCCTCATCTTCATCCACCTCGTCGACGATAACGAACGTTGATCCAGTAGCAGCGGCAGCAGCGTCTCTGCCACCGGCTGCCCTTGCTCATCCGGCATTCCGCATTAATACGTCCATCGTCTCGACTGCAACGGCGACGACAGCAGCGACTGTTAATCAAAAGGCTGTGCCGATTGTTAAGAATGCTGTGAGTGGTAACGTGACGGTGCTAAACTCCACCGCAACGTTTGTTCCGTTAAAGCCCAAGGAGGAGCCTTGGAATATCGAGGCGGCTGTCGAGTTTATTGAAGGTAGTGGACAAACGGGGAAGAAAGACAAGAAAAAGGCTGAGAAGAAAGCGAGGCAGAAGCAGAAAAAGGTAAGGGTTACAAGGTTGATTAAATTAAGAATTTGGTGAAATAAAAAAAAGTTTTGTGTAGATAAAAGTGTAGTTAAAGAAAATGGGCACACTTTTGCCCCTTGTTATTCTAATTTAGTTTTTGTTTTTATTAATTAATCTGATTATACTGTACGGAAAGTTTCTAAAGCAACAGTAAAAAGCAAAGGTAATTACTAAAAATTAAAATTTAAAAACAATTAAGGTTGTGTATAAAAATTTTTAAAACATGTAATTATATATAAACGACAAAATCTTTAGAATAAATTTGACGAGACGTTTTTAATTTTGTAATATAGTAATGATAACTAATTGTATTTTGAATTTTAGCTCGATGAGAAGTTAAAAAAGGAGAGGCAGGAAGAGGAAAAACTGAAGTTGATAGAACTGCAAAAGAAAACTCCAGAAGTAACAATAACAGTGGTGAACCCACAGAAGCAAAGTTGTCGACCAGTGCCACAACAGACGAAGTTACCGGAAGTATCAATTCTTCCTACAACCGGACCAGTGCCACCGTCGCCGTTTGCTTTGACGAAGCAACAGCAAGCGAACACCGCCAAAAAGAAAAGTATCCATGAACCTACTATTATCACCACTAACCTCAATAAAAATGTTAATAACAAAGCCAAACCCACGCCGCCACCACCAACCATGACGGATAGTTCAAAAAAGAAGACTGTTAGCATAGACAAGGTCAATGGAACGTCAGCCAATTCAAACGCTAAGAATGCAAAATCGAAAGCGTCCGCAAAAGCTGTCGTAACACCACCTCCTCCCGTTCCTCAGACACCTCTAACAGCTGTGCCGGAGAATCTCCCTGATTTTAGCAATCTAACAAAGAAAGAGCGAAAGAAGTTAAGACGCGAGATGGCGAAGCAAGAAGAGTTAAAGAAACAGCAGCAGCAACAGCCGACAACAGCAGATAACAAAAAACAAGACGACAACCAGTTGCAAATCGTAACAATTAAACGGATTATGGAGTCGAGCAGTGCCGAGCCTACGGTGACAATAACGCTGAAGGGTCAAACCCCTGCTGAAGACAGAGTGTTGTTCACCCTGGTCAATGGCCAAACGAAGGATGGTTCATCGGGAGAAAAGCAACAACAGCAATCCGGCAAGAAGAAAAAGAAGGGTAATAATGCTAATCAACAACAGCAACAGCAAGCGCAGACTGCGAGCAATAAACAGCAGTCCCAAAATAATAAGTCTGAGCAAAAGAATGCAAAACAACAACAACAGCAGCAGCAAGCCAGTAAGGATAAATCGAAAGGGAAGCAACAGCAACAACAACAGCAGCAGCAGCAGCAGGAGCAGCAGTTACGACAACAACAGCAGCAGCAGCAGCAACAGCAAAAGAATGCGAACGCCGTTGAACCAAACGAAACAAAGTCCAAGAAGAATAAGAAAAAGAATAACGAGAATAAGGAAAATATCAACGAGCAGGTGACCAATAAGAACACGCAGAAGCAAGATACTACTGCTACGAATAAGAAATCAAATAAGGTAAGCTTTTTATTGAAGTAACCAATTCATTTAAAATGTATTATTATAATTTCCTTTATCCTTTCAGGCTACTGCAGCTCAACCGGCTGCTCAAAACAAACAACAGCAGCAACAACAACAGCAGCAGCAGCAACAACAACAACCGCAGCCCAACAAAAATCAGAATGCCAAGAGTAATAAAAATCAGAATCAAAATCAGAATCACAATCAGAAGAATCAGAAAAACACCAACCAGCAAAACAATACCGGTAAAGCTGGCAAGAACAATAACGCCAATCAAAATAGCATGCAATCCAAGGCCGATAATCAAAAAACATCCAAGGCCACCCAAAACACATCCAATAAACAACAACAGCATCAACAACATCAACAGCAGCAGCAACAACAACAGAAATATCCGAATGTGGAGATTGTGCAGACTCAGAAGCGAGAGCAGCCTCTGCACCACATCGACCCGTCCATGCACTCCTACCATCATCACAAGGAGGACAAAGGCCATCCTCCGGCCACGATCAACATTGAGAACCTGAAGTTACCACCCGGTATCACCATCACGAAAGTCGATGCGCCGCCAAAACCGATGCCCATCAAGACAACACCACTGAACCAACTGCCCAAACCCGCTAACACGTCGCCAAAACAGACAACGATAATCGCGGCACCGATGAGCGGTGTACCTACGACCAACTACGGATCGGCCCAGGGCGCTGGCAATGTCATTGTTGTGGATACGGGTAGGCTTAAACAGGATTTAATGCCTAAAGGTGTAGATAAGGGTGAGTGTGTAGTATATTTGACGTCTACAACGCTTACCACTAACATTTACACACAGTCTTATAGTAGTGCTACCATATTATGAATTGAAATAACAGTCTTTAGATGAATAAAAAATATTTATTTTATTATTGAGATAACTCGAAGTTTGCAATAATTAAAAAAAATAAATCAATCAATAAAATTTCTAAGGTGGACCGTCAATTACGTATTTTTTTCGATATTCAACTAAAGATATATAAATCTCCAGCTCATCGCAGGACTGTTAAATTAAATACATCAAACAACTAAACATCACAAACGAGTCTTTTGCATTTCAATTTCAATTCTACGACCACATTTTAACTTTCTAACCCTCCACAGACTCTTCGAATCAAAACAGCCAACAGACCTCCACGTCCAAAAAGAAGAAAAAGAAGAAGAACAAAAACTCCGCTAATTCCACCAACAACGCTAATCAACAACAGAACAATAACACCAATAACAACCGAGCAGGCCAGCTCTTACCTCCACATGACTACATGGGAGTGGAAACAGCTCGCATCGTGCACAACCCCACGACAAACATGGTCACGATTCGTAATCCGGCGTTCGGCCCGCCCGTTCCACCACCAACTAAGATGGTCATGGAACCGCCGCCCCAGCAGGCAGCAATTATAAAAGTCGCGGAGAACGGCATGGTCACGATACGCAGCCCGGCGCTACAGCAAGCTATCAACGCCGGTCTCGCGCCACCACCTAAGCCCGATTTCATCATCAAGGGGAACATTACGCCTGCGCACGAAGCGTTCAAGGTAGAGTTGGTTTCTTCAGTTATTTTCTCATTTTGATGTCATACAACATGATTACGGTTTAGTTTTTGGTAAAGTTGACTTGAGTTGAAGAAATGTCTATGGAAGAAAGAAATAAGTACCAAAGCTTTCATTTTATAAAGACAAAAATAGTTTAGATAACGATTATAATAAGTTTGACACGTAGGTATTTAAAATAAACGGTCAAGACAACGGTATCTTTTACTACTTATGATACAAAAATTAATTTTCAATTTTTTAAATATTTACCTACAAAATTGCAACAGAAATTACAAGATAATAAGCATGCATATAGTAGAAACAAATTATTTGCAGATAAACTTACAAGAAAAACTTGTAAATGCTTAAATTTTTCTATTATGTATAATACAATTTCCAATTATAATTTAGTATAATATTACGTTTATGACATATGAACTATCAACCTTCTTCATACACTCTTAGTAAACATGAATGAACTCTAATGAAATGATATTTTTAATGAAAAAAACTATCATCCTCTCTAGGCTAACAACAGTGGTAACAACTACATGGGTCCGAATGAGGTTACCAGCACGGTTAAGGGTTCAAATGGTGTACCCCTGTCGACGGATCTGGCGGAGCTACGCCGTCGACTGGCCCAGCAACCAGATAATGGTCCTACCTCGCTTTTTAACAACGGCCTGTCGAGCATCCAGATTAGTAAGGTGACCAACGGCCAGTCTGCCAATATACCGGAAAATGGTATTAATCTCAAGGGCACTAGTGTCACGCTAACCAAAATCCGTAACACTGAGCATCCACAACAGCAGCAGCATTTTAATGCCGAAACCAAGGGCGGCGGAAATGCGAGCTCAAAAAGCCGCAAGAAGAAAAAGCGGGGAAACGGAGTACGCCAGTGCGGCGATGACTGGAATCTCGTTGGTAAGAAATAATTAATTACCGTAAACGGAGCTTTTTAGATGGATTGTCAAAAGATGGCTTTTTAAATAATAGGTTTTGTTCAGTATACAAATCACCAATTTTTATATTAGACATAGCAAGTACCAAAAAAATATTATGATTTATATTTATAGCTTATATTAATAATTTTTTAATTCTAAACTAAGGTTGATTATTACCTTCTGAGTTTTTGCAAAGTGAAAAGATTTATTTTGAATTACTTTATTTTTGACTAATATTTGTTCTAGATTTTTATTGTTAGACTTAGTTTAATATTTACGTTAAAGTAGTTACGAAAACTTAGAAGAGACAAAGAAACATTTTTATGTACTAAACCATAGAAAGATTCTAAAAAGCCATCTTCAACCTCTTATCTCAAAGTTTTTTCTCGTAGTTCAATCTTTCGCACATTAGTAGTTTGTATTTTTTTAAAAGAGAAACTTATGTGATACTAGAACATAGGAGTTAACTTTTCGCATTATTTAATAATGAAAATAGAAAAGACATAGTTTAAAGTTTAAGAGAATATTCTAAGAAGCGTAAGATCATACTTATATCGTACCGAATTAACACGTTAAGATCTGATTGTATGGCGATGAACGACCAGCGTTTTCATGCTGCAGCTTTGAGCGAAAATTTTTAATTTGACCATATTAAAGGCCATTGTAAATATGTTTGTAATAAAGACGAGTATTTTATAAGTATTAAAGAGATTTGTTCTATGAATGAAAACGCAACCTGATGCCTCTTTCTTGTCAATGCTGCAGTGTCGATGATTCGTATTTATTGCTCTAGAAAGAAAGTAATTATAGGATATTGACACCATCCTAATCATCCTATACTTTTATGTATTTTCGTGTTTGATATATTCAGTACTATATAATATTACTTTTTGAAGAAGAATAAAAAAAAATAAAATTCGCACATTGAACATACAAAAAATCGTTAAGTATACCAAAAAGAATTGGTTATTCAATAATCATATTTTTCAGTTAAAAAAATATCGATGATTTATACTGTACACTTATTAAAATTCACAAATCTGAACCCGCATTTCGCAGAAGTAGCGCGCAAAATTAACATTAATCGCTTTACGACTTGTGGCAATGATTATGTAGAGAGTGTCTGGAAAAAAGCGAGTGATTTTTGTGGACTTTATGGTGTTTCTCTCCTTTTTTGCGAGACTCGCCGCCGATGCCGACGCCGCCGCTGCCGCCGTTCACAGTATACATGCCAGGCGCGCTTAAAATAGAAAAGGGCTTTACGCGCAAGCGCGCGACAAATGTGCGACAGATGCCTCTTTCTCTCTCCTCTCATAGCTCCTCTCTCTTTCTCTCTTTTACTTTATTTTTTTTCATTTTAACCTTCTAGTTGAGGAATTTCAATGGACTCCGCCGTGAAGTCTCGTTTCTTTTTGAAAGAATAGTATGGCATGGCAAAAACATTAGACACTGACAAAAGAGTGTCACGAATCGGCCGAATGGTCTAGATTTAAGTTTTTGCAAGACGATACTTTATCTCACTTTTTGCTTTTCTGCACACGATGTTAATTATGATTTTGAGTAGATGTAGTACTAATTGTTTTCACAGATCCATTTTGTCAATATTTTTTATGCAAGTATTTAGTAGTATTTTTTTATTATTAGAGAAATTGGGAAATCTCATGAATAATGATTTTTTTGGTTAAAATTTAAAAGTTAGGATACTATATATTTTTATTGTATTCACATTTTTGTATATATATTTCTGTTATTGTATTGCGAAGCGGATGTTGACGAAAAATAATCATTGATTAAAAGCGAATAGTAAAATATATTCTAGTAATCATGCAAATTCCCAGTTAATAGTTTCATATATATTGAGAAAAGAGAAAAACAAAAACGTTAACCCTTTGAAGTGATTATTAATTATTTTCAAAAAGAATATTTTTATTGTAAATAATTCTTATTTCAAGGTTCAGTGCTGTATGGTCCAGACATGTATTTATTATAAATATAGTATTTTCAAATGCCTAATAAAATATGCTATAAATAAAAATTCTTCCGGTTGGAGAATTGTATATAGTTTCATATAAAATTTTAAAACTTTAGTATAACTAAATAATACAAATAATGAGAGAAATTTCTTGCCTATAACACTGAAACTGTCAAAAAGATAACGTTAATAAAAATCAGTACTTTTGTATGTTATATAATTTTGTCGAATGCTGTTAAGTAAAATGTAGAGTACAGGTAGCTGCAAAGGGTTAAATCCAGAATCACGAAAAGAAAAATAATAATTCCATCCAATGAAAGCACATTCGTTCGAATTCGAGAAAAGCATATATAACTTCTCTCTTCTTTCTCTATCGTCGAGGAGAGAAAGATAACGATTTCAGTCTTGCCGTGTCGTCTTGTTCTTTCCAGAGAGCGTCTTCACGCCGAAGGACATTGACCTGGAGGACGGCGAGATGGACGACGCGGAACGTGAGCTTGAGGCATTCAAGCGTTTCTGTCTGCAGTCGGTGCCACCTCCGTGTAAGGAGAAGGTCAACCTCAACATCAAGGACATCGTACTCAAGAAAAAGTTCTCGTCCTCGTCTTCGTCCTCTTCGTCCTCGTCGTCCTCGTCGACGTCAAACGCTGCTGCAGCCGCGGCGGCTGTCGTTGCCGCGATATAAGAGCCTCGTCGACTTGTGGAAAAATCACTCACACACAAACACAAACACACACATACACACTCGTACAGACACTGTGTTTTCTGTATACCTGGAGTGAAGCTTTGGGTGAGCTCTTTTATCATTGATGATTATTCGAAGTGATTAAAATGTTTGTAATATTTAGCAATGAGGTGAATTGATTTTGCCAAAAATGAAAATGTATTCTATTACATTAACGAAACGACTTGTATTCTGCATTAAAATTGTAATGCAATGTGATGATTATTGTATACGTAACTCAAAATTACGTAATTATTTATTTGATCATTCGATAAAAGAGCCAAAACCATTGTCTTCCATCCATTTCTATCCACTATTTGTCTTTTTCTTTATGTCTCTGTATTTTACTTTGACTAATTTTTTCACTCCCTTCTCTTTTTCTCTCTCCCGCTCTATTTCTCTCTCTGTCTCTCTCCCGCTCTCTCTCTCTCTCTCTCTCTCTCTCTCTCTCTCTCTCTCTCTCTCTCTCTCTCTCTCTCTCTCTCTCTCTCTCTCTTTCTCGCTCTCCTATACTTCTTGAATGTTAACTTATAACTGCCATAAGCGACAAAAAGATAAGGCGTAAGTTCAAAGTGAAAGAAATAAGAAATAAGAAAAAAAGAAAACCCACTTTCACACCTCAACACTTATTTCTTCTGCTTCTCTTATATTTGCTATATTGTACGCAATGTACGATATGTTTATTGTGCATGACAAAAAAAAGTGGATTGTGGTATATTGATTGATGGAGATGATGATGCTGTCGGTGTGTTTTTTTCGACCGATTTATATAGTCTATTGTATTATGACGATAGAGCGAACGTTTTTATTATCGGGTGATAACGGATGACTTTTGTAACCCGCGAAACTACTTCGCTATTATATACACACGCGCGCGCGCACGCACGCAAATACACACAGACACGCACACACAATGAATAATGTTTACTTATGGAAGCAGAGAGTTTTTCTTGCATTGCGGGATATTCACACCGGAAATATACATACACAAATACACGTATATAAATTGTAACCACTTATAAGTATTCCGTTTTCTGTCTTATATAGCGATGACCTCGGAGGGATGATTATATCCTTTAGTCATAATATTTCGTATATTAAACACCTTACTTTGCGGACGTGACGAACACATTGAGAAAGGGAGTAGACCAGACTGCGATGAGTAGCGAGAAAATAAATTGTCTGAAGTATTTTTTTAAACGGCTGCCGAGGCAGTAGTCGGCAAGCTTTTTTTTTTATTTTTGTGAAACTTTTTGACTTTTGCATGTGGAATTGACGAGGTACTGTGTCCCTTGAATATGACTTATTATACTGCTACGGGTATGTATATATACGTGAACGTGTAATTTATATACGTGCGTGTGCATACGAGAGAACATACATACATTCGTAAATTATACGGAGAGAAAGTGAGGAGCATTGATTTTAGAATTGTATCTCTTTACAATGCAAAGTTTAAATCATTTTATCGTGATTATTATTATTGCGATTCACCAAGATTGTAAATTGGTATTTTCGGAAAAAACTATCCTCATAAAGCGTGATTTTTTTTACTAGCTTGCAATTGTTTTTTGTTATTTTTTTTATTTTTCGAAGAAATATATTGTAATTTTACGTTTGACCGCTAGACGAATGAAAAGATTATTTAGATAAGTAAGACGTGCGTGCGTCACGAAACTAACGTTTATGATTATTATTACTATTATTTTTGTCTTTGCTTTTGACTGTAAAAGATTCGTCAAGAGAATAATGCGATGTTGATGTGAGAATTTGTCACAGTGACAATTTGAAAAAAGTAGTAACGATACTGATGATGTAGACTTAAGGCGTTTTTCAGTTGTGTACATAAAATACATAACAAAATGAAAAAAAAGAGAGAGAGAACACCCACACGCGATAAACACACAGATATACACATACATTTTTGAATTTTTAATAAAAGAAAAAGTATGTACATTTTTTGTTAGGGAAAAACTGGAAGAAAAGAGTTATGAATATAATGTACTTGTGGACTGAATAGAAAAAGAGGAAATCGACGTTGTGTATTGGCTTTAAAAAGCCGCGAATATCGATATAATGATGATGATAATGATGGACGATGACTCATTGTTGTTGGCATTTCATAATAGTTCTTAGTGAATAAAACTGTATTATAGCATAGCTTTTCATACAGAAAGATACATTTCGTGAAAAACTGAAAAACTTTGTCTTATAAATTTAAATAAACACATCTAACTTCCTGATTCCTCACACCTTTATTAGAATATAAGTTATCAATTGGAATATAATTTTGATTATGATGATTCGTAATGTGAAATTATTTATTTAGAAAATATAAACCTATTTTTTTTTTTAAATATTGGTGCACAGTAATGCATTCAACTGAGCAGTATAAAATAATAAAAAGCTACAGAAGTAATAAAATAAAGTTTTAAAGCTGTTTATGTTAAAAACATTATAAAATGTTTGTGCAGTATTTTATTAGTATTTTAATTTTATTTTTCACAAGAAAGTTGTTAAAAATATTAGTTTTGAAATAATACATACATGTTTCTCAAAATCATTTGATAAACTGAAAGTTACGGGAACATATAAAATAAAAAAAAAAACAATCTATAATTGATATTCATAAATATTATAGGATATATGATTTACAGTTGATACTTTATAATAATATTTTAGACTAAAACTAGAGTCTACCTCATTACTTTTCGAATCCAACTGCACTTCTCTACGTTTTAAACAGCATCTTACATTAATGATACAGACAATAATCTTCTAAATAGCCCCATTTTGGTTCTTTAAAACGTTAACAATACACCCAAATGAAATACCTAATCACTTACATAACATTTCGAATCTCTAATCCTTAAACCTTAATCAGCATCTCGATTTTATACCATTTCCACATCCCTACCTCATCATCTAATAAAAATCCTTACAAGTATAACTCTCGAATCAAAATCTTTAGCTTCTCCACGTTCTTCTTCCCCCTCAGTCTCTCCATGGCATCTCTTAAAACGGAGCCGCTTTAATTGGGAACAGCGAGCGAGAAATCTCGGCTCTAATCGGGAGAGATACGCAGAGAGAGAGAGAGAGAGAGAGAGAGAGAGAGAGAGAGAGAAGCTGGACGACGATGACGACGACGGATGTCACCAGCGGGAAGTAAATGCACTCTCCGCGAGAGCGAGCGCGGGCTAAAATTACGCGTGTACGCTGCAGCAAGCGAGGGAAGGAAGGCAGAAACAGAACGTAAAGAGAGAGAGAGAGAGAGGGTGTGTGTGTGTGTGAGCGAGTTTCAAACTGATTCGGGGTTGGTGTAAGGTTTTTGGACGAGTATATATAGGATGCGTTATGGTGACGGTGAAATTAAAATTGTGAAGGTTTGAATTTTTAGTTTGCTAACTAAATTTTTGGCGTTATTATTTGACTTGAATATATGTTAGTGAGGAAAGCTATAGTAATTTTTAAGTGTTAATAAAACGGCTGGTGTGCTGCCTAAATGATGAAGATTTAAGGGATCATATAAAAACACACACCTTTTATTTTCATTATAGATAAATACATATATATATACTACGTTTCGTACACTTTATTGTTCCCCTCTTCAGGCAAAAAATCACGAAAGAACAAAATCCAAGGTGTGTTTTAATAACACTTACATTTTCAAAAATTAGACAACAAAACCAGCAGTTTTTTCACACTTAAATATACAATATAACATTTGAAATCAACAACGATGTATTTTATTTAATGTATCTCTAAATAAAAACGTACGTGAACTTTTCCACGAGACCGGATTTACCGAAGCGTAAAAAATCGATTTAAATTTCAGACGAAAAAATATTTGGGCTTGCTCACGATCAAATCTCTATTTATTGCTCCAATGATATCGTATACAAACTATCAAGTTCAAAAACAAAATCCCTGCTCTCTCCGCAGCAATCGAATGTTTTTACACATCAGTTAGTTTGATTTAGTTTTGTTCGATTCCATTGAAAATTTCGCTAAAAGTAGGTTCCACGAGCTCAACCCGAATCTCTGTTCAATCTCTCAAAAAGCAGGCGCAGACTCATATAGTATAAAAAGCTCCGCGCGCGTAAGTAAGTAATCCGATCGCTATACTGGCATAATCCATCAGGCAAACATTGACTCTCTCGCGGAAGTTGCGCGCATCCACAGACGCTGACAAATCAAAGAGCGCTTATACAATCGACGTAAACTTCCGCGCGTGCGATACTGTCCGCACGCGTTACTGCTGCTGCTGCTGCTGCTGCTCCTGTCCCGGTATACAACGTGCCTTTTGTTACTTCCGCGCGACTCGTGCGTTTCCGGTGCGCGCTTTTGTCGCCAGTAGTATAGAAGAGCTTTGTAGTTTAGTATATTCGTAGAGCTTGAGAAATTGTAAAATTCGTATGAACGCGCATATATATATATAGTTTAAGTTAGTATTTATACGAGGGTAGTGCGGAGAGGACGTAGATTTACTTCAACGGGTACTCGCTCGCTGCTAATATTTCACTGATATCTTTCAATTTCCTAAAATATTCCACGTGTACACACTGTAACAAAAAGAACACATAAAAAAACCTTGAACCCTTCTCTTCTCCCTATATATCCCCTGTTCATGAGTATACAAATTACGACGCACCTTATACTCGCTCCCTTATCCCCCCAGAAATAGCATTCTCCTCGTCTCCATTTCGTTTTACAAAACGACAAGGCAGGTTTCACTTTCTCTATTTCTCTGTCCTTCGTGTAAACACGCGCGCATTTTCGTCGTTATGAAATTACGAGGGCCTCAAGCGCGTGCGTCGTCTAAATAAAGCAGCCCATCCTCGTGGATTAATAAATGTAACGTGGAGGGAGATCGCAGGTGTGTGTGTGTGTGTGTATGTGGGGCCAGTGGCCCTTGACAGAACGAGAGAAGGTGTCTATTTCCAGAGCAAATGTTATTGCCGCGAATGTGAGGGTAGCAGCCAAGTATATAGTGATATTTGGAGGTTTGTAAATAGGTTTGTTGTTGGATATTTTGGCTACTTTATGTTATTAGTATGTGGAAAGTGGGAAAGTTAATTTATGTATAGTTTATCTAAATTAGGAAATGCTTGGTGATGTCTAATTGCATAGACGCAGTTTTGATAAAGTAGGTGACATTTACTGCGGTGATTCGGAAGATGCTCTTATTACACTTTACCCGCGTGAAAATGTTAGATATGAGATCGCATGTGAGATATTATTTGAATCTATATACATCTCCTATCAGATCTCTCACGATATTTTTTCACACAGGCATAAATGTTATATAAGTACCAAAATATACATTTTCACCTAAAAATTTGTATTCTTGATGATTTAAATTCGATAATTGAAAAAAAATATTCTCGGTAAATTTATTCTTAATTCACTTCGTATGAAATAAGTTACACGAGAGAAACAGAACAACACAGTTGCCAACGCACGTCAACCATGACAGCTTAAATCCCAGTCAGCACATTATACAACTTTCACCATAATATCACTTTATTAAAATCAACAAGTAAATTTATAATCAGCAAAGCTGGCGGGCGCTGTGGTAGTGGACAATGCCATTGCCGATTTATCAGGTTCGATGTCATGCGCAGGCGAATCTCACTTTGAAACCGATGGGGAAGAGATACAAAACATAGGTTAGCTTGTGTCATCATCAAGATACATATTTATATATATATAGTACCAAAATACGAAAATAGTAATTTGCAACTTTAGGGTACGAGACGATTTCGGATAGATCATCGGTAAATCATATTTCGATTAACAATTGCACGGAGAATCAGGAAAAACATGATGACGATGAGGGTAAGGAATTTTCCAGCATGTCGAAAGAAAGGATTTCAAAGGAATTCGGCAAGAAAACGAAAGAGATAACTGGTATAGGATGGTTTATATATTGAAATTTGTGTATTGGGTATACAAAAGAATGAAAATATATGTCGTTGATTTATGAAGAGGACTGTGGGCTTTTAAGTAGTAGCAGTAGTAGCAACAATGATATCTGCCGTATCTGTCATATGGGCAACACGACGTCGTATCAGAATTGTCTGTTAAGTGGCGAGCATGCGAATAGAGTCAGCAATTGCTCGTCCTCGGCGAATCTCAATCTTGGACTTCTTGTTTCTGCCTGCAGGTGAAGTATCTTTTTTATACAACTTCTGCTGTGCTTCTTTTCATATGTATTAATGTATTTTGTATACATTTACATTATTTGAGACACCGAGTATCTATAGTGGCTAAACGGTGGAATTAATTTCACTCAACGTTCGCTTTAGCACGTTGTCCAGTGTACAGAATGTATTCACGATTGAAGATATTTTAATAAAATTTGTCAGTTTAAGTATGTTTGTTAGATTGTTACTTTTTGTATCATTACTTTTTTAAGTCATTCAATTTAATGTTGAAGAACTTTGCATACAAAATAAGATGCCTTACAAACCAACCGAGATTTTATCTCTTAAATTCGAAGAGTTGACCTATAAATTACCCAACTTTATGCCAAATTTTAGATCTATTTTATCTATTCAAAAGCAAAGACGAAATTTAAAAAACTAAGTGAAAAAGTGCAACCTCACTATTTTAAATAGTGAATATTTCCATATATTTTCATTAAGGATTAGTATGTATATTCACTAATGTTTTGGTCAAGCAGTTTTAACTAATCTTTAGTGGTTTTTTCACTAGTACAACTTTAGATAGTAAGACATCGTTTTTAGGTAAACATATATAACACTACATAACTTTGGGACTTTGCAAACTTCGTTTTCGTTTCCAAATACATGCAACTAAAATTCGAAAACAACGCCAAAAAATTCCAATCAAAAAATGCATACAACCAAAAAAAAAAAAAGAAAAAAATCCCCAACCAACCTATGATCTAACAGGTGCCGCGGTACCGTGGGCCTTGTGCACACGAAATGTTTGGAACGCTGGCTTACCGAATCCGGTCATACACGCTGCGAACTATGTGGCTACCGATACGCAACGATTCGAGTACCACGACATGGTTTATTACGCAGCCTTGCAGTTTGGTTTCGCACCTTCGTCGCTACCAGACAAGTACTCATCGACATGTGTCCCGCTCGCGCGCACTACATACTTCATCTTGCCCATGCGGCGTACGCGCTCGTGTATAGATTGATTATTCAGCCGCAATAAATCGATTAGTGAGCAACACACAATGGGTTGTGATGATGTTGTTTTTTTTTTTTGTTGAGCTTTTTAGATGTATAGGTGGAGGTAATCGGATATTTTGGATTTTTTTATATATATGTTTATGACGATGAGTAACCGTGCAAAGAGAGTTTGTTAATTTTTATTTTTTATGTTTAATGTATCACTCGTATAAACAGTATATAGCATTTTCTAATCATTATATCATTAGATTATTTAAAGGACTTTTTGTCAAATTTTCTATATTATATATATATAGTTACTACTTTTAATAATGTCTTTAAAAATTTTTTTCCCCTTAAAATGTTTGGAAAATAAGAAATCTTTGTTTTAGTTGTACGATACCTTAATTAAGAATTGTTTGTAAAAGTATGGTTTTTGTTTAAGTTTTATTTTTGTGTTGTACTAGATCGCGTAATGTAAACATTTTAAAATATTTGTATATGCGTTATAATGCAAACGATCCATTAAAATCGCTTCTGTAAATACCTTTTTACGATTCACTCATTTAAGTTAGAAAAAATTTTTTTGAACTTGAGTAAATTTTTTTTACACATGTTAAAATGATATACGTGAAGTAGTAAAGATAAAAATAACTGTGGGTGCTTAGATTTTTACGAAGTTGGGATTATGAATATAATCCTTTGAACTATTTATAGACTAGAGAGAGTTAAAAAGGTTACGCTAGACTTCCTAAAGCATTTGATATACGGAAAAAACGCTAATACCTTGGAGCACGGAAGAATCAATCCTTTTGAATCATGATAGTAAACTGAAAAATCTAAATATGAATAAAGATTTCTCTATAAATACAAGAAACCTTAGAAAAATAAATATTTGGGTAAAAGTATATATTTTTATACAATTTTCTGCATCAACACGTATATTTAGATATATAACAACAAATTATAACAATAACATTGAAAGACAGAATACATGTTTATAAAAAGTATCTTACAAAATTGTCAAATACATACATGGATGTATAAAAATATAAGTTCAATAAAAATCATTACCAATAAGTCCAGCACCATCTTTCAATCCAGATGCTATTGGACTCGCTGTACCTCGTAGTCACGACACCCTTGGCTGTATTCTCGGCGTACGTATGCGCGATGACGTTAAAAATGGCCCTGGAGAACAGAGTAGGCGAGATACCTTGGACAATTGTCGCGATGTTACCAACCTGCTCGCTCACCTTAGTTGCCTACTGGGGCTGGCTGCTCACGCTGCAAAGGTGATGGTTTAATAATTTTTCTGCACTAATTATAGGGAATTGACATGATGAGGAAGGAATAATTTTAATATAGATGATTTGTATAGGATGAAAATAACTTTGATCGGAAATCATTCACTTATCGCGGAGAAGAAATATCTAACAAAATGTAATGAAATTGCATTGTTTTTATTTTTAACTTGTTGTTATTGAAATAAGGAATAGTAAAGAATTAAATTTAAATTATGTATTTAGTATGGTAAGCACCACGATCAAAAGTGTTGGTATATTAGTGAACAACAATTGACTTAAATATTAGATTACTTCTTCCTTCTTCGTAATAATCAAGTACATGAGGAATTTTACAGTTTATCCACACAAAGAGGATTCAAAGAATGAAAACAAACTTTAAGGTACACCTCTGAATAATGTTTTTCTCGTTTTATTTCTGTTAAGCGCTGGAAATTTTTCGTCTATTGTGCGACCTGTAAAACGAGAAAAAAAGTAATACCAAAGTATACCACGAATTTATTTATTTTTTTTATTTTTTGAACCCTCCAAATATGGATAAACTATAATATTTCCCAAATAATTTATCTTAAACGTAATTAAAAAATATATCTTAACGATTCTTCTTTAACCGGATAACCCACAGATTTCTACAAAAAATCGGCGAATCTCCCTCCTCCTTCTTCTTTCACTCACAATTCAATTAATCCCAAAACCACGCCACCATGCCGCCTCCGTATACCACGCACTTTAATTACCATCGCGTATAACGACCTTTCCCCTCCCTCATCTCATAAAGATAACAGAAATAGCGCGCTCTATATGTATACCACGCGTTCCATAAATCTTGCGAAAAACTTTCTCTCTCTCTTTCTCGAACATTTAACCTCCATTACGATAAATCGATGAGTACTCGTGTGTTGTACGATATAAATCATGTTGCATTGCATAAAGGTTGCACGGACGGCGATGGCGTCAATATTGGCAGAGCAACTTCGTCGTTCAGCTTGTACCAGACAGTCCTATAGTCGCAAATCAAAGCAACGACGAGATGGACAATTTCAGAGACGACGTGTTCGAAGATGTACCGGATATTTTTAATGCTATTTGATAATAATTTAAAGAATTTTTATTAAATCTTTCTATCGGAAGACGCGTGTGTGGGAAGAGATACAAATGAAAAAGCTTCAAGTGATAAATTTTTGGATTCCTTTAGTAATTTTAAGTGTGATACAATAAACTTTTTACAGTAAAGTACTTATTAGATGGTAATTTTTCTATAAGTTCAATCACTTTTAGCATACTTTTTATGGTTCTTTACATTATACAATCTGTTCCGAAATTGTAGGCTTTACTCAACGGAATCGTGTAGAGTGCGAAATTGTGAACAAAAAGTTCCTTTATACCGTTTTTCGATATGGCAAGTAGTTTTTTGAGTATCAATGTCTCAAAATTGTTTACTTTCAATAGAAATTGTATATATATAGATATGACCTTATGAATATAGATATACAATTTCTATTGAAAATAAACAATTTGAGAGACATTGATGCTCAAAAAACTACTTGCCATATTGAAAAACGGTATAAAGGAACTTTTTGTTCACAATTTCGCGCTGTACACGATTCCGTTGAGTTAAGCCTACAATGTCGGAATAGGTTGTATATCACTTCATACCTATATATTTTGATGTAATAATTGGCTTTTAATACTAAAAACCTTAAACAAACTAAGTAAAAGTTGTTATATTCTTAATTTTTAAATTTACACTATTTTATCGTCTTTTGGAGTGCAGATATAACACTGGTTACTATACCTGCAAAAAAAGAAAAAACTATTTCTTCATTTCCCATGTACCTATTCACTTTCACAATGCATCTATTTTAAAAAGTTGGAATAAAACACCGTCAAAAAACATCGTTCATAATCGAAAATCTCCATACTTTGATTGCACCGACTGACTATACCTCCTCGCCTCACAATAAACAAACACACACGCACACGTATCCAGTAAAATTTATCGAGCCGCCGATGCGTTGCGATATAAATTACACGTATTTACTCAGACATCTGTCCGCGTTCCTTACCGTCTCGACGCGTTCTGTTTTTTTCTTCTTCTCTTTTTTACACCCACCCAGCCACGCGCTTGCGTGTTATTTTAACGTCGAAAAGTATTGAGTATACGAAAGCGAACTGCTGAACGCGCGCGCGCGTGTGACTCTATAAATAGGTGTGGATGTACCGTGCCTGAGTAAGGGATACTTTTTTCTACGAAGATCCTTCCTGTGACACCTCGCACGTTGTTTATCGATGAAAGCGATCGTAATAATCGCTGTCAACGGCTGTTCCGGTACGAGAGTGCACGGGAAATGCACGGTTGATGTGAGTCCTGGAAAAACGCGGTTGTTGTTGTTTTTTTTTTGTGAATTTTAGAGCTTTAGGGGTATGAATCTTTTCGTAACGAGGGTACATGTGAAAAATTAGAGTGGAGGTGAATTAGATTTTGATGACTTTTAATGTTAGACTATAATATTCGTTAATATTTTATATCGGTTTGTTTTGACGAGTATCCTGAACTTTATGGTGAAATTTTGTAAAAATCAGAAGTGATACTTATTGTTAGTGGATGGAGACAAATATAAACGTACAATTATCTGTAAAACATTCCAGTTATACAACGTAACGAGGCGATTCGGCTTGCATCTGAAGCCTTATAAGGACGACTTGATACAGATCAATGTAACTCTAAAATCTTAACTGAAAGTTCACGTTTATTCAAACATAACAACATCTAACTTGAAATATTTTAAAGTTTTGTCTACTCTACAACGATTAAAATACGACATTTACATTCGACCTATGTATATAAACTCTTCACTTTTACCGCATGAATTATAATAAACAGAGCTTCACCAACCGTTTTTTTAACAATAACCTAATTGTTAATTCATTCTGCAAAATTTTTTATACTATAAATATACACACATGCGCGCACTTGGCCAGACACAGCGAATACACAACGTAGCGGAGCGCGCACGCGAGCGATTTAATTGCATTTCATTAGGGGATGTGTCCTTAATTGTTCTCTCAATTAAAGTCGCTGCTGCTGCTGCTGCTGCTCCTCCTCTCCCTCTTACTTAAGTCGAAGAGCAGCGACGGCTGCGACATAACGGTTGTGTTGTCGTCGTCGTTGTCGTCGTCTAGATAAAGAAAAATGCACCGGATACAAATATTATTCGATAATGGCTTTGAAAATATTCTTCTTTGTGTTATTATAAATTTCAATTAGGTGACGGTAATGTATTTTTATTAGAAAAATATTTGTTGATTTATTAGAATTCGCTTTTCTTTTTTCATCCTTTTCATTATTCTTATAGTTCATTTAGAAAACTTTACAATTTTTAGGCCTAAACAAAATACATTTTATAAATAAAAAAACCAAAATTTATATAAAGACTTCAATTTGTTTTCGTACAACCATACAATTATAGAAAAATAATGATCTTTAAAAAAAACATACAACCAAACATATTGGACTTTGTATTATTGTTTAAATTCTTTTTCACCAATTCCTATCACGCATGAAACCTAAAATTATATTCTGTAGCTCAAAGGTCTCTTCTGAAATTATACTATTCTAAATATCAAGAGCGCAAGACGAAATAAACTTAAAAACCGCCATCAAAAACTCCCTATGTCCTCGTCACACTATATACACTCTCCTCAGTACAAACCTCCAAAAGAACCCCCCCGCGTATTTTTATCACACACACGAACACACGCACGCGCACGCGTTCCAGCCGTTACTTTCGCACGCAAGTATATAGTATACGCACGGTATTTCGTTTTGCGCTAAAATACACTCTCTCTTACTGTTCGCGCACGCGCCTTGCGGTCTGCCCTGGTGTTAAAATCTCTCTCTCTCTCTCTCTCTCTTTCTCCGTCGCTATTTCGGGCTCTGCAAAACCCTCGCGCGTGCCCGCGTTCTCCCTCTCTCTCTCACTCTCTCTCTTGCGGCTTTATGTACCCCAGACGCAAAAAATCATCAATCGTATGTATTTCTGTGAGTTGGTACGAGTTTGCGCTGAGATTCGAGCGATTTTTCATATTAAGAGGGTTATATTAGGTGGACGCGCGTGAGCGTGTGAGTGTATTATATATAGCGAGGGAAAAGAGCGAAGGGGGATAAAAGGTACCCGCATGAGGCGAGGAGAGGAGACAATCGCGCGAAATTTAATTCTAAGGGTTTATTGACTTGCATGATTGATGGGGTATGGTTGTGAATTAATTGATTAATTCAAGGTTCTAGAGGGATTTTGTGGTTTTTTTTTGGGTATATATAATTCGTAATCGGAATGAGCGAGTTATGTTTTTATATGTATTTTGAGCTAATAATTCAAAAGCTTTAATTTCTATAGAATTCAACTGCTTTCATTGTCTTAAATAAGCAATTTCCTTTATTTAAGCTACATTCTTTTATATTTTATTACATGATCGGCTTTGCTTATCGATACAACATATTTCAAGCAGCATTGTAAGTTTTTCTAACAACGAACAAACTTTATAAAAAAAATACGACAAAATTACACTTGGAAATGGAAATAACGAGTTCTTCCAAAGAATCTTCATCCTTTTCCGCAAATCTCGTACAAATCCGTTTTACCCCAAGAACAAAGTAACTCAAGTACAATTGGCAATGCTCCTTACACATGTACGTTTTTATTACAGGATATGTGACTTTTATACATTTAACGTTTACGACGGGTCCCATCATCCCAAAAGCTGCGCCAACACAAAATCCGTCCAATTTCAAGCCCATTTCCAAGCCTAACTGCAATTGATACTCCTTCTGGTCATCAAAGCAATCTACCGCCTTACAAACGACAATATATATATTCCAAATATTTGCTCTCTCCGCATTTTTCTACTCTCTCTCTCTCTTTCTCTCTCTCGTCTTTATGTCATTTCTATTATGTAAACACGCGCGACTGCCGTGATATATTTCGCCAGTGCACGCGTTCATACGCCAGATGTGTCAATTATACACTTTTTACGTTTCCGCGAGCGTACGGCTATTTCGGAATTGGGGACTTGGGAGGGGAGGAGGATTGAAATTTGGAAACAGGAGAAAACAGAGAGGGTATTTTGAAGTGAAGCCTGTGTAAATGTAGAAATGTAAGATTGATAAATAAATATGGTTGTTAAAAAAAAGTGCGAGAGTTTAAGACTGAGGGCGATAAGTTGGGTGGTTTTATGTAAAATGCTGAAATATATATTTGTTTGAGTAAAATGTATATTTTTGTTCGATGCGAGAAACGTAAGAAAAATACATTTTTTTTTCTTGTTTATGCGGTCACTTTTAAGTGAATTTTAAAAAATTACCTTACGAAATTTTTATTTTCGTAACACTATAATAATGGATTATTATATCTTATCTTTTCTCAGTCGAAAGAACAATTTTGTATATTTTTCTGTTTATTAAGTTTAGCAAAAAAAAAATCAAAACAATTCTTTTCTATCTACATTAAGACTATATTTGGGGATGAAAAAATCTTTCCCAGTCCTACAGCCACACACCGTATCGAAATTAGTATCCAACTAACCATAACTTCTTCAATACAGCAATACGCGAATGAAAAACCGCTTAATTCAGCTCACTCGCAAATACACAGTGAAAGTGTATGTAGTGAGAGTTAGAGAGAGAGAGCAAAAGAGTCGACGACGACGAGGACGGCAATGCCAAAGTGACGGCGATTACCGTTAACAGGCAATCTCGGTAATTCCGTCATCTCGTACTCTCTCTCTCTCTCTATATCTCTTTCTTACTCTCACTCGCGCATACGCGGACACTGATGATGGATGAGTACACTGTCGTCGTAATTTCGGCGTTTACGCGCGCGCTATTGGTTCTATATAGCTAATGAGAGATCAATTTCGCGTTTATTGACGCGAACGAAGCGTAAACATATATATAGTATGATGTTGCAGTGGATTGAGTTTTTATGACGGTATATAGAGGGATTGAATCGATGTATGCGGTTATGTCGGTTAATTTTGTCTGATATAAATGTATATGATGTTCGATGTAATCAGAAACTGGATTTGCACGAGATTCAATAAAGGGCTTTCACAGTGTAAGCGATAAAGATATAAAACATTTTTTATACTCTTTATATATAATATTATTTTTTTTATTAGTGATGAAACAAATTTAGATTATTCAAAAATAAATAAATAAAAAATAAACAAATATAATGTGTTGTGCTAAAATATAGTGTTAAGATATGAATAAGTTTAAGATGAAAATAATTCCAAATTTTCTATTGAAATTTTAAATATTTTTAACAAGATTGATAAATTAAAGAAAAAAATAATTTTTGAAAAGGGGATAGTTATGATACATACTTGAAAAAAATGTTTAAAGAATTTTTCAAATGATTTTTATACGAATCCATTATAACCTCGCGAAAAACTTCTTAGTTCTCTAGTGTGAACAATAATTGAAAAATTATTATTTATTTAATAAAATAAGTAGAGTATCATGTTTTCCTAAATGTAATAACATGTAATTCTAACGTACGTCATCTTGCATATATATACATTACCCCTCATTAGTTCACCTCCGAACACTTAAAAAATCCGGTAACGTTTCTCATCCACATGCACCTTATACACCTTCTGCGCTCAATTGACGTCATTGAATCCAACCCTATACACCCGCGAAATCAAAAAAAGGACAAAGCACAATCGACGGAAGTATGGCTTTGTCGTGTGCATCGGCAAGCATCGTCGGTCATCTTTAAGCAGTTTATAAACACAGCATGTGAAAAGTACAGCAGGTGAAAGGAAACATTGTCATTTAATTATTCGATAAAGTATTAGAACCTTGTCGAAAGATTTTCACCACAAGAAACTTGAAAAAGTCCCTTAAGTAAATCCGAATATATCATTTATTCAGACGTTAGTCAGCGACTATTACGCGCAGTGTCTGGAAACCATGACTAAGGTCATTACCGCATTTTCCGGACGTTAAGGATGTATTCTCACGCGCGGTACTGCTTTGACCCCCCGACTATGACATAATTCATCGTTAGTTATTTGAGATTTTCCGGACTAAGGTTTCGTAAAAGTTTGACTAATTTTATATACTGTATACTATATAGACGTGAGAAAAATGTCAATTAATGTCTCTATTGTTAATTGTTGTCGGTTGCTTATTACATAAATAATAAAATATCAACATTAGAAAATTAATCGTACATGAATTTATAAAATTAGGTACAAGAAAACCCCCGTATTTTCGTTAAACCAGGTTGATCGCCAATTGGCCCTTATCGCGTTGCCAGTTGATTATTATTTATAGCGGCCATGACACTATTATTACATCCAACGTTCAATCACCTATAATAACAAAAAACCCCCTACAATTCGCGTAAAATACTGCATCGAAAAAAATCCATCATGATATATACCACTTTCCGATCGCGCTTTTTAAATTCAACTTGGTGCTCGCTGCGAGAAGAGATGTACCGAGATAAAGCAGATACGCCAGGCGTATGGCAGGACGAGTATATTTCGATTCAGTAGCAGTGTATAACTCGCGCGTATACGTGTACGTGGCGGGAAAGATCAAAAAGCAATGTTCACCGAAACTTTTCAAGGCAGCTAAGTGTGTGCGTACGCGTGTTGGATGTAGTAGCTTGTACGCTTGGCTGAGAGTACAAGCTTATGGTTGTGCGTTGGATTCGTTGGTGCGAGGTGGGTAAGAAATGTGTGATGGTACAGTGGTTGTTAGTTTTAAGAAAGTTATTGGGGATTTAGTGGGAAGAAAATTTAGATATGCTTTGTAGAAAAAAAGGAGGAATTTCAGTAGATCAGTTTTTGTTTTTACTTTTCGACAGAACTTTAGAAGAACTTGAAAATCTTAATATGTGCAGAGATCTTGATGATTTCACATTATGATAAAAAATAGAATTGAATGAACTGCATAAAAAAATATTAACGTTCAAAGTAATATTGAGTAAAATAAATCAGGAGATGGGAAAATTGAAGTTTTTTTGTTTTAATTAATAATAAACTTTTCGAATCTTATACCTTTTATTTCACCATCTAGTATAGTGTAGTCACCCTAACTGCGAACACATAAAAAAAGTTTTACTATAAAAACTATTACCAACCACAAATTTACCAGAAAAATCATTAGCAATCAAGATATACATCATCTTACGAGTTGACTGAACTCACTTTTATTATCATGTAAAGGGTTGTCGAACAACCATTGAATCCTCCTCCCGCATATATCCTGTTTTAGCAAATCCGACAGTTCTTCTATCGCCGACAGTACGCGTAAGTTTTACGCGAGGAATAACAATTGATCGACGAGGCTGTACCGCACGACAGCCGCATTGGTAATTATATACTCGACGACGACATCGATCGTTTTGTTAGGCGATTTTTTTGTATAAGGGCGTATTGCTTATGCTATGGTGAAGGAGTGGCGGTGAGAATGTCGATGAGGTTTAGATATACTGTAGATTATTATATCACTTTAGAAACAGTGTAGAATTAAATGGGTAGAAATAAGTAGAAGAGTTATTTGGTTCCCTGTTATTTTGGGCTGTATAAAATGATTTGGCAGTAAAACGAAAACCAAGTAGAAATAATTGTAAAATAATTTAAAAAGGATTACGATTTATATTATTATATTAGTAACATTAATAAGGATGATTGAAAAAGTGAACGCGTTAAGTTTTTCTTCTTAATGTAAAATAAACAAAATCTTTATTGTTTTATTTTATTCTTAATTTTTGTAACTATAATTACTGGGATATATTACAACATTAATTATAACACTATATAATAATTATGTGCATTTACAAATGGCTCGCATCTTCAATCCATACATCATCATTACCAACTCGCCATCACCATCTATACAACAACAACAAGAGTAACCGCACGATTGAAAAGTTAAATCCAAGCTTTGCATCAATGTACCCCATTCACCCGCGAAGCTTTTCATTGGCCAACAACCGCCGTGTCAGCCAAATCCACACGATCGAATTACAATAATACTCTAAGCTACATTGCGCAAATCGGCACTGCTATATATATATATGTATATGTGTGTGTATCTATATATTTCGAGCGTACGCGCGCGCGCCGAGAGAGAAAGAGAGAGAGAGAGAGAGGAATAGAAGGCAAGAGGAAGCAGCGAGTATATAACACTGCTAGCGAGGCAGGAAACAGGAAATCACGCGCAAGATGTGACTGTCTCTCTTGCTGCCCATCGATTCTCGTCCGTCCGCACGTGTGCGCGCGATGCGCGTCGGAGTAGACGAAGGCACGCGACTCATGCGCCTACGGCTGAAAAGCAGATGTCTAGGAGAGCAATAGAGAGAGAGAGACAGAAAAGGAGAGAGGAGAGCCGATTAACATGCGAGCTGGTGTCTATGTGGATGGATAGAAGTCGAAGATGTTGAGGTAGAATCGAACATCGATTTCATTAGAAATCGAAGGTATATGTTCAAATTTTTAAGAATTGCATAATCTTTCTTTTATGCTACTACAAGAATTAGTCAATTTAGGTACGGTAACAACTTTTAAACTGTTGGAGTCGAGGAAAATTTAAATTACAATTATAGGGGGCCGCGTCTTCTTGCGCATCTTGATTTACTCACCGTGCCAACATCCCCACTGTCTTTATACAAACTCTGTTTTATGTATTGTATAGAATTAAATCCTGTTGAGTAATAACTTGGGATAAATTGATTTTTGTTTTGTTTTGTTGAGATCTATAAGTTTGTATTTGAAGGTTTTATGTAAATCAATGGTTCTTTGATTTAAGTTTAATAAGCGTAATTTTTTAACAAATTTAGTTGTTTTTATATGAAATTATAGTTTTTAATATAGTTGTAATTATATGAAAAAGTTATGATATAAAAACATGTGGTTGAATTGTAATCACTTTTGTTGAAAACGAATTTTAACATACATATAAAATCAGATCCTTCGTTTAATGTGATAAGTAACCTCTGTGAATCTGAACTCAATCATAAAAAAATCTTTTTTAATTATCACTAGAATTTGATTACATACATATATGTTCATCTATAAATACATCGTCAAAAATGCACTAACGATGTTTTTAAAAATCCAAAACATCGTGGCAGTATAAAAAATGTTGGATTTTGGGGCCATACATTTTTCAGGCTAGTGAAATCATAAGAGTCTTTCAAGTTAGTTATCGTGCCTAAAAATATAGGCTTATTTGTCAATTGATTCAAGCGAGAAATTAACTTTTATCATATAACCCTTGTAACCAAGAAACATCAAATTTCATCCCCTTACAGTTCATTAAACCTTCGTCCAACGAACCTCTTTCTCTCTCGTAATTGGGTCTCTCACCCCGCGTGCACCGTTCGCCTTCTCTTCATACTCATACACACCGAACTCTCTCTCTCTCTCTTTCTCTCTTCACTACACGCTCACGTCTTATACCAAAAATACGACAAGACGCAGGTCATGATCTGGCGCGGGCATCGTCGTCGTTGGAGCTGGCTCTTCTCTTCAAGACACGTGTTCCAAGTATGCGTATGCGCCGGTACAATACAGACGCGAAAAGAGAGAGAGAGAGAGAGAGAGAGAGAAATGAGAAGGAGGCGCGTTTCCTTTTCAAGAAAAAAAAAGAAGCAGGGTCGAGTGTCGTAGAATAGCCCCATGGGGATACTTGAATGAGGACACTATGGTACTATACCGGACGACCGAAGAGGGAAAAGGTCAATGGGGAGGATGAATGGGGAGGAAGTGGGCCTGATGTTTTGCGAAAGTTACGAGAGGCGAGTGTGTGTGTGTGTGTATATGTGTATGTGTAGAGGGTGCAGGAAGAGAGGTGAAGCGGTTTTTCTCTGTGGTGGAAATGTTTTTCCAAACCATCATCGCGTTGCATTCTGTTGCTGGTGATGAAGGATTCTTCTAGATCAATATTTTTTTATTGGTAAAGGATACTTTTTGTGATGAAAGGAGGATACATTTTCATGTGTTTTAGAAAAATTTTACAGAAAAAAGTGTTGAATTTTTTATTGTTTATTATGTTAATTGGAGGTATTAATACCAAAAAGATAAGACAAAATCAATGATACAAGTCACTACTCATTACTGCAATGATTCCAATACCTACTACCTTAATTACCATACACGCATCTCTCGAAAGCACCTATTTATATATATACGCACCCCTCCATCATAGCTTTCTAAAAAACCTTCAAAAATTCCGTTATCCTCACGGTCTCTATCTCTCTCCTCCCGATAATTTTTCAATCCCAAACGGAAACCCTACTCCAATCTATATAAATCCGACGTCGTCAACCTTACTTTTTTTTCACTCATCCTCTCACTCTTCAGGAAAGAAGCAAAAAAAAAAAAAAAACATGAAACACTAGCGCGAAGCTACGAACGTATCCCGCCGGGACTTCCGGGGGTTGACGGAAAAGCGCGTGAGCAGGGTGACGAAAAACGACGTTTATTTTTTTCCACTATTATACGTATACTAGTATAGGTATACCGTGCACGCGCGTCCGGTAAAATTACGACAATTGGCGTAAATTGGCTTTTGTGTCGCGCGCATACTCGCGCGTCGTCGCATACTACTCGTCGTCACTTGGATTATAAAAGCAGACGAAGGAAGAGTAATTGATGGCGTGCGCGGGCTTTTTATAAAACGCTACTGGCTTGGCTGCTGTTCTGTATGTGGTAAAACAGATTTTGAGTGAGTAAGAGAGAGAGGAGAGAATTAATTTTATTCTGGAGATTTTTTTATAGTAAGAAATTTATATTTTTTTTTGTGTTATATTGGATCTATGTCGTAGATACAAACTTGTAGTTGAGTTGTATTGATTTTATAGAGAAAAAATGTTGAATGGTCTAACGATTTATTCACTATTTTTATCGAAATGTTTAAGTTATTAATAAATGGAACGACCTGGTAAATATAATATAAATTGATAATAACTATAGATACAACGTCTATTTTCAATGTACACTATCTTATATAAGTGTCAACATTGTTTAGCAAACTAATATTTTATCTATAAAATAATAAACAATAAAAATGTTTAACCACGAAAAAACATTGCTACGAAATTCAATTTTCCAACAATAATCTTGAGCTTTATTCTGGCCGTTGGATTATTTTCGTCTTGATGTGTCTGGTAAAAATCAATGAGAGGAAGCGATTTAGATTCTTTTTTCGAATTTCCAAATATTTAAACTGATCGAATCGTTAACTGAGTTACGACGTTTGAAATCTTCGGGAATGAAATCCCATTCGAGAAAAGCTTTTCTAAACCCCAATATATTTTACACCCACAAATATCAATTATATAAAATGAAATAGCTTGAAGCGTAAATTTTTACACCACTGAAGTGAATATTTCACGCTTACGTATACATCACTACAGTGGTTCTGTAAACAGTCAATATTTACACGATGAATGCAAGGCGGAAAAGCGTATGTATATATACGCGTTGCGTTCAAATAAAACTAGCGCGCATAGCATCGCCGCCACCGTGAAAATCTAATTTAAAAGTAAATCCTCGTGTACACACATATACACTGAAGCGGAATTTATATTGCTAATGACAGCTCGAAACAAACAAAGAAGATGCATTGTAAAGGTTTTCCGTTTGACTTGCCTCTGCAGTTTAAATTAGATCTTTTAATGGGCTATTAAATTTGTGCGTGTAGTGTTCGTGTATTTTTTATAATATCGATAATTAAATGTTAACGGACGAAATATAATTAAGGGGTGAATCATAAAGATCGTAAAGAAGGTAATAAAAATATTTGAAAGTATCTTTTTTAAGTATTGATAACAAAAGTGACGTTTCGCACAGGAACTTGGATTAAAATAACCTCGAGAATAATGATGAATTATAATTTTCAACGAGGTAGTGTATATTTTGACGTCAAGAAAACGCATTAACTGTAAAGAAAGAAATGTATTTTTCGTTAAATGAGTTGGTTGCTAAATTAAGTGTAATTCTAAATTTTTTTATTATTATACTTATTCGGTTGTAGACTTGTAGTTTATTAGAGGTATTTCATTAATAAAATGGATAATAATATTCACGTTGGGATTGACAAAGAAGATGTAACTTATATCAAACGATATAATGCCGATATAAAGAATTTCTACTAATCAGCGATCTATAGAGACTATGTATATCGACTATATCGTTTATAATATAAAGTTAGTGAATAAAGCCACAGTGATGGCCATCAAACATTTCTCGTGTTTCAGATGATATACGGCCTTATCATACAGTTATTTTTCACATCTTATATTCTAAATATACAGTACTTACGAAGTTCTATTAAAATTTAGTATTAGATCAACTATGGTAGAGTAAAATAATTAGAGTATCCATCAATTGGTGCCCAGCGCCGATTGTGTATTACATACCCAGAGATAAATTTATATTTTTACTTTACCAAATAACTGCTGCTGTAAATAATGTCATTTATAAATTTTTCATTTATCGCCATAACAATAGCAAGAAACTGAAAGAAACGTTGTAATATAATTAATCTAAATCTTTGGCTTCCCGGAATAACCGAATAAGTCAACTTTTTTTGAAAATCGAGATAACGCCGGATTTTGTATCTTCAAATAGGCCTTTTTCATTTAACACTTTTAGTAGTAGCAAAAATATTTCCGTAAAGCTACAATTCAACCGAAACGTAACCAGATAAGTACATTTTTCAAATTTTGTGCCCGGAATAACCGAATAAGTCCATCATTTTTTTTCGTTTATCGTAGTTATTATTTATGTCATCTATTCAAATTGCATGTGAATATGATTGCTAATATATATTTATCTGTTTATTTAAAAGTTCTTATACACTTTCAAATTATAAACATTTTAAAATTTTACAATATTAGTATAATACGAACACAATACAAATGATAGAAATGTCACAAAAATAGAAATTTCTTTAATAAGTTAGAAAAATTCATTGAATAATTGCTAATTTTGTCATTTATCGAGCCGTTTTATAATTAAATTAAAGAACACGCTCTAAAATATACGCGAACCTGACTATCAGATACGTCCATACTTTTGTTGAGTTCTTACTCGTTTTTAACGCATCAGAATGTGTCAATTTTGAATGTGTCAATTGACTAGTCAAGTATCGCGAAAAAAAAACTCGTTTTTCTTGGAAACTCAAAAAGTGGACTTATTCGCTTACTCCGGGAAGCCACAGAAATGTTGTGGTATATGTTTTTCTAATACCATAACATCCACTATTATATGTACTTAGTTCTGCTGAATTTGGAAATTCCAAGAAGAATCAACGTTTTGTAGCCACATGAACTACTTCATAAATTTTATTAACCAAATATTTCCCATAATATACGCAATTTATTGTCCATACCATCAAACATTTACCATCTTTTTCCCATACAATCCTCTTATCACCCCCGTATATACTTTATTTTCTCTCTATACATACAAAAAAAAAAATCCTTCCCATATATCTTATCCATCCAATCATTTTTCCACGCACGACTTTCTCGCGCAATACATGTTATATCCACAGATCCAAACCGTATAACTCCAAAAAATTGCTAAGTCCCAACATATACACCACCATCGCACCGCTATACAACCACACGTGTTATACGCTCGGATAGCGTAGGTGGGGCGTCGCTTGAACGTCGGCGGCGCAGCGGCGTTGAGATTTATACGGTGCAACGCCGGCTATGGTAGTAGTGGGGGGAGACGAACTAGCGGGTGGGGCAGGAAGAACGAGGGTTGGCGCGAAGTTTATTTCAAGCGAGGCAGCAGGAACGAGCCGCCGTCGCGGCTATAACGCATTATAGTAGTAGCAGTCGCTCGGGGGAGCTTTATACGCGCGGATATATAAGCTCGCTATAGTAGCTGTGCGTGCTGTGTTGTATTAGTGTGTATAAGGAGAGTACGAAAAACTTTTGGTTTTTTCTTTTTTTTTTGGTTTGTTTAAAAAGTGCAAAAGAGTGCGAGTAACCAACCCAGCAAAGTGCAACTTTTCGTATATACAGTGCTGAGAGGGAGTTTAATAAGAAACGAGTAATAGTGTGTTGATACAGTGTGTAAAATCGTCGAAAAAGAAAAAGCAGCGGCGATCGAACTCTGTGGCCCTGTTCATTTATAAAACGAGAGAGAGAGAGAGAGAGAAAGAGAGAGAGAGGCCTGAAATAACACGGACGGCCAGTGAATCAGAAAGAAAGAGAGAGAGAGAGATCCGACCATGGCGCGGACAGCCGTAGCAGCAGTATCAGCAGCCCAAGTTAAGAGACGAGCCTAGACGAGGGCAGCCGCTGGTTCCGAGAAGATTTTTGCTCCGGTGAGTGTATATGTGTATGTGTGAGGGGTCTGGGTTAACGAGGGTTCAGGTTTCAATGCGATTCAAAGTTGCAAGATCGATAAAAAGAGTGACATGGGAATTTGCAAGATTTTTGGGATCTCGTTGACTTATTTTTTACCAGGCTCTTATTGTTGTACATTATATGTCTAATTTTCTTATATTTTACCTCGAAGATAATTAAGCAATTGTCAGTTATAAGCAGCACTGAAAAAGTATAGTCTAAAAAAAAAAAGATCATATATCGCGGTTCCCACTCCTATATATATATATATATATATAATACGCGAACACTCGAGAACCGCTCCCCCGCATTAATAATTTTCGAAAGCTCAATCTCTCTCTCTCTCGTAACGATAATACACACATAGCCGGTCCCCCTACCATCGACCGAAAGATCGGCCAAACTCTCCAATCCAATCCGGCCGGAAGCGCCTATACTCGTTTCCGGTATTTAACTGGCAGAAGAGAGAGAGTGTCGTATATGTAGTCGTTGGAGAATTAATGCGACGCTCTCGGGCTATACGAACACGCGTGTATACGTTGTATATATATATATATATATATATATATTATTCCTTTTTATTATCGTTATATTCGAGGCTGATGCCGATGGTACTGGACGCTTATTTTTTTTTGCGTACGGGTGTCGAGGATTGGATGCACGGGCAGGTTGTTAAGTATAGTATACAGAGGAAGTGACCGCAGCATCGTCGTGAGCTTTCGCGCGCGGGAATTATTGGTGGGTGTGTAAAATAGTCCTGTAGCTGAATTAGAATGATGCCAGATTATTTCTGTCAAGGATTAAAATAACAAAAAGAAAAAGAAAGAATAAAAATTTTATTTTTGGAAATCGGTGCTGGTATCCATAAGTTATTATTCACATTAAGCTTTAATTGTTATTAACTTTTAGTTTTAGTGCGAGATATTCATTATTTATAAATAAATATTCAACAATTAGATCAAATATTCTTGGACATCTAAGCTCTAACTATTGTCATCCATCGCGCAATGCACAACCTACATTTTAAATTCACAAGAACCATTCTCCCATCTGAAATCAATTCCCAGTAGACACGCGCGTGCATTCCACTGACTATATATACCCCGACGATTACAATCCATGATGCACAAAGCCACTAATTGATCTCTTACGCGAAAAGAATATATAGTTTATTTTTTTCTCTCTCCTTCTCATCTTCATCCTCTCGTTTCATTTGTCCACGCAGAGCATGCAGACATTGCAAGTATAAAAGCAATGGCGCGCTCATACACATATACGCGCTTATATATTATTTATTGGCCGCGTGTCAAAGCAGCTCGTATGTGACGTCAGGGAAAAAGCACTTATAATAGTCTCGCGGTGCTGCTGATGATGCTGCTGCTGCTGGCGAGAGTGGGACGATTTAAAAATTGCGATATATAACAGTGAGTGAGAGCGTACGCACGGTTGATTTGAAAATTGGCCTAGAGTATAAGCGTATATATGTGTATATATATATGTGTGTACGTCGAGATCGGATGGAAACATACGTACATCCGTGTGGAAGTGTTGATTTTTCGACTATGATGGTAAGATTTCGCTCTGTAACCTGATGCTTTTCTAGGCTTTCTGACCTTGTACCGCTATTCTCCGAACGATGTTTTTTTTTAAAGACAAATCCGCACAGTTTTTTTTTTTTTTTTAATCCATATATACGCTACTGGTACGTTATTGGCGACACACAATGGAACGTTGTGTCCCGCGGCGAACGAGGGGCTCTCGGAAGCTGCGCGCGTATAATACGCGGGTCGTGATGGACGCGCGGTCGATCGGTCGATTTGTTTTAATTTCGCGCGCTGCGTATACGTATTTTTTTTTTTTTTTTTCAGTGCCCCAGTGCGTGGGATAGGGAGTTGAATGTAGAAGAAAAAAAATTAGCGTTAAGTATATTGATAATTGTTTGGATAATGTTATGTGTGGTGATTGATGATGAAAAGAGAAAGCGAAAACATCAGAAAGGTTTTTGAGTTTTGGAAAATTTGAATTTCTTGTTATTACATTGTTAAACAATTGATGGTCTGATACGTTTCTTAAAATTAAAATCTTCATTATTCTATAAGAACCTTTATATATCAAAACAATAACCAATATCATGGTTAAAAAAGTTTATTCAACCAATGTCCATACTAAGAAAAACCTTTCGTTCCGGTTGCAAAAAGCACGCGCGCATGCATGCAAACAACAATAATACCCCGCTGCTCAGCTTCCCCATCAACCTCTGCACACTTATAAGTATATACACGCAGCAGCAGCAACAAGCGACCAACCAACCGGCAGTCATCTGTCTTCACTTACCCGCTGCCAGGCTGCCTGCCTGCCTGATGCCTGCAGATCCCCCCGCGACTCATAGGAACCCAACGGCGCGCGTGTGCACATGTCCACGCGTATAGGACAGGAAAAAGCTGCAGCAACAGTGGCGTCAGGATATCGGAACACTAATGTTTACCTTGCAAACGTATATTTGCGAAAGGAGAAAAAAAAGTGTGCAAGGTCGATTAAAAAAGATGGCGAGGATGAGTCGATCTCATTGGGAAAATCCCGCGATGAGTGATAGAATTTTTTTTTTTCTTGGGATTATAATGTATAGTATTTATAAGAGTCATGTGAGACGTTGATTTACGAGGTTTTCCGGTCACCATTCGTGTGTATTATTATTTTCTTGAGAGAACCGGGATGTCGGATTATAAAAGGGCAGGGTTTCAGTAGTTGGATCGTATATGTAATTGTTTCGGTCTCCATTAGCGCGGAGTAGCAGAGAGGATGAATCAAAGTTTAAATTGAAAACTACGTTAGTTTTCGTTTGACATGTTAGATGTTGTAACTTGAGTATAGTAATGATTCTAGTACAGAGAGGAAGTAAATGTTGTAAGGTTTACGGTATTAATATAATTATTATTCTATAACGTTTATTAATCTACCTTGCATATAAAAATTAATTTTCTTCGAAAACCTAACATTTCCTCTAAATATAAGAATCAGCATCACACCTTCGAATTCAACAACTCAACTTACGTATATACACATACACTTGCATTATTGTATATACATAACTTGTGCCGGAAACCCACTAATACAAGTACAACGCGAATCCCAACCAAATCTATCTCTGACGTCACATATAGTACCACCACCACCATCATCATCACACGATTTCGGAAAATTTTCGCGCGAACTCGAACTTGCTGCATTTGAAATATCTGGCGGTGGTATAAGAGAATTTCAAGCTCTATGGCCACTACTAATAATAACAACTTTTGGTTTCCTAGTTCATCACGTCTCGCGCGCGCACACACACGTATACGCGCGAGATTCGTGTATGTTATATATACAATGATATTTTAGGAACGTATATACACGCGAGAGCTCGCGAGGAAGAAATTGATTGCGGTGCGAGCCAGATTTCGTGTTTTCTATATAATAGCGGGGAAAAATTTGAGTAGAAAGTACGATTATATACTGATTTATTAAGATTTTTTGGATAACCGGTTGGTTGGTACATATATGGTGTGACGTGTGTGTGTGTGTGTGTGTGTGTAATGAGTAAGTGGATCGTTATATTTTTGATTAGCGGTTAATGTCGCTTATAGGTTTATTATATGTTCGTTATGATTCCTTGTTCGGAGTAATATTTTATTTACGTATATGCTACGTACATTTGAACAAGAAGTATTTTCTCTACTCTTTCCATTACATTAAGTCTAAAAGAAAAATCTTTTCATTGAAGGCATCATTTTCCTCTGATTGAATAACGACATAATGACAAAAACATCGTTTTGTTTCAAAACAACTTTTCCCGCGTCAGTATAGCGTTCATCTATACCAGATCTATCATCGTCGTATTAAACAGCATGTTTGTTCATATAGATAATACCTTAAACATTCTTTTGCTATATAAATCTTAACATTTTATAAAAAAAAAAAAAAAAAAAAAAAAACAATATTGTGAGTACAACGGTATTATAACCATATAAGAACGTAACAGTTCACATACACACATATAACATTCACTACATTTAAACAATCCGCACATTTTGGTAAGGTTCCGCAAACCGTGCATATATAAGACAGGAAAGGTGAGTGAGGAGACAGCGCACGCGCGCGCGAGATTAGTGAGAGTGGGAGTAGGGAGCAGCAACGCGCGCGACTCGCCAATCACTCGGTCTCGTTGTCCTCATTGCGCCAATTTGTAGAGACTTGTGCTTATAATGTTATGACCTCGTCGCTATGATTATACCTACGTACACACACACACACCCACATATACATATATATATACACACGCATACATATTCACGTATATATATATATATATATATATATGTGGATGCTAATAAATGTGAAAAACTATTATTTAAAAAGCGTATTACTCGACGTTATATGGTCGCGATAGGTATATGTGATGAGTTGAGAGGAGGGTGACGATTTAGCGCGCTATTATATTGGTTATAGGATAATGGATTGGCGCTGAGTACAATGGTAATGTATATTAGCTACTATGGGAAAAAAAAATGGTGTGGACGGTATTATGATGTTGTTTAATCGTATGTTGAGCGATTTTTTTAAAGATTTTTCGTATCATATCTTCCTCAACAACAATAATGTTTTTTTATTTTTGCTAGATAACTATATCAAATCAAGGTTCTTTGATCCGAACCACAACCATCACCATGCTGCGTCCCTCGGAAACCCGCACTTCACTATAGCCTGCGCCTGGGAAACCTCGCGGCGCTCTTACACACACATGCATGCACAATATATACGTACAGCAGCCGACATCTAATTACAAGCGTCCTTCAAGAGTGCAACCGATTACTTATATATATAAAAAAAAGTAATTTCCGTTTTTCCCTCCCTTCGCCTTATGCATGTTCTCAAAGGAGAAAGATAGAGATAAGACCGAAAACAGACACGCTTGTGTGTGTGTATGTGTGTGTGTTTACAAGTGCATTCGCGTGGTCACAAAGGATTCGGTGGTTGAAAGGATGGTGATAAGGTTGCGAGGTTGGTAATTGCTGTTATATGAGAGCCCGGAAAAGCGACTGAGTGGAGCTGGGAAGCTTTTGAGATATGGTGAACAATTTTCGTGTACTCGTGTGAATGTTATGTGATCGTTTGTGTTGTTTAGTTCTGACGAGAGGAGTTTTTAAATTGTAATATAATAATAAGCTATAGAGAGTTGTACGATAAATCAATAATTTAACTGTACATTAGTATTCTCAATTAAAAAAAGTAAGCGAATATAAAGGAATTTCCAAGATGTCCAATTAACATATACCATGCTTGCTCAGTATACCAGTACGATTCCTATATAGATCCTAATCTATACATCTCGCAAAAACACAGACCGCCTCCTCACTGTATAGTTCCTTATACACATATATACGCATAACTGAGTCCGCACCGATGCTTCTTATCGAGATTTCGGTTTATGTAATCGCGGATTGGCTACAGTTATATACAGATATACTCGCTTAGGCTTTTAATCGGCCAGTGTTCCGCGTATATCGTTAAGGCAATTGAGCCAATCTTCGTCGAAGGAACACATAGTGTACGTGTGCGCGTGTATACTTATATATATATATATACACTTTGCTGTGGATGATGATTCTGGACCGTAAAAAGCTTATGTGGCACCTACACTGAGAAATAGGGAAGGTCGTTGAATAGGTATAAGATTCCCTGGAGACATATTATGTGTGTTTTAAACAATACTACAATACTATCTATTTTTTTTTAATTTTCCGATAAAGAATTTTCTTTTTTTAATTATAATTGTTTTAGTCTATATAGACTGCAAGCACTGGTGTCTACCTAAAATGATCTGATTTGCAAATAAAAATTTATTATATTATTAGAAAGTATATTTAATTTCGACTTCCCACGTAAAATTAAGACACCGGCCAATAAACTTATATATACGCCATCAGCTCACGCCCCATATATCCCATTCTGTCACTTCCTCCATTGAAATTTCGGATCAACGTATACGTATATATATACATATATATGCAGTACACTATACACTATACGTTCTATATATGAGCAGCCCATTAATCTTGACTCTCTATTGTGGGAAGACTTTTACACGCGTATGGGGGCTCATTGAGAGGGTTTTCAAAATCTCGTCTCTCTCTCTCTCACTCACTCCCGGTATTGTTTACTCGTGTATATACGTTGTATGCTCCCCTCGTGCCTTACTACGCGATTGTTCTTTTGATTAACTTTCCACGTTTATTGGAGCGATTGAAGGCTCAGCTTATATGGCCATTGAAATTATCGTTTGGACTTAATCGTCAGGGGAGGGCGATTATTATTATGCTGGTTCGTGATTTTTAATTTCATTCGAAAAATTAAGTAATCTTTGATAGTTGAGTTTTGTTTTATAAATTTTTATATATGGTTAACTGGTTTAAACAACAAATTGTTGATTATATACATAATTAAACAACATTTATCAAGTGTAAATTACTTTTAATGCCACAGTTAAATGAAACTGTAACAACATCACATTTTCTTATCCCCGATTCCACCTAATCCTCGCTCCCTTCTGCAGTTACAGTATGCTATTTAAAAACTAAATACGAGCACCACGCGGATTCGCCATCCGTTAACTGTCTTAACTCTGAAAAATCCCTTGCGTACACAATGAAATCCGTTAAAAATGACTCTCTCACAGCTTATAACCGGAATAAAAAGATCCATATAGCTCTGCCTCTGTCTGTCTATATCTATCCAGGATGAATATGAAGCGAGGGGATTATGCTGCTATACGGACCTTATACGCACTCGAGCTGTGCGTCTGAGTTTCATCTCTCTCTCTCTCTCTCTCTCTCTCTCTCTCTCTCTCTCTCTCTCTCTCTCTCTCTCTCTGGGCGACTGGCGTATATACACATATATATGTATATATATACATATATGTATATACTATACACGCAGACGTGTGCGCGTGAGCCTCTTCAGGAAACCGTTCATTACGCCGATCAGACGCGAAAAGCACCGTCGGCTTGTTTAGCGTTTCGCCAACGCCAACATATATATACGTGTGCGCGTGTATGTGTGTGTATGTCTGCGTGTTGATGAGCGAAATTAAGGAATTTAAGGAATTCTGGGGTACCGAGATATTAGGTGTAATTATGCGTTGTTTGAGATAAGGGAAGGGAGACAGGCAGGCAGCGTGTTTGGTGATGATGATATTTTTTTTCTTACTTTTTCGGTGCAGTTGAACCCTTCGTGTGGAAGGTTGATGAGCTTGTTGTGGACAAGAAAAAAAATTTACATGAACTTTCGTCCTTTAGATTAGATTTTTAATAATAAAGGTGGTGACATTTTTTAGGTGGGAAAATAATAATTTTGAATAATTTTTCATAATCTAGAAAAAATTTTTTGAATTTAATTGTAAGTAGTATACTTTAGTTGAGTTAATTTAAGAAAAAAGGTAATAAAGTGATAATTTTCGGTTAACATCTACATTAAAATGAAGATGCTGCACACTCAAAATCATAAAATTTTCAATAAAATTCTAGGAACCATAAACACCAAATTTACATTGTAACGATAACAGAGTAAAAAAGCACAGAATACAACGACGGAGACAACACATTTTATGAGCGTATCTCTCTCCCTCTTAATTAACGCAGAACATAATTCGGCACACGATCCTTAAATTAAACCAAGCCAAGATTTACCCATAATATCTTATTCTCTCTCTCTCTCTCTTTCTCTGTCTCTTTCCATCTCTCATCATCCCTTTAAGTAAAAAGTCCCTTCATATCACAAGGTTGGGAAGTAGCTGCTACTGCTACAACAACGAGTCAGTTTATTCAGGATGTGCTTCAATTGATTCTTTTCTCTTTCGTCTGCACGCGCGCGAGATGAGCAATTATAAAAAAAAGGGCACGCGTAGTTTTATATGCGGCAGCGTTGCACACGACGTGATGTGCGCTTTATTGACGGCATGGAGAAAAACAGACCAACTGATTAATCTGGGAGAGAGAAAATTGGCTCAATCAGTTAATGCCTTTGTGACTTTTCGGTGAATTTCTCGTGGTTTTACCGTAAAATGGTGGGTTGGTGGTAGGAGATGATGATGATGATGATGGAACGAGGAAAATAGAACGCGGAGAATAGGCTAAAATGTTGAGATAAGAAGAATTGAAAAAGCTATAAGAATTAAGGACTTGTTCTTTTAATCCATCACACGCTTTAAAAATATACACAGCAAAGTATAAAGGTCTTAAGGGCTTTTAAGAGAAAAAAAGAGCAGAACGTCTGGCGACAAGGACAATCGACTATACGACGCACCACCGCGACGCTTGTGAAAAAAAACGTCGGATTCGCGGGTTCCCTTAAGTGCACGCATAAATATCGAGTCGTCGCCGTCGTCGCACGGTATGTATCCGAAGATAGAGTGTATATATGCACAAGTGCCGTGTATGAATGCGTGTATATACGTATATAAATATATATACCTATATATATACAACATGTGAGATGTGGTCGAGTTTAGATTATTTTATTAGAGCTAATAGAAGGATGGATACGTAGATGTTTCGAAAGCAATTGTTGCTATACTCGATTGATTATATCGTGAGTACGTTGTAATAATTTATAGATTACCTTATTCGATTAACATATTAACATATTCGATTTCGATCGTGCATGTATATTTTATGTATAGATAGTCAAATATGTTATAATAGCTTTATATGGCTTTTTTTTCTCAGGCACACTTAATACATATATACAAACCCCTGGTAGAAATTCATCTATATGAAATGGCCAAGAAGTTAGAAAATGGCTAGTAAAACTGGCTAATTAATCGCTTG
>JAYJLV010000046.1:17022489-17071667 GCA_036873485.1 Torymus texanus
CCCGCCCTCTCTTTGTGTGTGTGTTTGTGTGTGTGTGTGTGTGTGTGTGTGTGTGTGTATATATATATATATATATACACACACACACACACTCGCACGATGATAAATGAAGCATCGCACCGAGAACAATCAGCGCCGCGAGAAGCGATGCTGCGCGATTACGGGCGTCGTCGTCGTCGTCGTACGACCGGCTAAGCAATTTGCTTATTGATTTCCTACGCGGAGAATCCGCGACGACGCAGTCGCGCGGGGAAGCCATTAATCATAATGCGCGTATATACCGTAGGCTTGTGTGTATACACATTTATACATGCATATATATATACCTAAAGGGTTAACGGTTATACTGCTACCGTTGCCGTTGTTGCGTGCAGACGGGAGATATCGCGAGCGATGTAAGTAATAAATATATACTGATGGCAAGGGCTTTTGGGCTAGCTATATCGTGATTACTACAATGCGCCTCCTGGTGCTTTGTATTCGTTTGCTGGGATGAAGATACGTCGGTGTCGAACTGTCGAGCCTGACAACTCGTCGTCCAGGATTACGTCGGTATGTATAGTTTGGAGCTGGCTTCTGCTCTTTTTTTTGAAGGAAGAGTTCATAGAGGGCAGGTGGAATGCTGGTATGAGTGTTGTATAGTTGACGACTTGGTATTACCGTACCGCGTGCTTTGCAAGATATTTTTAATGGTATATATACAGTTTTTGTTGTTATAGAATATTCTTATACTTTTCTGATAAGCGTTACCTTGTAACATATTGTAATTGGATAGTTTGGGCAGAAATTTTCAAATATACGCATAGTAATTGGGCGGTTTGGGAAGCCGATGGCAATTTGGGAAGATTTTTGGCAGTTTGGGAAGCTGTCCAAATATAGGAATTGGGAATACACTAGAGTCTACGTGTTTCAGAGTCGGTAACCCCAGGGTCCATTATTTCTTTAGTCATGTGGTATAACTCTGGAACACAGAAACCCTAGCTTCCCAAACTGCCCAATTCAACAAAGTGTGTGTGTGTGTGTGTGTGTATATCATTATATTAACTCAATTATTTATTGAATTATCTTTTCTTGCAACTTCAATTGCTTACTGGCCATTTTTTTTTAGAATAGATTTATTGAAATGTTTGTATAATGCTTGTGATATGAGTAACTTATGTGGTATTATAGTTTTGTTTATAACCTATAAACATTAATACGCACGCAATAGATACTTGACGTCAAAATGCTATCGTGCCTTTTCAGGTTAAGCAATTTTAAAGAAATTTTTTAATTTATGTGCACTACTATTGCTATATAAAAATTTCTACATTTTAATTTCTATTAATGTTTTAGTTTTAAAAACTCTCTTTTCACAATCCTTTACTCCTCTAAAAAAAACAAATAAAAAGAAATATTGAAACCACAAATAACGAAAACGCAACAACAACGCGAGCAGAACCCCATGCTACAAATCCATTATCCCAGTTCCATACAATCCAAATATCATCATCACATCATTAAAAATTCTCCTTCCGTTTCCATTCCATTCCTAATATACCTCCGCAGCCATTTGTACTCGCGATACGACAACCTTCCCTCAACGTCTCCTCACGCCACGCCACCTTTCCAACGGACAACAAAAAAAAAAAAGCATCACCAACTCAGCCTGACCCCTTCGATTATTCCTTATACACTCACTCACATACACACATACATATCACGAGTTCTCGCGACGAATAAACGCTCGGGCCAGATAAGCACCCTCCTTCGCTTCGTAGCATGCTTCTATATACACCAACACATACATAGACTGTGTGTCTGAATATTCGATTCTAAGAAAGGACAGAGGGAGGGACTGACTCCCTCTCTCTCTCTCTCTTTCGAAATGACACGATAAGAGTGCGCCCGCCCGCGGGCTGCTGCTACTGCTACTGCTCCCGTGCGAATAAATAATCTAATTTACATAAATAAAAGCGGAGGCGCGCTCGCGCACGCGAGCCGTAGTTCTTCGGAAGAGGACGACGACGGGTGTGGGGTGTATGTGGCGCGAATGTATATATAGGTCTATATAGTGCCGAGCTCTCGTGCGCATGGCTTCATGCAAAATCGTGCGGTGTGAAAAGAAGAATGTCTTTTAACGTCTGTGTGAGTGTACATATGTACGTATGGGTGTGTATATAGGGAGGTGCGGAGGTATGTCGAGAAGGTGGCTGCTCTGTTCATCTTGAAGATGGAATGCTTTAGTGTGACTTTATTATTATTATTATATTATTATAAATACTCGCGTGAGAATTCGTGTGACAGAGCTTTCGTATATACTGAATAGGATATATATGATTTGCGTTTCATTTAAATTTAAAATAACTTGTTGATTAAAAGTGTCTTATTGTTATTCCTTTTCTCTTTTTTTCTAGAGCAACGTTATATAAGACACTAATAAATTGCTGAATCAAAGTAAAGGAGAATGCGTACATACGTGTATTTTAAAATAACGAAGCTAAAATATATAAAACAATTTCAAAAAATAAATGAATAATTTGTGATAAGCACAACAACGACGCAACAATAAAAAAAAATCCGATAGGAAGGAAACAATGGTCCGAAACTGCGAAGATCATGAAATTACTCTGTACATAGCGAGTGGCGGGCAGTTACACGCTGCTATACCCGCGCATAATTTTCAATCTCACATCGCTCTCACTAATGACCATAAAAGTAGAATTCCAACGTCCGCGGTCGTAGCCAACGTCACTTTATAAAGACTCATAGACTCTATGGTAAAAGGAAATAACACAGTGCCGCCGCTCTCTCTGTTCAGAAAAAAAAGACGAGAGAAAGAGAGGAGGAGGAGGACGACGCAAATCACGATTCTAATCGATCAAGTCGCACTCTAAGGGTTCCCGCGTATAACATAAAGGCTTGCACTCGCCGATGATATTATATAGCCCTATATATATATATACTTCCCCCCCTTCTATATTACGTATTCCGTACGCGCGCGTTCGCAGCATAATTGGGCCCCGCGCGCTCTCTCGTACAAGAAATTATTCTTTAATTAATTGCCGGTACACAGTGGCCTCTTCGCGGAATACAATTGCGATACGTCATACGGCTTTTCCAATGCGAGTATAAGTATACATATTATTTCTGACGAAGGCGCGCACGCAACGGGTAAAAAGTAGTTGTCGCCAATGATGCCCACATTGATTTACCTGTAACCGAGGCGAGGAATTTTCCACGATCGAAGTGCTATACTGTATACACGAGGGGGAAAGAGAGATGGATTTGTTCGCAGAAGGGTAAGAAAGTGTGCGGCTCTAATTTTGTCTGTAAATGGAAGTTTGGTCGCGTATACAAGCGGCGATGGTCTTGTTTATTTTTTTTTTTTCTTTTCTTTGGAGTTACGTTGATCGGGGATATGTCAGTTTTCTGATACGCTTTTTTAGCACGATAATGGCTGATAAATATGGAGTTGAAAGGGAGGTTTTTGAGGTTGTTCGGCTGGTATGGGAGGAAGATTAATGGACTTGTACTTAGAGGTACTTAGTTGGACCGATGTATACGTCTTCTAGACTTCTGCTGTAAATAAATATAGATTGATGAATAACTTTATTGATGAGTAGTACATGCGGTTACGAGTGGTCTTTTCAAATTCTCTGAATACATGGAGAATTTATGGATATGGGCATTATATACTATACACGGAAAAATATAATTACTTCGATGAAAAATTATACTATATCCCTTCTATTAAATGTGAGACATAATTTCCTTCTATTAAATTTTATACGATAAAGTCAGCACTTCTTACCACTAGACCACTAACGTACTTACATGAGTTGTGCTTCAACTCGTTACATATCATACACACTGTTGTACTGATATATGTTGATGAATTTCATCACTTTAGTTATTTATTTATTATTTTTTACATTACCCTATATAAATTAATTGAATAACTACTTTATGTTTTAATGCAAGCATGAAAAAGATAAATAATAATAAATAATTATAATATAATATGTAATAAAACTTATTTTATATACTTTAATTTATGGTTTCAAATTTTTGGTGTATAATATGTATAGTAAAAATGATGTGACACTGGTTTAAATTTTTAATCTCTTTATATAATAGTTTTTTATTTAATTTCAATAATTGTTAGAAATCTATGAAATTTTCCTGAAAGTGCAATTATACCACTCACGTTTACTAGAAATTAACGTAACATTTTTAATTGGCTATTTCTTTCCCTGTACCCAGTGGAAATATTCAGATGATTTTCCTATAAATCTCTACTGCAACTGATGGCAATGTTTCAAGAAATATACGATCGCGTAGATATACACCAGATATCTCGCGTTTCGTACACTTGAGCCCAGATCACAGAAACCCCCTACCTCCCCCAATTAAAAGAAATCCTTTCCGAAAGTCAAGCTTCCGAGGCCCGCCGCCGCAGCCTTATTATTCCCCTTACATCCCAGAAACAACAACCACACACCAGCTGCGTGGCACGAATCTACGGGCAGTTACATATACCTCCGAAACCGACCACCCCGACACGATCCCAATCGCCGCGGCTCGCATAAATATGAAGCCGAAGAGCGAGTGACGAGCTCTTCTTCTTCTCCTTCTCCTCCTTTGAAGAAGAAAATCAGCGCTCTCCTTTGTCTCTCTCTCTCTCTCTCTCTCTACCTCCGACGACGTGAATTTTGTGCGTAATCGGGGGCAGCGATCTCGCAGTGCGGCAAAGACCCTTTGATCCCCCACGAGAAGTCGCTGGTTACACAGTGGCGATCTAGACCATCTGAGAAAGAGAGAGAGAGAGAGGAGCTTTTTTATATAATTAGCGGCGCCGCGGTAGGTGACGACGACGGCGAGAGACTAGGGAAAGCGATGGCACGTCGGTGATTTGCCGAAGGTGTTTGAGAGAATGCCGATAGGGTACGGGTATATACGGTGAGAGTGCACGCGCAGTTTATATGTGAGTTTGATAGTGGGGGAGTATAGTCGCGGGTAATTCGTTTAGAGATTTTTTAATGAATTTTATAGTAGGGAGAAGAGCGTTTTGGGGATTGGATAATTAGTTGGGAAGCGTATTGTTTGAATGGTGGCAGAAATGTGAGCTCAATAGAAGGGTTATTCTGCGAAAAAATCTGTCGCAGTTTAATTTTTTGGTTGAAACGATATTTTAATTTTTATGACACTGTAAGTGTCTATTCGCGACAATTGTAATTCATCCCAACTTACGTTTTATGTTTGTAGAATGCTGGGGGAGTTTGAAAAATAGTCTGCTACGAAATCTTACTGTGATAAAATAGATTTGCTAATTTTTAGCAAAAAAAAGTAATAGTGTGGATGAATAATTAACAGAACTTTAATTAAAGTCTTTATAAAACTTCATCGTAAATTGTTATTACAATAGCTCTTGTTTTTTTTTTTTTTAATTTGTAAAATCTTTCTTCATTGTATAATATACTAAAGAATGTTATACTTACGGTGTCAGTCACTAAAACTTCAGCAAAAACGATAATTATATCGAGCAGCAATTAGTGCAATAATTTTAATTATCCCCTGGAACTATCTTGAGCAGAAAAATAATTGCTACGATCCATGACTTGTCTTTTTCTCAGCCCCGCTTTTCTCCGGAAGCATGTGAGCTGATGAGAAACGTCTTTATTGAGAAGAGTCATTAGAACCATTAGAATCATTAAAATCAAACTAGATTTTTTAGTCATTCAAGAAATTTACTATGTCATTAAATCACTATCATGACACTTTACACTTTATTAGCGTAGATATAATTGTACTTTTTAATTTTGAAGTAATGCTTGCTTGATAAGATTCATTATTTCATCAACAATAGTAATAATAATAATAATTAAATTTAATTATAATTTATATATGATAAAGAAAAATTTCTGGATGTTCGGGTAACCAGGCAATTGACAAAGGTAGGCCAGATGTAAATATTGAAATCACTTTTATTTTTTCACTATGACGAAAGTCGTAAGTCTCTGTGTATTTACGTGTGTACTTGTCAAATGTGTATGTGTGTGTGTGTGTGGATAAATTATCATATTACATTTATACAGAATCCGTAGATACAATCCGAAATTCGTCGATTCTCACCGACGCTGCACGTGTATATTGTATGTATGTATGTATATGTGTATATGTATCGCTTTTTCATAATCCCGAAGAAAAAAAAATTCTCATCGTTTACACTCGCACAGCACTTATATTCTCTCGTTTAAATTAGCGTTTAACGCGTATAGGTACATTATTTACACGCTTCCCTCCGGTAAATGCCACGGTATACACCATATATACGCATACACTCTTCCTCGTTCTATATATACATTCTCTTATCTTCTTCTTTTTAATAAATAATTCGTCATCCCCTCAAGTGTGGCTAGGTTTCCTTACGTAGAAAAACAAAACGAAGCGCTCGCTTGTCGGCGGGTTTTACCATATATATATGCGCACGACACACGCTCTGCCCTCGAGTCTCGCTTTACGTTGATGCAATCAAAACTGCCTTATCTTTTTTTCTTTCGTTTTCGTTTAATTGAAAAAATAATGTAATGTAGAATTAAATGCAAAACAGGTATATATATATATATTGTATATGTACCGCAGTTTTTGTTTCTCAGTAGTATAGCCGCTGAAAACGCGATGTCGTTATTTATATACAAACTAGATCCATTCTGAGCAAAAAACTGATTAACCTATTTGTCAGCGGGTCGATCATTTAAAAGTAAGCGAGATTCTAATGATCCGCGCTTGTAGCTAATATACATTGCTCGTAATATATGAGCAATTATCTCTGTCGCGGTATAATTATATCGCGCGATCAAATGCAAAGAATCTATAGAATGATGAGGAAAAAGATGCTAAGCAGTTTTGATTGTACCGGCAGCGAATTAGTCCCGACGGTCGATCACTTTCAATTCGATTAATAATAATAATAATAATAATAATAATAATAATAATAATATAATAACTATTTACAGTATGTACAGACTAAAGTGTTAGCGCGCGTGCGCACGCGTCTGTTGTGCACGGTAAATGTTTTTGCGTTCTAATTTCGGGCGAGTTTTGTCACGGGAAATTTTTAGACGAGGCTAATTTAATGTTAGACAGACAAAAGATTCCATTGACTTGGCATTGTTCTTAGGAATCGTAATGCCCTTTGAGTTCAGAAGGAATTTCTCAGAAATCAATGAACGGTTAGTTAAATTCGCCGCGTCGAATTCACGTCACGTGTCGCACAAAAACGTTTACGGTGTATCATTGTAATTCAAACTGTTTCGCTCGAAATCGTTCGATTTTATATATGTATATATATATAGTTCAGCGGTCACTTTTAACTTTCGTTCAGTTTCGTTCGTTTCCCATAATTTCGATTCACCCTGACTTTGTCACTTATCAGTTATATCTTTCTGAATCTTGGAGCAACTAACTTGATATACATACGAGTAATATAAATTTCAATTATCTCATATCAGATATAAGCCGAAAATTGATTGACAATCCTATAAAAATTTATTCGAAAGTAGCGTTCCATATATTATTTCCCAAAACAACCCGATTCCACAACTAGACTTGCTACGGAAATATCTAAAAAAAAAAAAAACCAATGACAACCATATATCCAAAAGACAAATAAAGCTTCCGTTTTTTTTCTGGAAATCAACTTGCAAGCAAAGCATCGAAAAAGTGACGCGCACCACTGAGATCATCATCATCGTCGTTGTCGTCGCCGCTCCAGTAGTTTAGGGCCGATGCCGGCCGGCGGAATGCGGCGTCATGAAAATGGCCGCTGCCGCGGCGGCGTGCGTCTGCTGCGAAATGGCCGCCGCGAGAAACGGCGGCACTGCACCCGCGGCAACTGCCGCTGCTGCGGCATGGGAACCTGGTGGCCCGACGCCCGGGAACATCAAACTCGACCCAAAGCTCGGATGTAGCAGTGGTCTTGCTGATAGCCTCAGTTTTTCCAGTTCCGCCTCTTGCAGCCGCTTCGCCTTCGCCCGGCGGTTCTGGAACCAGATCTTCACCTGTGGACAGAACAACAGATGCGTCGAATAATAATGCGGATGGTCTGATGGCATTTCGTCTTTTTGTAGACCGCTGTATTAAGGGAAAAGTCGATTTTGTTTTAATTTACTTTGGTCGAAGTATAGTTTTTGTAAGAGTGGTTGGTTGAAAAAAGAAAACAAATAAGCGATGAATTGGCATGCGAATAGCAATATTTGCTAGGTAAATGGTACTCCGTGCGGAGAATACTGAGTATGCCTCTGCTGTGTGTAAAGGAAATACCAATTTTCCGGCAAATTTCTGTCGTGTACATTTTTATGAAATAAGTCTTATAATCACCACATACTTGTTGGTGTCGCTACTTTTCAAGTCACGACTTTTAGCGTCCCTTGGTTTAGAAGTAAATTTTCAATCACAGTTGTAATATATATTTAAATGAAAATTAAATAGTAATCATCACGTTCGATTTTTCTGCAGGTTGAATGGCAAATGATATATAGTACCAAATTATTGATATATATCGACAGTTTGCAGATATTTTAGCGGTTGAACGTCGTGCCAAATTTCAGCAAGTTTGCGAGACTAGTTATCGAATTATTACAACGTTCATCTAACTTTGATTTCATGGAAATTTGCGAAATTATCAATCTAATGTCAGAACATCAGTTTGAGAATTTTCAGTGATTAATCATTTGCTCTTTGATTTTCACCAGCAATATGAAAGATAAAAAATAAAATTTACAAAGTTTAAAAATAACAGGCATAATCAACTCAAAAAATATATGATTAACTGTTTTTTGTCAAATAACCGCAGCGAATCTGTGTATAAAAGTAACAAGAATCTAAATTTTTTTCAAACAATTGATAATCATCTTACCGCCTATCTTTATAAAAAACCAACCTTCCAAAAAAATACAGTAAAAAATCCCCAACGACGAAAAATCTCTCCCTCCCACTACTACATACTACCGCGAATGAGCCCCGGCGTTGGGTCTATATACCTCCTCCTGGTTTTTATTCGCCACGCGAACCGCGTGCGCAGACAGAGAGAGGTGGACCGAGTCGCGCAGGGACACGCAGACCGCGAAAATCAATACGCGCTTGCGAGAGAGCCTAGCGACACGACGCCACCGCGCTGCTCGTCAGCCAGAGTCTCGTGATGTGAAAGTACTGCTGATGGGGAGGTTAGGATATCAGCTTTTTACATAATCTGAAATTCTAACAAAAAATGAGCTCATTTTTTTTTCTATATAATGATAAATTCAAATTAACGTTAACGAAATTACTATATATAGTTCGTAGTAGAAATTGTTCTATGAGAATTAAGTGTATTTTATAGGTGTTACGAGAAATTATTATGACTTTTACTAGCAAACTTGACTATACAGTTGTATTCGCCAACAACTTGCATAAAGAGAGGGGAAATAAAATTCCCAACGCTTTATTATACACTTTACGATAAAAAAATCTTTAGAAGTAACTAATTTAAAACTTCAATGAGCGTGACGAGGAAAGAGTTTGTATAACAAGGGAAAACCTTATTACGAAATCCCCATTATATATCTGCGTGTCGGTAATTGCGACGCTTGTAGTAATTTAATGAATTAATGATTTGGAGTCAGAGCCGATAAGATACGAGGCCAGTAAATGCGACGAACATCTTTTTCTCGTGTACAAATCACTCGCTAAGTGCGTATAAAAAACGTACGTAAGAAAAAACGTAGCAAAGGCCGTGATTCTTCAGTCAGATAAAAAATACTGTCGAAAATACTAGTACTTTCTTGATATTGAAATGGGAAATTCCAATTCTGGCATGTCGCAGCTACATTATTCAGTTTATTTCCAATTATTCATTCAATTAATATTTCTGTAATGCGTGCTTTTTTTTTATTCTACTATATCAATGTGGTGAATGAGTAATGGAAAATCATTGGTCAATTGAAAATTATTTCTTTATTTTTACTATATAGACGTAATTTTAATAGCAAATTACGTCATTACCTAAAAAATCCTAACTTATTATTTTCACAATCACTTTATAATGAATTTTAAGAAAACCTCAACAACGACTTAAAATTCCTATGCAGGTCAACATTCCAATATACATATATATAAATATTGAAAGTGAAGATGATAATATATATACCTGCGTTTCCGTGAGATGAAGCGATGACGAGAACTCGGCCCTTTCAGCGATCGTCAGGTACTGCTTCTCGCGAAACTTCTTCTCAAGCGACAACAGCTGCTGCGTCGTGAATGGCGTGCGGGGCTTGCGATTCGGCTTGTGTTTCCTCAGCGTGCAACGCACTGGTCCGGGACCAGGACCTGGCAGTCGTATGTCACCTGAAATGCCGAAACCACGTGATAATTAAGTCTGAGGTATGAAAATTAAAGAAACATTGTAATAGTATTATTGTTATAATAGTCAAAATATTAGGGCATAACACCGTGGTAGAAATTCGTGTATCTCGAAATCGTCAGAATTCTAGTAAATAGATAGGAAAAATGACCAGTTAATTGCCTGTGATGAAACGATTTTTCTCCTATTATTCTCACATTTTAACCCTTTGACTCCTAGTGTTACTGTTATGTAACATGATATTAAAAAATGTTTCAATCAATATTTTGAAGTCATGCTGACTCAATTGGAAGATTATAGTATCTATTTGTTGTTGTTGCTTTCATGTTGAAAAATAAAAAAAAAAACAGAAAAAAATAAAAGAAAACAAAAAAAAACAAACAAAAAAGATTTTTTGTTATTTTTTATTAGTTACGATATTTTAGATACAATAAGAGTGAAAAAAACAATTTTGTATTAATGTTCATTGTTCGGTCCTGAAAAGGTTAATAGATTGGGACTAGAATGACATAACCTCAAAATTTTCTTTTTAATTTTTCTAACGAATTTGACATTAAATTGAAAAATAACCAACTTTAACTGATAGCTTACTAAAATATAATCAACATACGAAGGTCAAAAAAGCATTTACTATATCCCTTTCATAGATATTTCAAAAAATGTCTTTATTGTTATTATTTTCTGTCTCTCTTACTCTTCTCCATTATAACAAGCTTTTACTGGTCATTTATTTACTAAAAAAACCGACGAACTCTAATACCTCTTAAATAGATAAGAATTAGCTTGTTCCAATCTTCAATAAATTCATTCTATTTTTCAATCTATCAAATGTTCGAATATTAGGAGAAAAAGCGTTTCATCGGGGACTAAAAACTATAGATAAACGAAATAACCATTTAATAGGTAGAAAATATTTTGGATTTCCGTACCAGGGTCGTTAGACGAAGAAAATCGAATTAATAAAACTCAGAAAAGGATTCGTATATCTAAGAAAATATCAGTATATTACTTAAGAATATCACAGAGCCATTGCCTCAATATTGAAAGCTATATCTATATAAGTATACACACGACCACAAATTAACTAATATCTCAACGCTCGTATAATAATCTCTACTACGTCAACAGCTTCGGCTATCCGAAAATTAGAAATATTACTTTACCGATATATAACCACGGATGCGCGCGCGTGCAAAAAAAAAGGCCGCGATAATTTTTAATAGATTTCTTATCGACAGCCTCATCGTTGCCTCATTACTCAAGCTGAAATACCAACTCCCCCCCCCCTCCTTATATATACACAGCTACCCTTCTAATCGCTCTCTCGCTCTTGGCTATACCCGAAAAAGCACCGCGCGCCCTTATCTCGTCTATAATGAAACTTTTATATACGCGTGAGCGCGCGCCGGAGAGTTTATAGTGTCGCGCCCGGTATCACAGGCGTGCGCGTTACGCAATAAAAAAAAAGGCCGGTACACGCCGAGAGAGTAACTTATCTTATTATATATATATATATACACGCCCTGGCGCGACGAACACGTATATATACATTGAGTAGTGTGTGTGTGTGTACGTCACAAATCACTCGTCATTGAGAATATTCTTAAATTTCCGGTGTAATTGTGCGACACATCGCGTAGTATAAAATGCACAAACTGGTTCGATAAGAACGACGAGGCGGGATGGGATTTTTTTTTCCTTCGTGCGCGAGTGAAATGTGAAATTGAAAAGTCGGCGTGAATGGCGCGGAATAGAAATGTTACGATGTGCCGGTTTCTGCTGATAATCACCTTACTGATATTCACGAGCTCTAGACGCGTCTATATTAATATATATTTTATTTTTCGATATATACTTTGCAAAATCTCTTTAGAGACTTTTGCTATTACAGAGCTTATATACCATCATATATACGAAGAAGTTCAATATTATAATTAAAAGCGATAAAATAATATTTGAAGTATAATATTATTTTAACGATATACAACAATATAGCTTGATTATTTTCATTCGTAAAATATATATATATATATATTCGGATCATTGACATTTGAAATGCAACTTTTTATCGCTCTGTATGATATTATTAAGAAAAAAATCTTGACTGATTAAAAAATAATCATTAGAAATCCAACACGCCAAAAGATATAGAATAAACGAACCAAAATCAATCGAATGAAATCTACAAATACCAAAGGCAATGAAAGAAAAAAATATATGTATACATTACTCTTTTCGAGCGCAGGAAACACCGAGCAAAAAGCCATATAGCATATACTGTCGTTATTACTCACATACCACATCGGCGAGCATATACAGAGCCGGGCGGCGATTATCATTTTTATATCTCAATCCACGCCGGGCATTGCAGAATCTCTTTTACACAATTAGCCTCTTACTCGTCAATGCAGTTGACTTGTATTACATTATACGCGTGTATATAGATATATATACAGATCGGAAAAGCTTTCTGACAAATCGGCCGGTCGATCGGCGAAATGAAATAATTACAATTTACGTCTCCGCGCAATCTCGGTCGAGATATGGCGGTGTGGCGCGCGCGCGTATAGCCGAGCGAGAACCTAATTAACCAGGAGGCTTGGAAAAATCAGCGCTCGCGTCGCGGATTTATCGTCTCTTTATAAAATACTAATTATCTATCCTTCGCCTTCGTCTAATTCAACCCGCCGCCTTTCATTACGCAAAATCAAATTGCTCGCGTGCTGCGTCGACTTTTTTGGCAATGCGACTCTCATTATACCGGTCCGTCGTTGCTTCGCAGTATTCAATTACGATGGATTTCTTCTAACGCTATATGTGTTGTATGTATACATAAATATATATGTATTAATGCTGATACTACTTTCTCTCCCCCTATAGCGCGATAAAAATTAATAAATGCAACGTGGATGACGCGTATGAATCAATTATTAATTGACAGTGTTTAATTGACGCGAGCTCACTCACTATACGGCGTACGTATTATTGCTGTGTCCGCCGAGTAAATCGTCTTCCCTTTCTCTGTCTCTCTCTCTCTCTCTTTCTCTTTCTCTTTCTCTGTGCTAGAGGAGAGGAACGAGTTCAAGAGGGGAGGAGAGAAAAAACGAGTGATCGATGAGACGCGAGCGCCGTAGGAACAAAGTAATTAACAAATTAATGAGCCGCTATCTCCTCGCCTTTCCCGCGCGTCGTCTTCTTCTTCTTCTTTTTTTTTGGTACACCATAGAGCAGACAACCCCTTCCGCGGTCTGCGCGTTATATTATACGCGTGCGCGCGTGCGCGCGTGTGTGACTGACGTATGAAGACGGACGGTTTTAAATATCGCTTTCCCGGACCAATTAAGCGATCGTTGCGGACTAGAAGATATACGTGTGGGATAGGGATTAAACGCGTGTAAGATGTGCTCGTATCTGAAGGAATGGGAGGACGGATCTGCTTTGTACATATACGTTGTGTAGTAACCATAATTTTTCACTCGGCGAGTGCTGGGTTTTTTTTCTTTTTTTTTTGTTAACTTGCGGATTCGAGGAGATATATGTAGTACTCGGCGTAATTAACAGTATATTTACAAATTAATTTTTCTCTGCAGTTGGTGCAAAGAATGAACGATTTAATGATAACGCTTTTATAATGGGGATGAAAAATAAGCTTTCTATACCTGCGGCAGTAAATATTATAGTAAATTCACTTTTAAGAATTTCTAGAGTGGACATACTTTTACTTTCTAAGAAATGATTTATCTTATCGGTTGTGGAAAAAATTAATAAAGAAATTCGTCGAAAGATTTGTATAATGAAATTAAAATCAGTAAATAGGTTATTCTTGTAGACAAAGAATTTGTTGTCGAGAAGAATTGATTATTAATCATATATAATATGTACATTTACAGGGATGTCGAAGAAATATCTGTCGGGAGGCTTAAAAATACGACCTTATCGGGAGATTTATTGAAAACTATACCGCAACGAACTCATGAACTTATACGCGAGAGAATTAATTGAGATAAAAATGTTTAATTTAATAATATAATAACTCAGATTTAACGGCCGGAAACAAATTTCATTAGTTTATTGCTGATTGATACATATATATGTATATAATTTTCAATATTATTAAATCGAGATGTGCAATAAAAAGCGGTGAATATCACTTTATGAAACATTAAATTGAACGCGTAAAAATGTGAGCACGAACACACATTCCATCGCAAATTTCGAAACGCATAACTTTTGTGTGGTATAGGATAATTCTGCATATAATCGGGGTAATAAGGAACCGAAATAAACGAGATTCTCAATCGTTAGATTATTATCAATTACAGAACGCAATATTTACAATAATTAAATAATCGATCATAAAACGAATCGTATAATTTTAATACTTGCATGCGTAAACTTCTTTATTAACCGAACATGTGTAATTTAGCTTTTTCTTTTTTTACAATTAAATTCAAAAAGTATTTCAATACTTTTGAGCTCGTTAATAATGTTCTGGTTGTTTAATTATATTTAATGATGTAAACCAAGTTTTCGAGTTTTTATCAATTGTTTCTCGTATATAAATTTACTTAATTAAAACATACTTCGTATTATCATACCAGTGATATAATTGTACATATTATTGCGTTCTTTTAGCAAAAAGCATTTATACAAATTTGAAACATTAATCTTGTTTCTTTTCGTAATAATGATAAAAACTTTATTTATAGTCAAAACACAGTTCACGTGACAAAGCTTTTACTTGATGATTTCTAATTATCAAGGTAAACAGATTCTACTTATCAGGTTTACGTAATTTCCTAAAATTAAACAGAAGAGTTATTTACTTCAAATTAGCTTGTTGTCGTTGTTTCTGCGAATAATTAGCCGATGCAGTAAAGGTTTTGTGAAATCCTCTTTTGGAAAAAAAAATTCTAAGACAAAAGAGAAAAGACAAACAATATTTTATATGGGATTAGTTTATCCGAATCACGTATAGTCACGCGAGTGGTATAACCTTAGAAAAATAGAAACGTGCGACGCAGGCATATATAGGTTATGTCACCTAAACAAACCTTGTCAAATTCTTATATTCAATTAATGATTTACTACAATTTTTAGTAATAACTTTAAATTAATACATAAGAACAAAAACCTAAAAATTTCCAAATGTATAAATCTGAAATACGTTACAGATTCTGTATTACTACCCTTGACTCTTATACGCGGAGAAAAAAATCCTTGACAAATATCGTCGTAACTAGTCCAATTCTTTAAAAAAACAACTATAAGATCAATCAAAAGATCCCTACTTAAGCTGTAATAATCCCCCGAAAATTATCGGCACAGAACTACACTGCATTTATTCAAATAATACCTAAAAAATTGCTTACTATTCGCAAAAACCGAGCATCCTTGTCTCCTCAACAGAATAACATTTTTACATAACATACCGGACCTCGCGTTCACTCCGATTTCACTCCCCGCACACGTACATCTAATTCATTACACCTCTCTAGAAAGTTTACATACACACACACACATCTAATCTCTTCCCAATAAAGGTCTCTTTACCGCATTCCCCGCCTAATAACCGATTTCCTCGCTCCTCGAGAACTATCACCAACCATCCTACCCGGAATCACATCACAGCAGAAAGAGAGAGAGAGAGAGAGAGAGAGAGAGAGAGAGAGAGAGAGAGAGAAGAGATGTCTGCACGTACCTCATCCTCCCACATATGGTCACTCGTTCGTTCGCTCCACCTCACCTCGCTCACTCTCTGTCGTAATCTTTATATACCTCTCTCTCTCCGCGGCTCCTTCCCGGGATTTTCCCCACATTCAAATCCGCGGGCAATTAGCGCGCGCGACACGTCGTCACTGATTCAAATTCTACGCGCGACTTTTCTCTCTCTCTCTCTCTCGCGCGCGCGAGCGTAATGAGAAACTCTCGGTGGCTTTCCTAGAAAGAAATCGCACCATTACCGCACGCGCACGCGCTATGGGGGTACTCGCGACGTATAAAGGTATATATACAGCTGTGTGGTCGTCGTCATCTCGTTGTATGTGTGTATGTGTATGTATTCGAACGCACCACGGGATGATAGAGTCATACATATAACGCGCTCGCCCAGGGTACATCCATAATGCAGGGAGGGGTTGTGGCTCTGGTAGGAGAAGGAGGAGGAGGAAAAAGCAAGGCTTGTTAGTGTCGTCTACGTTCTTTCAATGTCTTTCGCACGAGAGGAGAGACAGAGAGAGAGAGAGAGAGAGAGAGAGAGAGGGATGTTGGTGAGGGGGTATGCGCACGCGCGATCGATCGATCGCGGCTGGGTTAATAAAAGCGAGAGTATAAATATATGATTGGTGCGAGATGCTTTCTATGTGCATATGAAGAGTTTTCGTGTTTTTTGCTGGTCGATTTGTGCTTCCATGATACTATGGGCAATTGGACGATTAAATTATTTTATCAGTGTATGTGGTTGGAGGAATGTCGGCATCAATATTTTATAACAGGGGTTTGTTTATTTTGTAGTATTTTTAATTTTGTTTGCATGGGCATGGTTAATTATACAAGTGTTATTCGCAATAAATCTATCTGATTGATTCTCTGTACAATGAGTATATAGTAAAATTAAATACATTTTATTGATCATTTTTTCTGTGCCTTCCTATATATAAAAATGTGCTAGACATATTTTATTTCATTTAAATAATTCTATTTCATATTAAACCACAAGCTATTATCTTTATGGTTTGAATGAATTTCACCTAAAAGAAACCTTACGTGGTAACGTTATCACTCTACACATACACTATACTGATACTCATTTACAGCGCCAAAATCAGAATCCGAATAAAAAAACATTTAGAAACAGCTATATAACCACACTCGAAACCGAAAAAATTCCCACATCCTTAGCTCGGCAAAAAGAAGCTGCGACAATTAATTTCAGCGCTCGCCTTATAAACCCATTCGCACTTACGCGATTGGCTGCAATCTCAAGCGCATAAAATTATAACTTCATCGGAGCGCGCACACATCGGGCGAAAACCCACCGTAACTCGTCTGCTAATTACACCGTAATAAGCCCGATACGCGCAACGCTTATCGGAAATTAATTAAGCGCGCGTTCCCGAAGGGGATAAGACAGCACCCTGCAGCATATATACACCTTGCTTTGTTCGAATAATTCGGCAACCTCGCATATATATACATGTATATAGGTACGTATAACACTCTCAACTCATATAGCAATAAAACGAGTAGCTCGAGGATAAGTGGAAATGATATATAGCGCTTGAATCAATGATAAAGACTCTCGTAACGCGCGTGCGCGCAATTAAGCACCTCGACGTTGGTATATATACAGTGGATCTCGCGAGTGAGTGAGCTTGAATCTTTTTTGCGGATCAATAAAGCGCCGGTAGCGCCACTAATCTCTGGAATTTTTTCGAGCTCGAACTCAAGAGAGAGAGAGAACGTGGCAAAACACGTAGGCGCGGACAGGACAGGCCTTTAATTCGCATTCCCGTAGCGCGTGGGTTGTGATGTATAGGTGCGTGCATACGTAGTTATATAGGTATATACATGTATGCGTCGTCTATGTAATATACCTATACGCGTGTACGTATAGGTGTACACGTATATATATATATATATATCTATCGGTAGTTATACCGCGTGCTCGCGTTTGATACAGCAATGCCTACGCGCGCATATAATATCAGCCTCTCTCTCTCTCTCTCGCTCTCCAGTCTATAGGTAGCCGGTATATATACGGTAGTAGTAGTAGTAGTAGTAGTCGTCGTCGTAGCAGTAGTAGTAGTGGCACTTGCGCGTGAATTACGATAAAAGGTCCTCGTATGCACGCGCATGGCCTATAACGACCGTATCTTTTCACTTATCTAATTCGCAGTCGCGCTCGCGCTCGCTTGCTCACGTCGATTCGCGGGGCGTCATGCGAATCGCGCCCGCTACTAATTGGACCGACTCGATCGCATTAAAGTAAATGAAATGTATATACGCGGGAGCGTGTGGCCTTAATTATATTCATGGCCCGACACCGATATTTCCATGCTCAATGCCGGGAGCCGTACAACATTATCAGCGAGAAGGAAAGAGATGTGCGATGATTTCTTTTTTGGTTTTTGTTTTTTCTTTTTTCTTTTTTGGTGAGAAAAGACCGGTTTTCGCGCGAGTGGGTGATGTAAGGAAGAACCGAGTGTTGAGATTTGATATTTGAGAGAGAGACGAGTTATTTCGAAGAGTTGATTTGTAAGGTGCTGATGCGTGTATTATATGGTACTTTAGTAATGAGGGATATTAATCTTTGTGGAACGATGGATGTAACAAACGTTTTCGTACGACTGCGCAGTTTTTAGCGCGAGTATACGAGTGAGTATATACATCATGGTTTCTTTGAGATCTTGGAGAAAAATTTATATATTTACCAGAGGAATTATCGGCAGTGTACGTTTAAATTTTTCCTCTTCTTTTTTTTATAATGAAGGTATAGTTTAACTGACAATATAAATGACCATAATGGTGAAACGTCCCATTTACCGCAAGAAACTTCCGCACGGTTAGAAGGAGGCGCACGTTTCTTCCGAGTTGGTAGATGAAGAAGCAAACCTCATCCTTCTTTTCTAATTAAAGAAACTTGGTTCTCCTGCTACGTGCAAGCTATAAAATTCAAAATGCAAGCCAGCAAGCACATCGACTCGCTTAAAATTCCATCCTGTTCAAGACCCGGCAAAAGAAGAAAAGCCACCTACTTCCCAATCCATCGAGTCACCCTATAACCACATACCCATCACCGAATGAAACCTCTCCCCATTTTGGTGCCTCTCACTTCCGCGCATCCTCTTTCTCTCTTTCCACACCTCGAGTATATAGCACTGCTGGTAAAAATGTTCTTGTTTTGGCGTGAGCGAGCGTCCGTGCGCAGGTGCCGACGGCGGCAGTGGCGGTGGTGGTGGCTCTCGTTAGGGCTTCCTCGAAACTCGTCCGACTGGTTACCCGTGTTAAGTGCAAACATGGCTTCCTCTCTCTCTCTCTCTCTCTTTCCCGCGAGAGAGAGAGAGAGGGAGAGAAAAAGGCGCGGAAAAGTCTCGAGTGCAATCTCTATGCGGTATATACCTAATGCGCTACAAATTCGACGCGCGCGCGCGTACTCGCGCGAGAGCTAATTATGAGATCGGGATGCTGTGAGAGCTGCAACAGCACTGCAGCTGCGTTTCCGGGAATCAGCGCCGGCGGCTCATTGCGATGCACGATGCGCGCGAACGTGTGTGCGAGCAATGCCCATGTGTGTAGATATATGAGAGAGAGAGAGAGAGAGGAGGTATCGTTGCGCCCGCTCGCCAGGTGAAAGCCACCGCCGTTGCCGAGTTATCCCCACTATACCCGAGCTGGGTAGCGGACGAGCCGCCGAACAGTGAGAGGTAAGGAGAGCTAATAAATGTGTACTTAATGTCAACAAAACGATTTTCCCCGGTGACCTGTACACACACACACACACACACACACGAGCGTGTGGAACGCGATATTTCTCAAGAGAGAGACCGACCTCCTCCCCGCCTTTTTTTCTTTTCACGGGGATTATGATGTGGGAGTGTTTGTTGGATGATGTTAGCTGATCGGCAGATGTGACTGAGAGAGCTTGGGATTATGCGTGAGTGTATATGTGCAGTGTGGATGGTAATCGGGTTTAAGGATTAGCGGATAATGGACGTTGCTGATGGATAAGGTGACATCATTCGAAGATGATGTAGTTATTATTATATAGTTAGTTGTGGATCGTCGTGCTTTATTGAATGTTCAATTTTACTGATCATTTATTTGGTCACATGTGTTAAAAATTAATGTATATGAGTCTATGTGAATGTCCGGTCTATTTTGGTCTCCTAAAACGCCATTCATTACTCGCGCCATGTTCTTTCGTCATTACGGAAATAGTCAAAACAAAAGTTCGATTGTTTGTAAAAAAGAAGAAAATGGAAAACCGGATGTACGTATAATGAAAATTGTATCTTAACTCGACGCAGTAAAACGCTTTGTTAAGATCGCCGAGACGCTAAATTCGTTTATCGCGCCGGTTGCGATAGCCGATAATAGGAGTATCTTATGACGACAATGTAATCGTTGATGAAGACCTCAAGCAAAGAATTCGAGATCAACTTGTACTATTGTAAATACGGTATACGTAGCGATAATGCGCGTATCTGATGCTCTAATCTCGGTGAGGTTAAAGTTTGCAATCGCTGTGAAAACATTGTAGCGTGATGCATTACAAGGTAAACTAAATTATGTGTAATTTATCAGTACAAATAGAAAAGAATATGTCAATTAAAGATAACTGCAATTTGCGATAAGCCATGATCCGCTCTTTAATGGTTGCACTCTATTTTTATATGCCGACGATATCGAGTCAGAGCAAACATTGTTATCATTGTTGATACCTTCGCGTTGTTCACGGCTAATTTTCCCTAATTGACAGTTGTGTACAATGTGGATATTACAGTTGACACGCATGTCGAGATTAACAATGATATTTGCGTTACCATGCCAATGGCTTTTGGTCTGTGTAGTACGTTTATTTATAACACCATGATACGCAAAATCATGGGGCCAAATAAAGCGCCGTATATCACACATGATTGGATTGAATTAAGTGATGAACTAAGACAATAAAGTATTGGTTCAACTAGATCAATATACTGAAAAATATACGTTAATGCCCACTTATCTCTTCTCCCCTATGTTCAAACTTAAGCCCTCCAAAATATCCCCATAGCACACACTCGCTGTAACCCAAACCCACCACCCAGTAAAAGACAAACAAAGCTGCTGCTCTCTTACCGTTCGGGCTCGTCGGCCCACCGTGAGGATTGTAGAGGCTGTGAGGATTATGCGGGTGCGGTGGTGGCGGCAGCCACGCAAAGCTCGCAAGCGAGTGCGGGAACCCGGGTGACGTCCAGCTGCCGGGTCCGCCCGCGCTCATGTAGGGACCCGTGGGCCTTTGCACACCCGGATGGATGGGTTGCGGAACCACGGGACTGGACTTCTCCTCCTTCTCCGGGCGTTTGTCGTTGCTGCAGTCGTCCGAGTCCATGACGTTGAGATCCTCGTCGTCGCTGCGCACCTCCTGATCGTCGTCCAGGAGATGATCGTCGGCGCCTTCAAGCGAACGCTCGGTCGAGTCGGCGCTACGCTCGTCGAATTCTCGCACCGGCCTCAGTGAAGCCGGTGACATTGGCGACGAACGGCCACCACCCGTCATTCGTTCGTCTCTTATAACCGTTGTCGCGGTCGTCGTCTCTGCACGTTCCTCATCCTGACGCTGCTGAAGCAATTCCCGCCTCAGTTCGCCCAGTCTCGCGGGGGACAGCCTTGTAGCATTCTGGGAGTCTTTAGCATCCGACGGATGACTGCCGCCTGTCCTGCTGAAGTCCTTTGCGACTATCAGATGTTGCTGTGGTTGCTGGGACAGACGCTGACTGGGCTGGTGCGCGGCAAACGGACCGACTAGCGTCTGAGGACTCAGCCTGGCCAGCAGTTCCCTACTGGGAATCTGCTGCTGCTGATGATGATGCTCGAGGATGAGGTCGCGGTAGCACTTGCTGCTTTCGATCGCCTGGATGCTGGCTTCTATACTGGCTGATGAGGGCGATCTCCGGGTGCCGCTGAGCAGCGAGTCGACGCTGAAACTTATCTTGCCGCTGCGCTGTTTGAGGCTGCTCGAGGCAGTCGGTGCCGGCGACGAACCCTCGACCACCATCTCGTGTTCCTGCTGCTGTGCTTGTTGCTGTTGCTGTTGTTGCTGGCTGTTGTTGCTGCCGGCCTCCTGCTGCTGCATGACGATAATGGCTGGCTCGCTGCTACCGCTCATGTCCTACGACCGCACGACGTCATCGCTGTGTGGCACTAGGAGCTGCTGCGTCGGCGGCCCGTCGGCTGAGGGGTGGCCATATTGCCACTCTCTGCTCTCTGACCTCCTCTTATTCTCCGGCTCGTTAACACCTCGACTTTCGCTGCAGCTACTATTTCGCTTACGCCACACTCACGCACGGTACACGTCAGTCCTTTTATTTTCTTCTATTTCGGGCGCCACTGGCTAACGACACGCGTGGGCGCCATTGTCAGGATTAGACGGCAGAGGCGAAGGTGAGGGTCGCCCTCAACTCCGTATCACTGTCCTCGCGCATGATTATCGCCGTCGGGGGGCGCAGAGGCCCGTCCTCGTCGTCTGCTATCCGCGCTGCTGCGGCGCAGCCGTCTCTCTATGTGTACACCGGAGCCAACGCGCGATCGATCCGCGCGGCTGAGGGAGAAAGAGAGAAAGAGAGAGAGAGAGAGAGAGAGAGAGAGAGAGAGAGACAGACGCACACGAAAAAGCGCTGCACCACCAGGGGAACGTGTGTGCCCCTACTGGCTACTGCTGCTGCTACACGCTACTATACGCGCGCGACGTGTGTGTCGCGCGGCGACGGGCTCCGCGATCAGGCTCGGAAACGGCACTGATTACCGGCTGCCGCTGCCGCTGTGCCGCGCTTCGCAGAAGGAGAGGCGACGACGGGATAGCCGAGTGGGCCGCCCCCGCGCGCTTCGGCGGCCGCGGTGCGGACGGGTTCGCGCGGTAGCGTTCGGGCCACGCCCAGCGGTGCGACGCTAACCAATCAGTGAATGTGCTTGCCTCCACGGGTGGGGGGCTATCAGGCGCGAGCGCTCGCTGCTCGGAGTGGGGGCCGAGCGCGACGCTGGTTCGGGGAACGTGACGACTCCTAATTGTCTAATTCCCGGGCACGACGCGCCAGCGCGAATTGATTGGCAATCCTGTGCACGCGCGCGCTCGCTAGCGAGCGCACCTCTATTGGGAACGGCCTCGTTGTCCGCTTGAATTGATAGCGCGCTCAGGAGGGGAGGAGGGGGAGGTGTACGAGGAAGCGAACGGGGGATTATTAATATCCGACCAGAGCGCGTCGCGAATTCGATTTATAATGATCGCCATTCAACGCGGCGGCAGCTAGAGAGAGAGAGAAAGAGAGAGAAGGGACGCTTTTGATGGCGGAATTTCGCACGCGCGGGAGGCTGACTTTATACTCGCGTATTTTAATTTATCCGCGCGTTGGTGAGAGGGAGACAGAGAGAGCGAAATGTAGTTCGCCGCGCTCGATTCGCGAGCGAGGCTTTGAAGTGTCGCGAGGTTTTTAGTGGGGGGTTTTGAAGTTCGTAATGGCGGTGGTTAATGTTGATTGGTAGTAATTTATCGGAGTTTATGGGGTGGAAATTGAATAAGCGACGTGTATTGCGAAATTTCAGCAGTATGCATAAAGTAGTACAGCTTTATATGTTTTTTTGGGATACTTTTTAAACATTTGTGGTCAATCATTAAGCCAAATACGAACATGATATATTGTAATTATATTTTGTTTAAACATAGATATTTCGGTAGGACGTGATTGTTGTGACATTTTAATGATCCGCTTTTTCATAATCTTGAAAATTATGGAATTGCCTGGGGAGGAGCCTACATAAATAGTTTTAATTTGTTACAAAGGTTAAAGAACAGATTACCAACTATTATACGGAAAAATAAGTTCGTCACTAATAATTTACTACTAATGCTAGGGTATTAGTATTTCTTTTAGTTTATTGTATAGGGTATCGCTATCCTGCCAATAATATTTATCTTATCAATCTAAACTTTCTAGCGACTATCTGAACGTTCAATTCATTGCTAAAAAACTTGAGGTTGTTATCACTTAACACGATTTAATTCGATTTCTTTTTGAAACTGTTAACAAAATTAGGTCCGATGGTTGTAACTAGACCAATTATAGTTTCTACTACTATTTAAAAATAATAACATAATAAAAACTTTGTTACATATATCCACGTTGGTCAAATGTCAAACATTCATGTTTTGACTTACCTAGTTGGGATATAACTACCTTAAAGTAACTAATCGATGGTAAAACTTTTGTTAAAGATATACCTAAATATTGGAAAGAGGAAAATATACAATATATAATATATTAATACAAATTTATTTCCTTATAGAGGATTAAGTAACTCTCGTTACAATTCGGCGCAAACTGACAATTTAGATAGACATGTGTTAATAGCTTTCATGTACCAGTATAACACGTTATTACTCAGATATTTTTTTTTTTATGTTTTCTAAGATATACATTTTGTAAGCATTAACTTGTTGTAATACACCTGCTTGTGCACAAGTTCTTTTGTGTATCTTTGTAGGACTTACATCGGTAATCTATTACACAAATACTGCGTAAAGCTGTCAGTTCTAGTACAAATGTGGGGGTGCTGTTTGAATATATATATATATATGGATGATTCTCTATCAAATAGAAAGATCGAAAAATAGATTTACTTGAAACTTCGAGAGAACGTTCTATTTTATGTAAAGGATGCCGGAGAACTTTTCCAGATTTTTTAAAATTAATGTTTTCGAACTGTGTTATGTCAAAGTTAATAATTTTAGCATTTTTTGGATTTTGGCTGATTTTGATTAATTTATAACTTCCCAGGGAAAAATTTTTCACGATAGACATAAGAATAGTTTTTTTTGTAAAATTTTCTCAGTTTTTCAATTAAAATACTTTCAAAGCCATACGAATATACTTACATATGTGCAAGTGAAAGATTAAAATGTTGAAAATTGAAAGTTCGCGCGCGACTCTCTCCACCTTTTTATTGTACAAAAGTGTGAGTGTAAATGAAAAAATGGGATAGGATCGTTTTTGAATCTCAAAAAATTCATCTAGTTTTTGATGTCTCAAAAAAGGCTTACACAGATCTGAAAACACATATTTAATTGTTACGGAAAATTATAGGAAAAAATTTGTATGTAAAATACTTCAGATTTTACCTTGTATTTTTCCGTAGAATTTAACTATATTTTTTCGGACCTGTGTAAGCTTTTTTTTGTGGCATCAAAAACTAGATGAAATAATTATTCTTATGTCTATCGCGAAAAATGTTTCCCCGAGAAGTTATAAATTAATCAAAATCGGAAAAAATGCAAAAAATGCTAAAATTGTCAACTTTGACATGACACAATTCGAAAACATTAATTTAAAAAAATCTGAAGAAATTCCCCGACATCCGGTACACAAAATAGAACTCTATCTCGAAGTTTCAAGTAAATCTATTTTTGTTGACTGCCCAATTTGACAGAGAATCAGGCATGTATATACATATACACCTATATAAACTAAGTGCAAGTAACTGGATTAATCGTATAGTTTGTTCATGTTAAACTCTTTGGAGAACACATTAGAATCACTTTCAAATAACATTTGAAGAAATATTTCATTTGATTAACAAAAAGAGCTCTACAATAATATTTCTATGATATATTTCATATGCTCTGAGAAAAAAGTTTTGTAAAAATTACCAAATTTTTTTTTGAAATTATCAAAAACTATAAAGATCAACACAAATTACAATACTGTATTGTAAATTTTTCTGTGGGAACTTTACGAGATAGAATGGTAATTTTTACACATCTATTAGTAATTTTTATTAAACTTTTTCACTGTATAAAATCACTATATATACATATTGGCAGTAACGTACACATAAATGGATAAAGTCGAACCAAAAATAGTTCAATTTTTATTTCACTCGTCCTTAGAAAACTCACAGTCTGGTCCTCAATAACTTTTGTAGTATGCAAACAACCGAACATTAATCCCAGAAAAAAAAATCCTCCAACCTCATTACCATCTTTTTTTTATACACTCCATATCTTCAACCTCCACCAACCACATGCGTCACTCTAACCCTCCAGCTCCGAAAACAATCCCTCGTCAACGTCCTCTGAAATTGATTCTCCTCTCACTTGAGGTTCCTGAAATTGTCCACAGACACGCGAACCACACTCAGTCACCATTTTCTAATCCACTAAGTCGTCTTCGTCGTCATCGTCGACAGCAGCAGGTCCTTCGGGACAAGCGACTCGCGTGAGATTATAGACTGCTGCTATATGCAGAGCTGCTTAACGAAATCTCGTTAGGAATTAGCGTCAACGGGGGGTGAGAATCTCTATGAAATTTACCCGCCCACAAGAGAGCGGGGTCAGTAGGTCTCCAGGACGATCATGGGCTTAGACGCTGAGGTCGTTCCCAGTTGGTAAACAATGATGATTTTTGAGGATCACAAGCGGGGAAGTGGTTATAATTCACGCTTTGTAAGGAATATGTATTTTGGGTGGCAGAGGTAGTATAGAATTATGGTGGCTGGGAAAATTGGTGGAGGTTTACTGGTCGAGGAAATTGAAGTTAGAATTTTTTTAATGTTTAAATTGATTTGTCTTGCTTTATTGTAAAAAAAATACGGCAGCAAGCAGCTATAATAGCAAGTATTCTTAATATATACACGTCTTTTTATTAAGATTTTAAATAGTCTTTGTTGAAGATATTTATGATCAATATATGTTTTTTTTATTTACTGTTTACTTAACTATAATTTACGATGTAAAATATATGAAAATGGTCTCATTAAACTCACATACGTCTATTTTAATGAATAGATGAAAAAATATTGAAGTCCAAAAAAAAAGATAAATATAGATCTATGTTCCTATATTTTTAGTTTCATAGCGCCTGATGCCCATTAAGAAATGAAAAACTCTAGATTCATCGAATAATCAACCATACTAAGCATTGTTTTCCAAATCTGTCCTTCATTCTCAAAATCACAAATCTCCTTTATAGCACATAGCACAAAGCAATCACCGTGTTCATCAATTTCGCGATGAATCATATAAATCTTTCGCATCGCGTGTCTTTACGAGGCAAGAACTCACATCCACGACATTGTCATGCGCAAACACCTCTCACTCTGCCAATTATTTTATTTGTATATATATAACCCTCTCGGAGTTGATGAAAAAAATCATCCTTCAGTGTTTGTGTACACGTATACACACACACACACACTCACGAAGTTTTTCTCCTCTGGAACCGTGCGAAACGCGACGAGCAGCTCGTAGCAGCAGCAGCAGCAACGGCACATAAGTGGGCATAAATAGGCGCTCGCGCGCAGTCTATTAAAGCCTGAGGCTCCTCTCGGCAGTTAGTGAGTTGGCAATCCAGTTTAGGTACAAAATGGCTGTCGTTTAGCGAGGATTAATGGTCTCAGTGCTCACGCGTGCGCACGCACGCCAACGAGCGGCAGATGCATTCAGGAGAACAGGAGGACTCCCCTCGCGTTAACCTCATTATGTACACCTATCTAGCTGTGGCCTCCATTATGCTCTTTTTATATACACACATATACACACACATATATATATATATACTCGTATACGAGCTTTCGTATTTGGGAGCGGCGTTTAGCTGGGCGTTTCACGCTCGAGTGGCTCCCCTCTCTCGGACTCCTTTGTGCGCGCAGCAAGCAGGCACTTCATATTATATACACACACACACACATGTATACGCACGTACGATGCTGTGCAGCGCGCGTCGTTGTGCCGTGCGAGTATTATAAAGCCCGCTGACAGAGATTTAGAGTGTATTTAACGTTGAATTAGCGGAGGGACGAGTCGCTGCCAGTGGCGCGGCCATTATTCGCGCCTAATAAGATAGAGCCTAATCGATTGACTCTATCCTGTATATGTATATAACGTCAAGCTTCCGCGAACGATGACGACGATGATGATGATGATGATAATAAAAAGAGCCGCGAGTATGATGTGCGCGTTACACACGCTCGAAGTGGTGGGAAAGTGTCCACCCCCGCTTGCACGCGTCACTCGTGCGGCGCTAATAGCTTATGAAGTCGTTTAAGTAGGGGGAGGGGGAGGTTCTACGCGTATAGGTTCAAAGGTACCGGTGTATATATACTGCGCGGTTGATGGCTTTCGGATGCGACGAATGCCTGTATCGTATGTACTGATTTTATACTAAAGACGCGACGAAAACCGTCAATGGGGATTGAATGATACACGCAGCGCTGGGAATTATTTTTATTCGAGTAGGAGTAGTGGGTAGTTGATCAAGGACACTCCCACATTTTTGGAGAATATTAGTAAAAAGTTACTAATAGAGTATTAAGATGAATACCGTACGTACACTGAGAAAAGAGATGTAATAAAAATTACTATAATACATAGTAATGCTGAGACATATCTTGCAATATCAAAATAATTATTATGTTTTATGTATAGTAAATTTTACTATGTACATAACAATTTTTACTATAAAACATAATAATTCTTTTGATATTACAAGTATGTCTCCACGTTATACTATGAATTATAGTAATTTTTATTACTTCTCGTTTCTCAGTATATATACGTTTAATGTTTATATAGGAAAAAGGCGAAAAATCAGATTTGACTGTCATCCATATAGCTGTTGTTGGCTACTATACAATAACTGGTGAGTTAAGCACATTTCCAAAGTGTATAATTTTCGGTTTTCTTACCTGCAAAGAAGCTTACAAGTCAGTGGCTGATCCGGATCTAATCATTAACTTTAACTTATTTTTGGCTCAAGGTATCTTTGACAAGCGGTAAGAGGATTTTCGTACGGGCGAAGTATAGTCTGTACGCGCTCTATCCTATTAAATTTTAGTCGTCTCTCATATAAATATAACAAATAGAACTGATTCACGGTATAGAAGCTAGTCCAGCAATTGGTGATACAATTTTAGATTCGCATTTATGCATATACTTGTAAGCTGGAGTAATCTTATTCCAAAAATAAAAAAATATGCTACATTCTTAAGCGTCGATTCAATAAACTTACCCTCATACTTTTATTCTAAATTTTTCTTTTCTAAAAAGAGAGACACCTCTTTTTTAACACAAATATTTCAATTAGAAAAAAAACATTTAACTTAAGACTTACACCTTTCCTCTCCCCATACCCTAGCCCAACCCCCATCCCCTCCACGTCAATGGTAAGTTTATATACTGACACACACACACACACACATACACACTCGACTTCTCCGTACCCTCCTGATCCGACTCTAAAATCCTCACGTCGACTTTTTCCCCTTCACCGCGCACTCGCGCTTGCTTGGTTCGCGCGCGTGTGCCGCCCGTAATGTAAGTAATCTCATGCCACGCACACCCCCGTCCTCTGCGTATACATACATTCGATCTATTCGAAAAAGCAAACAAAAGGCCAGCCCCAGCTAATCTGCAAAAACATAAGTCGACGACGAACGCCTCTCGCCTTTCGTCGTGGTTACCTGTGGTGCGTTTAGCAAACGCTTTGTACGTGTCTAACGAGCGGCATTGTCTAGTTAAACTGTGGGCCGGTTGAAAGTGCATTCGCGCGTGTGTACAAACGAGGATGCGCCCTTTAGGGAATTTGGATTACGCGAGCTGAGGAGGTTGGATGCTGGGCGGTACTATACTGCTGCGCTCTGTGTGTATAAGCTGCCGTCGCGTGCGGATGGAGGTTTTCGAGGCGAGATGTTGGTGGTAAAGAAAAAAATAACAATACTTGGCTTGGTAGCATAGGTATTTCGTTAGATTTTCTGTTTTAAACAGTAATAGTGGGGTTGGAAGTGAAGCCAAGCTGTTCTTGACATTGCTGGTTGACTATATGGTTATAGGTAAATGGTTGGGAATGTGAGTTTGTTCTCATACTGAAAAACATAATTTTGATCGAGCAAGCTTTAACAAAAGACATTGGATTTATATTAATAAGCGTTAAATAATTTATAAATTCCTTGGCTTCACGTGACGAATAAAACGTACGAGGCTAATATTATATTCTGTAAAGTATATAGTATATAGTACCATTATAATTATTAGCTTTAGGCAAAGATATTAGGTTTCGTAGAGAAAATTTATTTTAATTTAATTTGTATCAATCAATTTGTTACAAAATCTTAAATACAAATAAACACTACTGTTACGAGTGTAATATCACAAATTTTTATAACTAAAGGTGACGGAACCCAGTTTTGAATCAGGTACGCCGACTCTCGAGTAAGTGACACATTTTTTTAAATCGATTTTATACGATTTTTTGTATTTTTAAATAATCCTCTATCATGCAATCAGAACAGAAAGTGATAAGGTACACTCTTTTTCTCAAACGAGCACAAGAAAAAATGCTATAAATCCATTTTCTCAGAATAATTATGTATCTGCACTTTTTTCATTCAATGTTGAACAAACCTAAAAATTTAATACAAAGAAGAGTATAGTATACAAACTACATTTGTACCTCACCAATCTGATAAATTTGTGACGAAATTCCATATTTAACAATTAAGATAAGTTTGCTGGATATAAAGGTATGGTACCTGAAACGGATAGGTTATAAATTACGATTGAGACCGGAAAAACCATAGGTATAACTACACTAAAATATTTTTTTATTCCCGGAATAACCATATAAATGAAAGTCGCTTTCTGAGACATAACTGCTAGTTGATTTAGTAACTGTGGTAATAAAGTATTATTAAGATTCTTATATAAAAAAGTCATGACCGGATGTTGTGAAGCCAAGATAAACGTTATGTGATTGGTTCATGTAGTCCGCATACGTCTAAGTCAGGAAGTCGAAACGTCTTCCAGGTTAGGGCGCGCAACGCGCGCTGTTCAAATCTCTAGTATAAAATAATATACAGGACTACATTTAATATTATTTGTCTTGATGTTGAACACCAATGCGAATCTAAGACCTCGATTTTCTTGGAATCATAAAATGTGAAAATATATGGTTATTCCACATAATGGGAAGCCACAGAATTGTACTCCTTGATTTTTTTTATTCCATCTATTCGTACGGATATAGATGCGATCCATCCGTAACTCAACGGTTTAAAAAATAAAAATTTCACATAACGAGTGTATTCGAGCGCTACAATGGAAAATAATAATTTTTCTTATGGAAAACTAAAGCTTATAAGAAAAATATTAAGAAAAGTTTCTCTGAAGTATTGTAAATTTCAATTTTAATCTATTTGGACCTAATATTAAAGTTCATTATTTTTACAGGGTCAATGAAACTAAAATATAAGTGTAATACTTGTATTAATTTTATGTTCAAAGTACTTAATTTAAGTTAATTTTAATACTTCAACCAAAAGCTTTTGATTAATTTTAATAGCATCTGCATAACATCAATTAGATATGCAAACGTTTATAGTCATGCAAAAGTAATACACAATTCGTACTGCTACATTCTTTTCTCCATACAAAACCATCCAAACTCTCGAACACGATAAAACTCGTATTATACTAACAGACTCTCTTTATCCCCGCATCAGCTGGCCCATAACTTAACCAACAATTTGTGCGAGTTAAGTAAATTATAAAGCGATTCACTATATACACTGCCTTACGCAGGCATATCACTCCACAAAAGCCAGGCATTCTGACATACACTCGACGCGCACGCACAGTGCGACATCACTAGACAGAAAAACGTTCTCTCTTCTCCCCCCCTCCTCCCTATTCACCTATTATCCAGCCGAAACTGTCAGGTCGGCATTATGCGATCGCTATGAATTTGCTATTAATGATAAATAAACACAATGGGGAGAGAGAGAGAGAGAGAGAGAGCCGAGAGCGATGCGGCTCGTTAAAGAGGGTCGCGCAGCCGTCGTGATTCTTTACGAGCGACACCGGCACGGAACAATGAGCCACCGTTGCTGCTGCTGCTGCTGCCGCCGCCGCGTTTGTTAAATTTGACACGCGCACGCGTACGTGCTCACACGCTGCGGGTAGGTAAGTGAGTATATATATATATATATATACGTATACATGTATGCGTATGCGAGAGAAAGAGAGGCTCTTTTAGAGAAAAGGTGACTTTTCGGCAGCGTGCGGCTGATCGCTTAGACAGATAAGTGTTTTTAAAACAGATTTGAGAAGAGCAATAGGTGTGCTCTGGTGCTTTGTCGAGTGGAGAGCTTCTTTTTTGTTGTGCGAGGACATGGCTTCGGCGAAATTTTCGGTATGAGGGGAGGATTCTTAAAGAATGATTGAATTATTGCGGATGGTAGGATGGTGGTATTGTTTTAGAATAGCATTTTCGCCGAATGGCATTTTGGGAAAAAAAATTAAGTATTATTGTTATTGCTTCTCGAAACCAAATCAAAGAATTTGAAGAAAAGAAAAGCGATATATAGTATATTTTTATACAAGTGCGCGAAACAGATTATTTGACACGTAGCTTCACTTAAATATATGCTGAATTTTAGTTTTTCCCCAATATAGTAAAAATTGCCACGTTTAGTATACTTTCTGCGCATATCAAGACGTACACATGCCTAGGTGAGCTCATGGTTGTCCCGAAATTGTGAGTAAATTTACGAATGGAAAATTAATAGGGTAGTTTGATTTAAATGTTTGTAAAGACCGAATCGGCTCCCATAAGTCCTGGTAGAGTCTTGGTGACGGCAGACAAATGCTATATATAAAGGATACTAGATGTGACCCTAACTAGAGCCTGTCATTTATTCCCATAGTCTAGCCGTATAGAAGCCTTAATTTTGCATGCATATGTGGTTTTATTTTAAAGGTTATAATAAATTTGCACTGTCCCGTAATTTTAAAGTTACTATGCGGGTAACTTATCCAAAACAACTTAATGATGATTTCGTAATATTTTCGGGCGACTTTAAAGCTTCGCGTGTTATTTATGCAGGACATTAACAAGAAATAAGAAGTTACCGCGCTGCGTTACTCACCTTAATTTGGGTCTTACGAGATGCTATGTCAGGACCTTGTGATTTTTCTAGGGCATAAAACAAGGCTCTAATGTTAGACCTAAGTCATTTTTCGTTCGGATGATTAATGTGTCCGATTGACGTGATAAGGGTCCACGAAAATCTATTTCAGTCGTCGGAAAAAAAAAATTTTATTTCTAAATTTATTTATTTTAACATTAAATAATTATCTCATTATAGAGTACAGATGCAAGTTACTGTCCGGATAAAATAACCTTTCAGATGTTTAATCGAGTAAAGTCGAAAAATCAAATTTTTTTATTTTGAGCTCGATCGGAAAAATTACTATATTGAATAGCGAATATTATTACAATAAAAGTATGTTCCAACGTTCTTATGGAATATTATAAATTTTTCTACAAAATTTCTCTCAGTGCACTTAAAAATGCATTTAAAAATTTAAAAATATATTATAAGCTATATTTTTCATATTTTTAGCTAGAATAAAGGAACTGTGGATGTAGCTGCATTCGATATGTGACTAAATTATCTTGAACTTATAATGAGGCACGTTTCATTTGGTTGTTTAAAAACTACTAAGAATACTGTAATTTTTATTATTTTAAATATTAAATTTTACTGCGTGGCAATTCTGTCTCACCCTTACCAAAAAAAAGTATAACTTTCCATCCATGTAACATTTGCTAAACTGTATACTCACGAACGACGAAAATTTGTATACTATCCACAAATCTATTTCACACAAATTCATACAGCCACCAAAAAGCCCATTTCACAAACATCAAACACCCATTGAAAAAAAAACTCCCCCACATGCTTATCTCTCTTCCTCTCCCTCCCTCTTCGCTATAAGAGATTAAAAAATCGCGCTTGCAACGATCATCTGAACAGCGATAATATACACATATATATCCAACATCCCTCGCATCATGCTACGCAGGAAACGTCCTCGTCAGCTAGCCGTCCACGCTTCCGTATCTGCGTAGATTGAGATACCCGATATAACCGTGCAAAGCGACGCATTATACAAAGGACACGCGCCGCGCTATATCTCGCACTTAGCGGGCAATTTCTATGAGCAGCGCTCAGCCGCTCGCTCACTCTAATTTCCTGTCCTGAATTTCGAACGAGCGCTGAAATTTACACCCTCATAGTCGTTTATCGCGAGGGTAGAGACGAGTGAGGGAGAAATGGAGGGAGAGAGAGAGAGAGAGAGAAGGGAAGTCTCTTATCAGCAGGTCTTTTCTTCTCGCCAAAGGCGGATGAGATGTGCCAAAGGTATAGGGAAGGGGGCTGAGTTCTTCGATTTTCTCTCTCGCTGTGTCTCTCTCTTGGCCGTCCGAGTCAATTTTCGATGTTGTATAAGGCTATGTGTGTTTCTGTGCAAGAGAAAGAGAGATAGAGAGGGGAGAGAAAGCGAAGGGTGTTGATGCGTGGGAGGAGATGCTGTTGTTTTTGGTTAGGGCGTTTATGGGATTTTATTTGTGATGATGGAATTGGAAATATTTTTTGTCATATAGATTAAACGTGCAAAAGAAATTCAAAATAAATTGTTATAGATAAATTAATGTAGTTAGGAATATTATGAAAATCGTTAAGATACTGTTACTGCATGCGAGTAATAATGATAGAAGCATAAAACTATTATTTGAAACGATAATTTTTCAATTTATAAATAATATTACTATGTTATAATGGCCATCCTATATTAGTATAAAATTAGTAAACAGACATGAATTATAAAATAATATAGATATACTGCACTTGATTAACAAAAATTATATGTAAAAAAATCATATAATTTATATAGAGGGCTATACATAAAATTAGACTTATAAAAGTAAAATTTTTATGAAATCACTCCATCAAGTATCCCAAATATTGGTTTTTCAAGCGATAATTCATTACGGTATATATTATTTGCAATTATTATGATTGCTCTTACTCAGACACGATATTTTCAGGATTATGAAGTCCATTGGCTTTGTCCAGTCTTCGTTGGGCGAATATGGCCAAGAGTATAAAGCGTCCTCAAAATGTATATTATAATATTTATTGTATAAAAAACATTTTCTACTTCACGAAACATACCTTCTCTGCACAATAACAGACATAGTTCGATCGGATAACAAACAAAAGTCTAATAATAAGAGAAAAAAAATAAAGATATATATTTGAAATTGAAAAGACAGACACACACCCAACGAATATAATTTAATGAAGCCATATAGACCGCCTTCATCCGACAGTAGCGGTAACTTGCGCGTGCGCATACGGTAGCCTCTCGAATTTAACAAAATCGATTAGATTAATTGACCGGACCTTTGCTTCTCCCTACATCCCACATATCCCGCGTCCCATCCCTCGTTACTCGAGCGCACCATTTCGAATGTTAATCAGGCTAATGATTCCTCTAATGGCGATTCTCTCCTTCTCTCCTCTCACAGCAGGAGAAGCAGAGAGATTGCGACGGTAGTGGAACCACGCGCGTCATCTGCATATATAATACTCGTGTATATAGTATACCGAGAAATCGAGCTCACTCGGTCGCGTTAACTCTCTGGTGGTAACGTTTTGACAGCCGGATTTGAAGGGAGAAAAAGAGTCAAGTCTTTTGGTAATCCGGCGCTGCACGAGGCTATACATAATCCAATTTGCAAAGACCGAGAAAGTTGTTTTAGTTATGATGCATATAGGCTGACCGTGTGTGGCATGGGGTAGTATAGTAGACGTGGGTATACATACCAGGTATATATCCTTTTTTCTAGGGACACGGATTTTTTTATTTTTGGTCTGTGCTATTATAGTGCCTTTTGAAAATATTTGTTGATTTGTTGGTGGCTTGGAGTGGACGAATACAGAGGTTGTTAATAGAGTTTATGCTTTGGTGTAGCGGTAATCGAAAACACTTGCGTTATGAGCGATAAGCTGAGACTATATTGAGTTGGTTTTCCTCGTTTAAGAAGCAAAAAAATTATCTTCTCGTTGAAGCTGTCTAGTATATAGATGCTTATTTATAGACTGGTAGCGGAGTTATATATCATTTTCTTAAAATTAGTCATAAATGTCATAGTTTACTTGGATTTTCAAGGAATATTCTAAGAAAATTAGAAAAATCTCTTTATAGTCTTGGTATTTAAAAAAAATATAGATATAAATATTGATTTTTCGAAAATACATAAAGAAAAAATTTTGAGACATTCTAGGGAACACGTATAAAACACAACAGGCCGAAAGTTTCATCTCGAACACGCTCGTACTTACAATATAATTTATTGAAACATATACACACTTTCATTAATTCAAGTTACACTCTATACAATTGACTTTCTTCATTATACCCACTTGAAATAACGGCTCGACTCTCGTTCCTCGAAGCCAACATCTCAATCGTCCCTCTCTCTCTCTCTCTCTTTCACTACCAGTAACAGCATAATTGAATAAAAGAAACCCCGTCGCAACAGTCAATATATATCAGCCGTCAGCGCGACTCGTTTATTAATTAGCGCGCTCGTTTTATTCCAACACGCGCACGTTCAACGCGCAGCTTTATTGTCTCGAAATGGGGCAGATGTCCGCGCGCGTGCTCCTCGATTACAGTAATTACTTTGCAACACAGAAGTTCGCGTGAAAGCTCGCATTAAAGCAGTACAGCAGCAAGGCAACAGTCTTCGTGTGATAAGGTAGCTTTGATTACGGGGGGAGAGAGAGAGAGAGAGTGAATGTGTGTGCGTGCAGCGATAGATAGGCGGCCACGTACTACACTCGTTCAATAGTCGCGCGTGCTGGCCAGATTTAACGTCTTGTTTTGAAACAAAATATTAACATGACCCGGTAATTAGAATGTTGCGCACGAGAGGGAGAGAGAGAGAGAGTGTGTGTTCGAGTTATCTGTTTTATCGACAGAGAGAGTCGGATTATTTCGTTATCGTCACGGTTGTGGTTGTTTTTGGAACTTGGCAAACTTTGTATTATGCTAATCTCTTTTTACTCCCCTCTATATCTCGTGATATAAGCACTTTAATTTTTTTGCGCAGCTCGAAGAAGTTGACATTCCGCAAGACGCTTGAAGTTAGCGGTTTGAAGATAAAATGAAGTACTTATTGACCGCATTTTTGTTATCCACTTGTGTGACTCGAGAAAATTACTTCTATATATGAGAATAGCAATATTCTAAGATATTTACGGCCAATGTATGCAGAAAAATTGCGAAATCAAATAAAGTCTGATATAGGTTAGGTATAAAAAACCGTTAAATGAAATTTATTCTTATTTCAGTAAATAACCTTGAAGAAATTAATGAAAATTTGGTGGAAGTGAAATTCTTTGAAAGTTGTTTATCGCTGTTAGAAAACCATAAATAAAAATATAAAAACTGTGCAATAATTTAAAATGTAGTCCTGATTTATTAACATAACCTCAAAATGTTTGCTCGATAGTCTCATTAATTTAACCACATATATAAACTGCAGTATCTGCATTCAAAAAACATAATTCAATTCCAAAGTATGATCTTTATCAGTTCTATATATTCTTATTTGGGCCGCGCAATAACAATATAAGCGCATATGAATGAATTTATTCGATTAGTAAAAAGGCAAAACAGCAGCAGCATCTCTCTTATGGCCAACTACGTTGCCCCTCTATAACATCCACCGACGCGTAAAAGGATAAATCACATTAATTAAACCGACGTCTCATGACTCTAACGACCAATAAACAATGCAACAATAGAGCAACAATACAGACAGACGATGTTATCACCCCGCGGCTAATTTAATTCACAAATGCCGAAAGCGCGAAAAAGTGCGTGACCACCGCCGTTGAGTCATTAGAAAGACGTATAAGTTTCGCAACTTACCACCGCGAGCGATCGCCCCACGATTTGAACTATATGGTATACTAACAATTAATTGAAAACAAGATACTACCTCGTGCGAATATAATGTATAGGAGACGCTCGTGTAAATACATTCTGAATCTCGCTTTCGGCGGACGATGCATATAACGAGCATATAATTAATTCCCACTCGCGCGAATAAAGGCAGTATGTACGTATATATGTATATAACAGACAAATCTTGCCGTTGGCAATTAGAATTCCGTCGATTCGCTGCTATGTATGTGTGCCTCGGAATGTATAAAACTACGTATATAACGTCTAATTAGAGCGTCGCGATTTCCCTCGCGTATATATACGAATAGGGAGTTATTGTTGCGCTTTTGATTGCTCGGCGCTCATTTTAATGTTAATTGGATTAATGGCGGGAAAAAGTCGTACAGATGACGGGCGCTTCGAATGTTTTTTTTCCTCGTCCCTCGCTAAATCATATACGTGTATAGTTATACTCGCTTTTCACTGTATGTTGTATAGCCTGGTAACGACTTTGGTTCCGAGAACGCGTGGAACGGACGGCGGGGGAGGTGCACGCAAAAAGTTCATTAAATCCAATTAATTTTTTTTGCAGATGTTCCATTCTTGTTACTTTGTATATACACAATACTGTGCGCGGAGTTATTGTTAAAAATGCGCTCGTAATGGGACTGGATGGAAGAAACGCGAAGCTGAAGGCTTGATTAATTGCTAGACAAATTTCGTGGAAAAACGCATAAATAATTTCGCAGCGAGCTACTATCGTATATGTATATATGTATATGTATATCGTGCGCTGGTATTTTAATTATAAAATAATATGATGGATCAATTTTTCATTATAATTATTCGTTAAGGGTATATATGTATGCATGCAGTATGTAGATATAATAATTAGTATAATGGAAAATGAATTTTCTTGGAAATTGTTTGCGCAAACGCGCAGGCAATCGCGCTTTATTAATTAGAGGATGAATGAAAGGGAAAATCAGCGCGATTGAAAGAAAGCCATGAAAGCTATACGCGATATATAGTGTATATAGCTTCCTTTCAAAAGCGCGCAAACCCACGTCAAAGCTATCGGCCGATGAATGAGTTATTTTCCAATATTTATCTACAAAGCACTAAAATGGAAACGTTATAGGAGGGAGAGGCAATATACCGACGTTCGGTCTTCATTCAATACTATGCTTCGATATATTGTTTCACCATGACACGCGCGTCGAATAAAATAATATTGCGTATAAATATATATAGATGAGGGTTTTAACGCAATTATATAGCGTATAGTTCTGCACTTCTGAATACTCTTATATATATATCTGAAAATATATACGATTATACTATTTCATCAAATATTATCGAATTAATCGATATATACATTATTGTTCTATAGCATTATTATAATACTATTACATTATTTATTTATTTATTCCAAATATTATTAAAAATTAGTAATTCTGCAGAGGTAAATGCAATTTTACCTGTGCGCAGAGCTGGAGATACAAAATAACATAAAACTTACAAACTTAAATACGTATTAGTCTAAAGTAGTTTTCTGAGGACCTCACTTTTACCTACCTAATTACTTATTGTAACCTTAAAATAACACATTAGTATTAAAAAAAATACAGAACTATTGCTCTTCGCGATATTTCAGCATGAAAACGTGCGACCGCTGCGTTAGGTGTTATAATATGGTCAACGCCTCCATAATCGCTCTCAGCACTTTTACACTCATCTAATTATATGCACTCGCGGGAAAAAGCCGAGCGGCAGCGAAATCGCGAGCGTAACGCAGCGCACTTCCGGCAAGAAGAAGAAGAAGAAGACAAGACGAGCAAAGATGCATACACATACACACATTGGCCATAATTAATGCAGTCAGTTGTTTTCCGTCTGAGCAGCTGTTAATTGGCAGTGACTAATTACCGGCCAGTGCTTATCGGCCGCGAGTTATCGCTTTTTTCGTGCCCCGCAAGCATTAACGTCATACGCATACGACGCTTTCTCTCTCTCTCTCTCTTGCGGCCTTATTCCTCTCTTCACATCGAGTATTTATTATTGAATCGTTCCTATATACATTCTACCAAAGACTATATTACGGCAAAATATCGCTTGGCGGCTGTGATATCGGGTTATATCGTACGATTGCTATTTCGAATAAGAGGAGAACGGTGCGAGGATTGTTAAAAATAGTCAGTTGAACGCGGGGTAGAAGAGTCTTTGGGTAAACATACTATAGTGCTAATAACAAGCATCAGCGACTGTGATATTGCTAATCGAAAAATGATTAGGATTTATTTTTGCTTACAATGTATATATATATATATATATATATATATGTGGTTGTCGTGCGATTAGCGTCTATATAATACCGGTATGCAAGTGTGGAAAGAGATTTGCGAAAAAAAATAAAATAATAAAAAATTATTGAATGATTCGTCGGGTTCTAGTCAAAACATATTATCGTCTCTCGTTGGAAAGTGATTTTTATATACTGAGGGCAGATAATACGGGTAGGGAAAAATTCGAAATTGCTGTTTCATGCGCGTTGTACTTATATGTTCGCGATTCTTTAATGACACTTTAATGACGAATTGCTATTATAGCACGATTGTGGTCGTAAAAATTGCGCTTTATATAAACAAATGTATAATTTTCAATTGATTATAAGAATTTTTCCTCTTCCGCGAAAATCATGATGCGTATATTACAATTTTCTATCTCCTTTAGAATTGCTTTAATCATCCTATATAGTGGAAAAATTATACGACGATTTTAATCTCCCTATACACCTAACGGCCATTTTATTTAGAAACTTTATAATCAGTTACTGGTAATACCAGATGGACAAAAAAAAGTATACTTCAAGAGACTTCTTTACATCGCATCAAAGTGCCAAGGAGTAAAAAAGAAATTAAACCGTGTACATCAATTAGTTTACACGCCCTCGTCGCCTGAAAAACCCCAAAATCTTAATTAAACTTATCGGTACGTATACCACCACACGAGCCCATCTCCGATCTTCTCCCAAAACCTCTGCAGTCCACAGTACAGGCAAAAAGTCAGCCGCTGCTTCCCTAACCAAAAAAAAAACCGAACAATCTACCTACCTACCTACCTATACCTCTACACACACACACACGTACACCCGCAGTTTCACGCTAATTAGCCGTGGCAGAACCGATCGAAATAACAAGTTCCGGAACGGGGGAAAGCCAAACGCACGTATGTAGGGGCGTAGTAACCCCCCTCCGAAACGAGACGAAAGAGAGGAAAAAAAAAATGAGAAACAAAGGCGAAAGGGAGTAAGTATTCGCGCCACGCCCCGGCGACGAAATTCGAGAGAGCTACGGACACGTTGGCGCCGTGTTGCCGTTGCTGCAGCGCTTAATTACAGGGATGATTGATCTTCGGCCGTGATGCTGATGGTGAAAAATTTTAGGTCGCTTTAACGGTTTCTCAAGAGCGCTTTTCCATGATTCCGAGAGAGTGGAGGCCGAGGGAAAAAGTTCTCATCTGCTACTCCTATAATTGGTGGCGAAGCATTTGTCTTTCGAATATAATAAGGGGAGCCTTCGAGATGAGAGTAAAGCTATGGGAAATATCGGCGCGTTGAAAGTTTGTGAATGTTAAGTGGTATATGATTAAGGTGAGGGGGCTTTTCGGCTGTTTCCCGGTGGTTCGTTTAGGATAAATTGGGAAGTATCAGAGGGTCCATATAATTGGAACGAATCTTTGATCAATATCGCCTGAACGATCAATTTATCTTGAACTAGGAAAATTAAACTATATATAGTATAATGTTGAAACGATATGATATTATAAGGTTAATGTGACGTTATTAAAATATTATAAGAGACGCAGTGTTAATTGATATCAGTCGTTTCTTCGTGTAAAAGGTCCGAGATTCCGACTTAATTAAAAGTTATTAATTTGAGCTGATTTACAAAAGCATCAGTAAGTTTTACATAAATATGAAAAATATAATTAGATAAAGAGAGCCGCAGTAGCAACGAACGCGGTGGTCCGCTTTCCGCTCGTGTGTAAAAAGTATCGAGCTAGTATATATAATGTAGTTATGTTACATGACTATCTGGAAATTGGATTTGAGCGATTAGACGCGCGGGCAACTTGCGTAATTTGTCTATAACTAATTGAGTCACTCTTCGCTCGTTATGTACACATATATACCCGAGAGATTAAAAATCATTAGCTATTACGTAAGTCACCTCGAATGAGATCCGACGGCTCTATATAGCGCTAGCAGTGGTGGCGGCGCCGGTATCAATGCTCGCTTAATATATATATATATATATATATATATATACGGCGAGAAACAGACATCGTATTGAATTTTTTTTTTTCTTCTTAATAAGCCCGATTTCTCTGTATATATGCGTGTATTAGGTTAATTTGTGAGAGGTTAGAATGGACCACCAGCCATCTCAGATGCTGTTACTCTCGTAACTTACGACTTATTTGTTGTGAAGCGCTGACTCATTGAGGCTAACGGTTATTAGTCTCCGCGCCTCGGAGATTGTGTATTTTGTCTTGGAATTGTGAATCGAGAGAGAGAGAGAGAGAAACGTTTATGATGCCCGCTTAAAAATCAGCCTGATTGTAAGGGTAAAATTAGTTTTCATTGTAAGTTAAGTAGAGCATTTCTTGCTTGCTTCTATATATATACAGATTGCTTGCTAAATAACACTTAATATGCATAATAAAATTATCATTTCTAACGAAAGTCATTTCTTATCTAAAAATAATTTATCTTACTATATAGGTATAGTATCATAACGTTTCCCCATCCAATACAACTTTAATATTATCCTAATATATAACAACAATAATATTTTGTTAATCGCTTTACTACGTTAATTTCTAACGCTTTCAAATTCTCGTTGCCAACCGCACAATATATTCATTAATTCCTTCTGATCTCAATAATCATCTATATATATCGACTCAACCCAAGAGCATATATATATTTTTAGCAGCACGCTCATACAACTAAAATTAATGAAGAGAAATGCGGGAGATCATACATACATACACTCCCTGGCTTTATAAATAGCCCGCGTGTATTCAATCGGAAATCAATGTATTGCTACTTCCAGATGATCCCCCTCCGGTAATCGAGTCCCTCTCTCTCTCTCTCTCTCTCCGCCACCCTAACGCCCCGATCAAATAATGTGAGCGCTAATGCGCGCTTGGTCAGCCTTGCATGAAGCTCTGATTGAAAGTAATAGTACCTATGCCACTACCATCGTTGCCGTCGCTGCTGCTGCTGTTGCTATTTAAAAGTTATTGAAACGTCGAGGAGCGTCAGAACCGCAGCGCGCACTTACTTAATTAGGTAAAACTCGATGAATGGATATATCCTGATGCGAAATGTATATATATATATACCAACGACGACCGACGACGACAACGACGCCGTAAGCATCGCTTCGTACAGCGTGGAGAACTCGCGGACGTTATCGATTCCGTTGTGGCAGCCGCGCGTTGCCTTGGTAATGCGCGCGCGCAGATTTAACGCGGACTGCGCATTATAAACTCCTTGATTTTCAAGTTTTTCATTGTTACGGTTGCGGATAAGTTTTGTACTTTACTTTTACAATCCTACATTAATTTGTCGAGATATCATTTTGTATAAAATAATAATCGTGAAAAGCTTATATGAATCTATAAGACGTATATAGTATATATATTTGAACGTTCGATCGGAATGGTGAGTTCCAGAAATATAATTTCCTCGTTTAGATAATGCGATAACAGAGTTATTTTAACTTTATTCGATATTGACAAACCGTTATGTAACAAGATTGGTATACACACAACACAATGCAAGTATTTTCAGCATAATTTCTCGTACAAAAGACACACAAATAAAAAAAAAAAGTTTTTTCTCTCTCAAGCGCATCTATACTAATAACATTTTCTTCAATTCAACAGACATATGTAGTTATATCAATTCCATTGACAAAAGGATATATAGCTGTCGAATTCTCGATTAAATCATTCCCCGATTCACCGAAAAATCACGGCAAAAATGACAAAAGAAATCGCGTGCGTATATAGAAGTTCACTTTGGCAGATTAACGTAGTCTCTCACCCCTCCTAGTTCAGCGTTCTAGGAAGAGAATACAACACGTTATAGAGCGCGGCCATACGCACCGAATAACTGTAATACTATCCTATTACACCATCGCACATATATATATATATATACACACACACACACACACACACACACACACACACACGCGCGCGTACACCCTCATATCTGATCCTCCCCCCCTTCGCTTCGCAATGTACGCATCACGCGCGTAGCGGTCGTATAAGTCAGGCCCCGAGATTAACCCTCATCGCTCTTCATTTGCCGTCAAAGGGAATCGCGTTAGCGCTCGTTATTAACCCTTTCACTCTCGTGCAAATCCCCGCAGCTGTTATTATACTGTCGATCGCTCGTGTTACTTCGCGTGTTTGTCCAGAGTGTAGTATATATATATATATATATATCGCAGGCTGGCAAACAAATCGCAATTAAGAATTTCATAGAGCTGTTGAGTGGATATATATACATATACATATATGCGGGCGGTCGTGGTTGATTAATAGGAGCTTCTTTCTTGGAGTATAAATAAGTCTGAATAATAGTTTTATTGGTAAATTGATGGGATAGCGCACGTTAATAAAATTATGATCGTGGTAAGTATATTTTTTAATTGGTCAAAATTGTTTAATAGTGTATTATGCAACTATAGTATTTGAAAAAAAGTCGCATACACGAGTTGCATATACCTACGCGATTTTTTGATCGATTTTGCGTGAAAAGTTCATGCGTGAAGTAAAAAAATCGATGTGCGAAGTTAATATTACAGCATTTCACGCACATCGATTTCTTTAGGTCACGTTCGAACTTCACGCACAGCACAGTCGATCAAAAAGAAATATTTTTGTCAAGTATTAAAACTTTTTAATTTGAATAACTAAATAGTCGCGAAAAATCTATCCAAAATAGAATTATGTATATGAAAAATGATATTTTCGTATAATAATTGATTTTCCTCGTCTATCTTATTACTATATATTTTTACATAACGCATAGCTATATTATGTATTGCTGCAACATTATAATATACTTCCAGTGTATGTTATTTCATTCGTCATATATTTAAATTACCGACACGACCTCACAATGTAAAAAATCACGCCTGAATGGAATTGCCGCAGTACGTTTTTACGCTCACAGTGTTTTGACGCTTCTCATTGATTCGTTTATCATCTTCTTCGTATGTATAGTTGTTACGCATTTATGTATGCTTCGTTACCTCACAGCTTCAGAGTGGATAATACTTTATCTCCTATATATATATATGTTTTCGTCTCGTTAGCGAAACACACGCGATTCTTATTTTTACACCAAAATTTGTTGAATTGCCCCATAGGTGATAAAAATTGAACGCTTATACAAATCGCTTTTTAATTTTAATATTTATCTCTCTTCCCAAATAGCCGCGCACTATTAAAATTAAAAATCAATCTATAACAAGCGCTACTCAATACGAAGAAAATATATTCATGTCAAAAACTAACCTAATCACTATCACAGCAATAATAATAAATGAAAAATTCCAGTATATATACAAAAGAAGCATATATCGGATAACCCGATTCTATACACGCGTATAAAACGATTACTTTAACATTGCTCTTTAGAAAATCAAAAATCACGGCGCAATGAAAAATACCGAACTGCCGCGCAGCTGACCCAATAAATTTTTTCCATTGTCAAAACACACATACATACTGAATAAGACTCGTATAACAGATGAATTATTCACTCGCTATCTCCTCTATACGATTTCTGCTCTCGTGCTACAAAGAATCCACGCGGTCTAACCTCTTTCTCGCCGCGTTTCTTATTCTCATCCCAACACGAGTGAAGCAACGTATATATATATAAAAAAAGAAGCAGAATAAAAGCATTGGCTACAATTAACCAGTAATAAAACTCATCCCTTCGACATTTATCATCTCACACGAGGCCGCACGCGTGCATGCACAATGTAATGAGCGGCGAGAAGTCATCGTGTTTTCGGCTGCGTCGCTATCGCACTAATTTGTACGCGTAGGCGTAGAGAGAGAGAGAGAGAGAGAGAGAGAGAGAAAGAGAGCGCACCTAGCCGATTCATGAATTGCCGAAATAATTTATTAGGCGTAATTTTCAATGGGACCAAATTGAATTTGATTTAAGCACAATGTCGTATTGTCGGGCAGCGAAGACGTGCGCTCTCTCTCTCTCTCTCTCTCTCTCTCTCGTTTCTGAGAGTTCTTGTTGGCTGCTGCCGCCCCCCTCACGCGAGATCCTCAGGTATATATATGTATATATACGCTAACTAGCCTTTAAGCCTTTCGACTCTTCTTCTTCTTCTTCTTCTCGGTCTCACCTTCTTCGGTGGTATTATGATCCGCTCCCATTATATCATCTCTCTCTCTCTCTATTTCATATCGCCGCAGCAGCTTTATGTATTGACACCGACTGTGATTAATATGCGCCCTCTTGGTTTTTGGCGGGATTATTGTTATCGGCAAGGTACGAAGGAATTCTGTTTTCTTTAGCGAGAGAGAGAGAGAGAGAGAGAGAGAGAGAGAGAGAGAGAGAGAGAGAGAGAGGCGATATGCTGAGAAATCGTCGTCGTCGTCGTCGTCGACGGTCTATGAGAAATTTTTATTGTCGCTGGTCAATGGCCGTGTTTCGCTGCATCATCGCTATATATGCGGCCGACGTTGAGCGCTCGACATTGTCAGCTCTTTCAATGTGAAAAAATGGAACTCTCTCGACGGTTTTTTTTTATTTTCCAAAATTGCAGTTATTTATAACTCTATAGTGTCATCTATGGTTATGATGTTTTCTTTTTTCTGTTATTATTTAAAGATATTTTTAGTTACATGTATCGTATATAATAAGAAAAGTATATGGTTAGTTTTCTTTTCTGTTGATCCTATCAAAAACATGCATAGAGAATGACATTCCTAATATAGTTTAGCTTCGATTTCAAGCTTCTCATCGCAGCTTCGACAAAGATTTTCAAAAGTAACCCGATGAAAAATTACGTTACCAAAACCGATTCACACATCCATTGGCATATAATATATATCAATGTACCAGCGAGCCTGAAATTCAACGCTACAGTTCCGTATCAATCGATAAAAAAAAAACATTTTCAAACCTATTGAAAAGCACGCAGGCGTACATAATAAACCCAGACTGATCAAAGCTCTCCTCCCAAAAAAAAAATTATTTTTTTTTTTTTCATAAGTCACGGCAATCCCGCAGCACCGCGACGTCACCCGCACACTCGCTCGGATTCCGATCTTATATATATACCTCCCACACTGCGAGCAATTTTCTCCAGTCCGTCAATTAAACGTTATACGTTTTTTTTTCTTCTCTCCTTTAACGACGTAATTAATCAAAATATTAAAGAGCGGAGCGATTTGAAAGGGACCAATTCACCGGAGCTACGTCGAGAATCATACAAGTCATCGTTCGCGATGCGAGAAGATCACCGCCGGGGCGGAGAGGAAGAATTCAATTGCGTCACGCCGAGTTACGTTCAAATGCGAGCCGATCAAACGTCCCGAAAAGTCGCGGGCATCAAGCAGTGCGTGTGGCCAACGATATATATATATATATATATATATATATAAGGATCTCGCGAGCACACGCTGGAGACACGTTTATAGTCCAATCAGCACGGTATTCAGAGGCCGCGGGGGCACACCTATATATACGTGCCGTTTGCGCGGAATTCTTACGTTCTTTGTGCAGATTCAAGCGCTCCGTGTATTTGTGTGCGTATACACACACACATACACACGGATTGAGCCGATACTTGTAGTAGGTGTTACGGGAAAATTAGTTGTATTTTTCCGAGTCCATTCTGGTAGCAATCCAAAATATTTTCTACCTATTAAATTGTCATTTAAATTAGGGACAGGCCATAAAATGGTCATTTTGCTTATCTAGTTTTTGACCCCCGATGAGACGCTTTCTCGCCCAATATTCGAAGATTTAATAGATTGAAAAAAAGAATGAGTTTACCGAAGATTGGCACAAGCTAGTTCTTATCTATTTAAGAGGTATTAGAGTTCGTCGGTTTTTTAAAAACATAAAAAAAGACATTTTTATAAAGACATTTTTCGAAATGTCAGTTAAAATCAGTTAAAATTGGGTATCTTCCAATTTAATGTAAAATTCGTTAGAAAAATTAAAAAGAAAATTTTGAGGTTATGTCATTCTAGTCTCAATCTATTAAATGTGAAAATAATAGGAGAAAAAGCGTTTCATCGCAGGCAATTAACTGGCCATTTTTCCTACCCATTTACTAGGGTTCTGGCCATTTTGCGATAGAGCAATTTCTACCAGGGCAGTAGATGTCGAGTAACCCTTAAGGGGTATATGAAATTGGAGTGTTTGACGGAAAGCATATTAAGGAAGTTTAGGGATGGTAATATTATGTGCTAACGTTATTTTAATAGTATAATAACGTTGCTCAAATATTATGTCCAGGTAGTAACGTTTTGCTACACCGAAAAAGAAAGTTTTACAAAAACTATTATGCTTATATTTATTTGAACACTTTGTTTGAACACTTAGGGTAAGAGACCCAATAAATAGACGATTAAAGGAGACGTAACAGATAGACCATATTATTATAATTAATTGTACAACTTACTGTTAATATATATACCGTAATAAAAAGTTATATTCAGTTTATTTTCAATACTATTTCCTAGTAAAATATATACTTTGGCTTAAAAGTTACTTACTATAATTAACGGTGATTTGTCTATCTACTGGTGACCATGAGAACTTTTACTAGTTCCTAGTTAATTTTTGGCTGAAAATTATAGCCTTATTCTGAAAATCTAGCTAATTTACAGCTAGAATATGAGCTAATGATTTATACCAGGATTTTTATAAAGCATATGATGATAATCGTTTGGAATTTTACAGTCTGTCGAAACTTGAAAGGCGATATGGTAAATTTTTGCCAAATTATTTTCTGTCTATAAAATTTAATAAAGAAATATAAATAATATTACTGTGAATAAGGTTTAACACTTGAAAAAATGCTTAACACTTGAAAAAATGCTTAAAAATGCTTAAAAATGCTTAAAAATGCTTAAAAATGCTTAAAAATGCTTAAAAATGCTTAAAAATGCTTAAAAATG
>JAYJLV010000046.1:17071767-17085961 GCA_036873485.1 Torymus texanus
ATTTCTAACAATGCCTTATTTTTAAAAATTTTGACCAGAAATTCTGCCCAGAATCTGCTCAATTTTCTACCAGGGTACGAATGTTTTGAAACCCGAAATTTTTACCGTGACAATGACGGGAAATTTTCCTGTGTGCACCATACATATAGTTACGGAACGTTCTAGTGTTCCGCAGTTACTATATACATACTGACAATTTTATCCCCTTGAATTTCACGGTAGTTTTTACGGAAAAATTCTATCCGTGTACAATTCATTCAGCATCAACGAATATTTCAGCTCACTTGAGTTCGACACTGTGTAATCTTCTCCCCTATATAATCTTAGTCTTTAATATACGATAATAACTCTCGATCGCTTTCCAAGCACCATTACGACGCTTAAAGCCTGACTTCACATTGAACCATCAATTTGATAAAAAAAAAGCTCTCTCCATTAGCGTGCACACGCGAATTTGCATTAAATCGCATATTACCAGCGCGCGCAGATATCCGAAATAACGAGCGCGATCGCAACTAATTAGCTCCATCAGCTCTTCCCTTCCTTCTCTTCCCTCAGCACGACACAATGATAAACTTCTCGAAATTCACCTCCCCGCCTCTCGTTTGTACCGCAGACGCACACAGGCACACACGTAAAAATAAAATGTTTAGCATAATACGGTTAAATCGGCCCTCGCTCCTTTATTCCCTCTGACTTTGAAGAATAGTATAGCGTGCACGCATACACAGACACTCGCCGCCCTTCCTCCCTTCCACCCCTCTAGATGAAATTTAATGAAGGTATACACCGCGCTACGCGTATGCATATATCGATCCTCCGATAAGATCTCTCTCTCTCTCTCTCTCTCTCTCGCTCTTTCTCTCTCTCTCTCCCTGAGCGCACAGAAATAAGATGTCTCCTCTCTCCCCGGCTGCTGTTGCGAGCGGCGATTCAGCTCGTTTGTTTCGGATTCCTCCGGGAGAGCGAGAGAGAGAGAGAGAGAGAAAGGCAGAGAGTCAGGCTATTTGCATGTTGCGCGCGCGCTCGCTCTCTCGCATAAAAGCCGGCCGACTTCGTTTCCCGGCTTTTTGCCGGGCATCCGCCCAATAATTGAATATCGAAGAGAGAGAGAGAAGAGGAGGAGGGAAAGCAGCAGTAGAGGCAGCAGCCGAACAAATATGAAATTCAGAGGAAATGAGAAAATAGAGAGAGGCGCAGTGTGTGTGTGTATGTGGGTGGGTGGTTGTGCTGTGTCAGTATAGCTATATACGTGCAGCATGGAGGGACGTTTTATTGTTCGCTGAAAAGCTTTCGCGTATATGGACTACGTTTTACAAAAAGCGCGCTTTTTTTGAAACGCGCTATAACGCGAGATTAGTGTATGTGTGTGTATATATATATAAATGCTTGAATAAAACATTTCGACGCGCATATAACGAGATCGTTGCGCCGGTATTCAAAGTACAGTACAAGTGCGTATATAATATTGTTCATTACCGTTACACGGGGGCCGGGAAGCTAATTATTTTTAGAATATTTTAAATTGGCAGGCGCGCACACGCGTTCGCCGACGACGAGAATGTATTAAAATGTGCGTGCGCGCGTTTGTTAGGATTAGGATTAAGGTCGAAAAAGGTTCGTTAGTGTTATACACGTGGCGCGGGGGGGTTGACGCGTTCCTGCGGAACCGATATAACGGCCGAGTTCGTTAATTGAAACTTCCCGAAGTTGTTACGCCGCTAGTCGACTGTACTTCGGCTGGTGTGTGTATATGAAGTTCCGAAAATCGATTCGTTTTGGCTGATGCTCGAAAATCGGGGTTTTGTACACTCGCGCGCAGATTCGGTTTATTAACGAAGGTAATGGTGAGATTTAATTCGCATAATTTCGCAATTTTCGTGTGTGTGTGTGTGTGTGTGTGTGTGTGTGTGTGTGTGTGTATATATAATTTTATTTATATCGGGTTGAAAATTATTCGTTTGAATAAATGGAGAATTACAACAATTTACTTTCGACAGATCGCTAACTACTGCAGTGTATTTTCTTCTCTCTTCTAACGAATGAACTCGAGAGACGCAGAAAAATCGAGACAAATGAACCTTAATCCACCAGGTCTTTGTCAACAAAATAGTGAAAATTAATAGTCAGAAAAACGTTAATCTTTAAAAGACCGTATCTCACGGTTATATCTACTACTAAAATAATGTAAAACTAATGATCAAAGTGGCAAATGGAAAATCAGAGCACGCACCGCATGCTACTCCCTCAAATTGCCCGCGCGTATACGTGTGTGACGCGGGGCAATCGCGACGTTTTAATTGGAGAAAATAATTGGAAGGGCGGCGACTCTGCGCCAACACACACACGCACACACACATACGCGTGTATGCACAGCTCTAGCGAGGGATGAAAATGAAGATCGTAATCGTCCTTTGAAGGGAGGACGGTATATAGGTTTTTGCTGCTCGGCGAATAATTTCGTCGTGTTTAATTAAATTTCGCGATCGAGCCTCGCCGAATCAATTGCTGCGGCGTGCGAGTGCGGGACGCCGGTTATTGGCTCGTCAATTGACGTCGGGTGAAAATTACAGCCTATATAGAGGGGGCTGACATCGCTCGCGTTGACGGTCACAAATCCCTCGGTAACGATGTGCAAGCCAACGATGCTCGTGCGATGTCTTTCGGTAAAGGATTGATGGGACTATGGTTAATTTTGTTTCTCTGCGTTTTAGTATGAGACATTTTATGATAATATTTGTTTGCGTTATTGTAGTAAGATATTTTCTTTTAATATAGACTAAAGGATATATTAGTATTGTATTAGAGTTCACTGAGAAAAACGTACGTAGTCACTACTACTATATCGTATATAGTTGTCAAAATATTTTTACGATTTCTATTTTTTTGGGTAAATTATACATATTTTATTAGCTATTCATACTGTATTTTAGTATTATTAACATTATTAGCCATATTATTAGTAAATTTTACTATTAAATATGGTTGTAACAATTTTGCACTATACATTATGGCAATAGTAACTATATTTTCACCTCAGTATGTAATAAGATAGTTTTATGGTTTCATTAAAGTTATATTACTCTGATATTTAAGTCCCGTTATTAGGATATTAGTATCTTAATAATCCAATGTAACTTCCAACAGGAGACAAAAGAATTTTCCACCGTTTAATAGACCTAAAAAAAAAAAAAAAATTTTCGCCAAGCATTTGCTCACATTCCCGCAACTTCCTCTGGCCGCGTCCTATTTTCGGCCCTATCGAAATACCACACGAGACTTCGGCGCTCTCGGGAAAATTTAAGTACGTACAGGAATTTTTCCAGCATGCAGGGTGTACACACGCGACTCTCTTTCTCTCTCTCTCTGCTTCTGCCTCTGCGCGTGGTAAACGGTCGGGAGGAGCTCACTCGTGTTCGCTCGGGTTCTCTGAGAATAGAAGTTCTAATTCGGTGGCGCGCGAGCACGCGAAAAGGGCGAGTGAGAGAAAGAGAGAGAGGGAGAGAGAGAAAGGAGGGGAAAAAAGAGACGGAGGAGACCACCGTGATTGCAATTTTAAGGCTAATTCGACTGCTTGTACGCTCGAGGACTTTTCCATTCTTCTTGGCCAGGCCGAATGATATGAGAGCAATTAGTATGCTATTTTTTGCGTTCATTTCAGGGACCATGTGACGTGAGTATATAAGTCTCGTGTAGCGTGTCGAGTGCAGTTTCAGAGGACTGTCGTACCAGCGATACAGAGCTTTAATAGCGCAGACAGTACTTTCAAGTGTGTCGTAATTTTTTTGATGTTCGTTGATTTATCGCCAAAGTACTGTTTTTTTTTTCTATAGGCGTAATTGCGCAAACCAAGAGATATGAAAAAAAGACAACCGATTAAACAAACAATAACGCACACACATCGACGTCCAATAAATCATATCTCAGCTTTATCTACGCTGATTTTCCACGAGATATTGTATACTACAGCAGCTCGATCACTGCGCTCGCTGCAACAATGCGGGCGACTCGTTAAAACCTTATACGAGCCGTTACGAGCTTTTCCACTGCATAATGTTTGCTCACTCGCGCGCGCGCCTGCGCGGTTGACACAATAATGCATATTTGATCAGCTATATAATATATGTCTATAGATATATAGATATAATGTATGCGCGCACTCTCACTATATATAGGCAAAGGAACGTAAAATAGGAGCTAATTGCGCGCGCGTTGGGGTCAACGCGAGAAAAGTCAACAACTGCGCACGCGCGGGCCCCGCGCTCGCTGAGTAATGATCTTACTTGTGTCAACTGCGAGTTTGTGTGAGAGAGAGAGAGAGAGAGAGAAAAGCTCGTGCTAAACAAATATACCGGTGTAGTGCGCTCTTTCTGCAGAGAATTCGCGCGGTGCATCAAGACATTTTTTGCATTTCTTACCGAGAGGACATACCTGGAGAAATACGGTGTGACTGTTTTATGCGATGTTATATTAATGCGGTATAGTCGCCAGTAGTAATAAGGGATGTGGTATATCGTGGATGGAATTTTATTTGAAGAGGGTTGAACATGTATGAATTTTGTAGTATTATAATGTGATATTTTCTTTTTTGTGGATGATTGAAGATGTAAATTCGTGGATTTTTATTAGAGAATTAATTTTATACTTTTGCAATATAATGCATGCATGTATACTAGTTTTCGGGACGTTACCGCGCTCCTTGAAAATAAAAGTAATGGAATTTCTTTCGGGTTAAAGAAGTTTCTTGTTGTCATGCTTTAGGAAAATAGTAACAATAACGTAAATTTTAATAGAGATACTGTCTGAGACAATGCAAAAGTAATATTTTTCTTTTATTTGGCGAGTTATGTGTGACCTAGTATTATGCACCATGATAAATTAAATATCCATGTCGTTCAAAAAAGTTTCTACATATTCCTAAATCGATCAGATTTCTATTAAAAATCGCGTTATTCATTAGAATCCAATTGATTTACAAAGTAGATACGTTGTTTTCGATATCAAAAGATTATTAATGATGTGAAGTAGATTATACTAGAATTTTCTTACATAATAGAATATGCGAAGTTACTTTCAATTAACACGAATACATAATTACAAATCATCTATAAAATAGATTACAAAAGACCATTGTTAAAAATTATGAAAATCTCCAAATTGATCAATTTTTACATGCTCATTTGATATTGATAAACCAGTTTAAAATTACAATAACAAAACATTCTAACAAATCAGCCTTTATACAAATGAAAGCTTTGTTGCAACCTCATTGTCTACTTGAAAAGTAACCTTCTTGAGTGCAAAAAAAAAAGTCTCTCACCTTTTACAATGTAAATTCCTGGTTACCTCAATTAAGCGCCACGACATTGTTCACGTACGCGTGTCGGGCGATATTACATAACGCACGTACGCATACACACGCACGAAAAAATTAGCATTGACGTTTTTACGACTCTTGAATTGCCATTGTTCGACTCGTATATTATTTATCATAAATTAATTAAGCCGTGCATGGAGGTCAAGCTTTTCACTTGACTTTCGGAAAATTTTCGAAAAATAAATTAGCTTACGAAAAGAACAACAATAACAACAAAAGCAAGCATCCACTGCCACTGGTATAAGTATAATATACACGAGCGACGATTAGTAGGCTGATGATAACGGAAGAAGAGAGAGACAGACAGAGTTTGGAACCGTTGCTCGCTTCGGCTTATACAAATATAGCGAGTCCACCAGGCTTCTCCGTCGGGTGGTCCTCATTACGTCGGCTTCTACGAGTCTGCGCGCGTCCACCGTCCTATCTATTTAACGTATCGTTTGCCTTGGTAACCATCCAAATTGGACTGCAGACTGTGGTTACCGCTGCTGCCCTCTCGCCCGGCAATTATTCGCTTGGCGATGCTCGCGGATTGTTTAAATTAAACGCCTCGATTGTTGCGACCGTTAAAACTCGAGAGATGGATGAATTGTTAGTGGAAGTTGACCGTGTGAACGACGCTAATTCTGGGTGGGGTTGGATGATGATTCTTTCGTCGATGTTTTGTGATTATTATGTGGTGGTCATGTACATATTTTGTATTTTGAACAGCGGCTTTTTCAACTTTCATATGTGAATGATGTGAATTTTTTTAAATTTATTCTAAGTAGTAATATAAATAATTATAAGTAATCTAGTAAATTACTATCGTTTTCAACTGTTGAAGGTTTGATTAATTAGAGTATTTGCTTTCATAAATTCTAAATCACCGCGGCTAAAAGATACGAGATTACATACACGATCAAAAAGATTAATTACACAACGGACACCGATCGACATAATGAATTTTTTACCTCAGAAACTCACTCGTAGGTCCCCAGGTTTTGTATTAAAATTCATTCAATCAGCTACAAGTTATCATTACCCGCACATTATCATTCACATAAGCAATCAAGACATAAAATATCAGGCTTTCGAAACGAAGAATCACTCACACATCACATATATATCCTCAACCCATAGCTTTCACCGTCGTCACTTCCGGGCCAGAGCGCATTTTCCATTTTTAGCCGAGTACAGGGAACGTCGCGAGCCGAGACTTGATGCGCCTAATTGGTCAATTACGCTCATTACCGTCTCCGCACGGCGTAGGTAGGTAAGCAAGCACTCGCTTGCTAGCCGCTTGCGCGCGATTAAATCGCCTTCTCCTCCTCCTCGTCTCATGGAAACGTATAGTACCAGCAGAAGTTCTCTCTCTCTCTCTCTCTCTTCTGCTCCTGCATTTGCATTTGCGAGGTGGGAGCCCTTATCCCCCGTATACACTCGACGGGACAAAAAATGCTCTCGCGGCTTTCCCCTCGTTTGCTCCTTCGCGCCGCGCTTAGGGCAGGCGTCGTTAAGCCACGCCCATCAGTCGCAAGTAATACCATCGCCACGCCCGCTTCGCGACCGCGGGTATGTTTCTTCCCCCTCCTCTACTACCAACACCGCCACCGCCGCAGCACAAGCGAGAGATGACGCTAGCCGAGGCGAGTCATCGCTACTGCTAGTCGGTCAGTCTACCCGAGGAGCTCGACTTGGATAGTCGCGCGTTCTCGCTTACAGTCTTCTACAGCTGTCACTTTTTCCTCTCTCACACGTCAATCTTACTTTCTGACCGCAGAGAAAGAAAGAAAGAATAAAATACACTAGAATAAAGTGCGCGAGTTGTGGGAAGGGATGACGGGACTATAACTAGTACAGTGTGTGATTGCGCGAGCGTAGCAGACTATTGTAAAGTTTCACGAGGCTGCGTGTGTCTTTTAAGTAAATCACAATGACTGTCCTGAGAATGACGTCGCCTCCGACTACGGCCACAAGCAGTTCACCGACGGCTGCCGAGCAGCCAATAGCTGCGATACGACCAGCGCCACAGAGACTAAGCTTCTCCGTCGCTGCTCTCCTTGCCGACGACAAAAAGGATAGCTCGAATACGAAGCTGTCCTCGTCACCATCGCCAAGTTCTTCACCAACCTCGCATCTGAGTTATCCTCAGTTCCACGCCATCCGTGTCAATCCCATGTTCCAGCATAACGATGCTAGCCAGAGTCCAGCGGATCTTCGTATGTCCAGTTTGACGGCATTCACGAAGGACATAACAGATCTCCGAGTATCACCTCCGGCAAATCACCGGTTTTCCGAGTCACCGAAAGACTTCAGCAATAGCCTCAGCCATCAGCACCATAACATCGTTACAGGCTATCCAAAATCACCAGCAAGCTCATCACAAGGTGAAGCTAATTCCCGGTGCTCCGACGATGATGTTGGTAGCCTTGTTGACGTTGAGGACCTTCACGAGCGTCCAGAATCTACACCCGCACCTGTCAGGCCAACTCCAGCTTACGTCGGTGGATTTTCCACTTTGGGAAATCTTTCGTATCAGAGGTTATCCGCAGCCGCCGCTTCTTTGCATCCGGCACTGTGGACAGGCCATCCGGCGGCTGCTGCGGCTGCGGCTGCTGCAGCTCAGGCTACCTTCTTCCCGTCGCACTTTCATCACGCGCCTCTTAATGGTATGTATTTTCGTTTTTTTTTGTTATTCCTTTTAACTTTGTTTAAGACTTAATTGAGTAAATATAGTTCGCGCGTCTTGTGACTCGTAAGCGACGGAAGAGGCTAAAATTAACTCTGCGCTAATTTGCTTTATACTGATTACACGGCAAATATTGTCAAGTATATTTAATTATCGAATTACATCTCGAAGATAAGTGTTAATTGCCGTTACCTTGGCTCGAGTCCCCTCCCCTATCAGTGCGAGCTGCGTAAAAAAACAAAGAGATTAGAGATCTCTCGGATGTTATTCAAATTATTTCTCGGGAATGAATTCTCTCTCGCTCTCTCTTTCTCTCACTCGATCAAGCGGCACTTTTAATTCATTCCGGTTTCGAAATAGGTAAACCACCTCGTTTAATTGACTCGATATCAACAATAAACAAAGGTGATTGAAAAAGCGTATTGCTTCAATACACATACACACACACAGAGGCATAATACATTACGCAAGCAACGAACGTCGGTTTTAACGCGACTATATTCGCTTGCCGTCGGATCGCGTAAACTCGCTCGCATTACCCGCACGTATAAATCATCGAAAAGTGTTTGTGCCTTCTCGCCACTCATCCCCACTCGTAAAAGGTGCGAGGTAAACACGGCCATACATTACACGCGGGGGTGAAGCATATAACCAACCCTCGCTCAGTTATCCCAGTCCTACCCCTCTTCAACGAAACTTTACTGCTCGCTCTTCCATCTTTATTCTTTCAGCAGCTCTCTTATTATGGACTCTCAAATCCCTCGGCGTAGTACGCTCGCGATAAAATTTATCGTTAAATAAATTAGCCCGAAGAGCGGCGGCTCATTGTTTATTCGCGGATGTATATCTGATGGGACGAGAGTCTCTCTCTCTCTCCTCTCTTGCCGCACGGTAGCCGGAATATTACGTTCCGAAAAAGTGTCTCCGCGATTTCGGAAAGATAAGCTACCGGGTCCCCATTACGCAACGGCCAAGAGCTGCTGCTGCTGCTGCTTTCGTGGAACGGTTATCTCGGCTGGGATCAGCTAATTATTTCGAATGCATTCCCGATCGAAGTCGGGATTAAATGCGGCCCCGAAAAGAGAGAGAGAAAGAGAGAGAGAGAGAGAGACGCTCGCGAAAACCGAGACTAATTGGACCCTTAGCCTTTCGGTCGCGCAGCGGAGTATACAAAGGATGTATACACACGAGCGGAGAGAGAAAGAGAGAGAGAGAGAGGCCGAATTTGAAATTCCAAAGCGGCTCGAGAGAACCAGAGAGCGGCCCACAAATCTGTCAATTGTCTCGGGACAAATCTCGCGCGCACCCTGGTTCTCGAAGAACTAGGCGCGCTCTTTATGACTGTGGGGTTATTTCGGAGGAGAGAGAGAGAGAGTGAGAGGGGAGCAGACTCGGCGGCCACTTTGGATAATTGATGGACCCTGTATAGCTGAGTTTTATTTTTGAGAAGGAGAAAGAGAGAGAGAGGGAATTAAAAGCGGGTGGAGAGGATGATTAAGCGGCCGACGAGAGGAGAACACGTGTCCTCGTGTAAACAGCTCGAGCCTGAAAGTAAACAGCTGATTTTGAGGAGTTAATTGCGTGTCGAGTTCCAAGTGTCTATTTTTTGCGCGACAATTTACGAACTTCTATTTTAAGTCTCGAGAGGAGGATAGATAACCTTATCGGAAGCGAGCGAGTGAGTGAGCGCAGAGTCGGCGGATACTGCGGTTACCAGCGTAAAATTGCGAGTCGTGTACCTGCGGTCACTTAATTCAACGCACCTGTGTGCCACGGTATACTAATGAATGGATTTTTTTTATTATTCTTGTTGCAGAACACGGAGAACCGGCGAAGATCAAGTGCAATCTCAGGAAGCACAAGCCGAACAGGAAACCGAGGACGCCGTTCACGCACGAGCAGCTCGTGGCGCTCGAGAAAAAGTTCCGCGAAAGGAGGTACCTGTCCGTACCCGAACGCGCTGAGTTTGCAACGTCGCTCAAGCTCACCGAGACTCAGGTAATTATCGAAATTCGATCGTTTGTTTCTGTTTTTGGAAGGGTTTCGGAGTTAGTTGAGCTGGTAGGTCAGTGGGAATAGTAAATGGAAACGTTGAAGGTCAATGAAGATTAGAGATGATTTGTGGATGGTTTTGTTAAAAGACATTGATATAGAACTAGACGTATGTAGTAATATCTTGACAAATCTGAATAGATCTAGAAAAATTTATACGTGATATTAGATGATTCGATATACCAGCAACCAACAAACATACATTTGATATAATATCATGTCATATCCCATCAATTAACAATATCCCATTTTCTCCTCATTACAGGTGAAAATCTGGTTCCAAAACCGTCGTGCCAAGATGAAGCGGCTCCAAGAAGCCGAGGTCGAGAAAATGCGCATGACTGCGATAGGCCAGCACCACGCGGCCCTATACGGTACCGCGCCACACCCAAGCTTATTAGCCGCTTCAAGCCTCTACCCTATGGGTATGTTGTCGCACCATCATTCAGGTCTCGTACAGCCAACGCCAGTGCCGCCACCTGCGCGCAGGGATTGGGACGACACGGACGAGGACGATGAGGAAGCGAAACGGCGATAAAGATAGAAACGGGAGGGAGACTGTGAATAATAATAATAATAATAATAATAATCGCGAGCATCTGTATATAGAAGTCTATTCGTACCCATCGATATCTCGTTGACGTTGTACATATTGAGAATGAAAAGTTGGAGCAAGAGAAATGAACAAGGATGGGGAGGACATATCGTCATTTTTGTATAAATGTAAACAAGCACTTAGTTGATAGGATGAAGAGTATTTAATAATAAAAAATTACCAATCTCACGTGATGATATTGTATTTTTTGCCAACCCTAACCTATATGTTTGCTTTCCTACGGTAACTATCTTAAAATGAAAAGATAATGATTATACTGATAGTGATAGAATACTGTCACTCCATGATTATTCTTTTATCTCAGTCAACAATTCATTAATTCGGGTTTCCGTAAGACAATTTTTTACCTAGTTTTTTTCCATTTTCTGGTAATTACTGCATGATCATTGCATTATTGTTACCGTTTTGAATATCCTTGTCTCACTGCTAAAAACGTAAATTACGCATTACTGAAAATACAGTACCCCCAGTATCCTCACCAAAAAATTCAGAGATTCGACCTCTCTACCACATCAAACACAAATTCACTTATAGTTTTCTAGATCCAACATTCCGATTACACCATTTGCACTGAACGTCTTCTCTATGCGCGGATAAATTAGCCGGTATAGGTGGCAATTAGTTTCGGCATCGGCCGCGCCCCGGGCGACTGGCGCCACCATCTTGATAGCGCGCGTGCGCGGTATTACAGAGAAAGACAGTAGCCGGTACTGTGCGCGTGCGCACACAGCCAAAAGGCTAATTAGTGATGCCCACCGCGCGATTGCTATATACGCGCTGCGGGCATAAATACGTCCAATTTTTTCGCGCGCTCACGTCGAGTATGTGTGTGTGTGTGTGTATATATATATATATATATATACACGCACAAGGTTTTCCCTTCTTCATCGTCTTTGCCTTCTTCTTCTTCTTCCGTTCGTTTTTGCGCCCGAGCGCGCACGAATTTAATTTGCGTAATTGAGCGGCGCGTCGAGTCGTTTGTTGCCTCGCTCGGATTGAGATCTTCGGCACTGCTATGCTGTTGCTCTGTCTCATGCTCTTGGAAGAAACTTTCTGGGTATTTGTATACCGGGGAAACTAGTTGTAATATTATATCGAGGCGAGCGCTCGCTTTATGGATTGCGCGTGATTGCGCTGCGACGCACATCGTGTTCATTCTATTTTTTTTTCTTCTTATTTCCCCCAAGTCTCTAGTCTGTATATACTTACTCACATACACACCGATCGATAATTTTTTTTTCTCCCTCATACATTCAAACTTTGTCGGAGTCGCGTAATTTTTCGCTATGCCTCGTTACTTAATTAAATTTTAAACGGTAAGCCGTAATTTATAATTAATTCGAATAGATTCGTTTTTTTTTATCGCCGCGGGTAATTACGCGCGTGGCGCACGCAAGTGCCGCTCGCTTATTTGTATTAAAACGAAAATTAAATTAAAAACGTATATATACGTGCACGGGTATATACCGATGTCGTGTATTGCACGTATATAAAGGACAAAGAAGAAAAATGCGACAATATGAGAAAAAAATGCGGTAATAATTCGATACACGTGCGCATGTATTTGTATATCTTTTACATAACGCGTATACAGCGCACGCAGTTGCAATGTATATACGCTGAATCGTACATTAATTAAGTGCAGAAATTGAATTGTTCGCTTTTAAAATTACCCTCGGCTACCTCACATATATACTATACTGGATTCGATGAAACCGATAAGCCGTCGCGTAATTAAACCGATATATACATATATACGTATATAACCATAGCTACTGTACGTAATTTTTCCACAGCGATGATTTTTCATATACACATAGCGAGTCAAACTTTCGACTGTTGTGCAGCACAACAACACAATGCAACAACCTCATCAGCAAATTGTTACTGCCTCGGCATCATTGACAATTATCGGCTGTATAATCCGCTTTCCCGCACTTACTCAATCGCTCTCTCGCTCTCTCTCTCTCTCTCTCGCACACGCGCGTGTTTATACGGTTCATTTATCCTCGCTGCGCGTAATACGAATGTATATTACTATACTCCGCGCGCGCACGTCGTTACGCAACCACGCCTAATTGTTTATGAACGTACGCGAGCTAATTACGCGCAGATTTCCATCGCACTCTCTCTCTCTCTCTCTCTATGTTGCGAAGTTATCTGGAAGATCGGTCTTCCGAATTTTCGCCTTCTCGTTGTCTTGCGTGAATTTATATATACTCACACACACATATATGCGAAATTGCCCTTTTCCGTAATTAGTGCATTAGTCACGCTCACCGTCGGGCTTTTATCAGCTGGCGCACGCGATCGTTGGGCTACCTGAAATACGCGCGCTCGACGGACTTTTTCGCAGGAACCGAACGCGGAGGCGGCTGTTTTGGTATGAATGGAGATATACAAGTAAAAAGTATGCGTGTTTGTGCGAGTAGCTTATTCAATGAATCACGTAATAATTAAGTGATATATTTAATACCAGATGGTCAACGTTTTTTTGTCGGACTTTGGATACATATAGTTAATGGTATAATTGTAAGGTTTTTTGCTTGGATTCTTTGGATTAATGGACGGTGATTTCGTTTCTAGTTCTGTGTAAGAATAATTTCGTAATCAATGGCGCACACGGTGACGAAGAAATTTTTCAACGCGAACACGTGTAATTGGTATATGTAACGTATGCGCGCTTACAATTGGAAAATTAATCCTTTCATTAGGCTCATTAGTTTGCGCTGAGAGCAGGTGGAAGGAAATTACTCGTATCGAATGAAATGTATCGGCAGATAATTATATATAGATTTCAAAATATTGCGTTTAAGAAATGAAGTGAATTACCTCATTTGAAATAAAGTAAGTGGGGATTGTCACTATAATCGAATGGAAAATATTATTTATTTCGTTGTAGTAATGTAAAAAAGAAAATTTACTTTTTTAATCGGTTTTTAACAGAATAGCTGTAAAAAGCACTTTATCAGATCATTCGTAATAGTTTAAACAATATCCAATTAAATTTTCGAATTATTCCATCCACTGCTGCAGTTTTGTAAAAAAGGAGTTTGAAATTCATTCCAATGCGATCCATGTTAAAACTTATTTCAAATACGTTTCTATGTGAAAATTTGGTGGGTGGAATGATCCTAAAATTTAATTGGATATTATTTAAACTATTTTCAGGCAGGGCCTGACGAAACGTTTTCCCAGATATTTTGTTTAAAACCGGATAAAGAGTGAAATTTGGCGTTGGTAAGGTAGATTTCTACGACTGAGCTACACATTTCCTTAAATATAATGAAAATATAGGATCAAGTGAAGTATTTTATTTATATAGTTTATATCCGTTAAAAATTTTATTTATGGGACAACAATTTACCAATCATTCTTAAATATAATTCATAATAATCTTCATTAGGCACGACCTCCCCGGGAGGGCCTTATATATTCACCAGAGTAAAAGTCGATGTTTATGGATTATCTCGATGAA
>JAYJLV010000046.1:17086061-17101465 GCA_036873485.1 Torymus texanus
ATTATATTTCTACACCGAAAAACTTATCTCAAAGTTTCAGCCAAATCCAGGACCCGAAGGTAGTGCACTCTCCTGGTAAGTATTGTGTTCGTTAGGCAAAAAGAATTTTTCGATAAAGGTTGTCGCCGCAATTTGGTTAAGGTGATACAAATAAGGCGGTTAGAAAAAATTACTCGTAAAAATGAGTTGACCGTATAATTTTGACCGTACTCTCGCAATATTTTTGTCGCCAACGTTGTGTATGGGTTAACATTGAGTTTTAAGTTACTATATATAATTATGAGTATAGAATCAAGAAATATGTTTCTACGGTTTATCGAATCGATTATTCACGTATTTATGTCCATATTTAAAATAATAATATATCCACAATCACAACAACAGACTCTTCGGAAAATCATTCCCCCCGTTGCACACATTTTTCCATATACGATTGCAGTTTCCAGGTCACCCGGAATTCTGACGTATCCATCGCGCCAACTGTATATATACCCGCCAAGCGCAAAACGCCGAAGAAAGTAAAGAAAAATAAATCCCGAACCTGCACCGTTATAACGATACGACTTCAGTGATGATTTTTCTTCCATCGATAGCTCGCATCGCAGTTCCTTAATTAACCGACACGTCTCTCTTTCGCTCACCGCAAAGTATATATATGCGATCACGAAGCGACCGCGCCAATAATATAATATTTACTCGATAACGAGCCATGAAAAGCGTGTTACGACGGCTTATTAATCTATCGATAACAATGTTACATTACTCGCTCTCGCTCTCTCTGTGTGTGTTTGCGCTTTCGCTCATTATCACCCCCGGCGAGAAATGGGACACGACGGCTGCTATACTTCTGCTACTGCCACCGTTGCTGTGCCATCGCATAAATCACTTATTTTAATTCATTTTCAGCGCTCCATTCACGGATTGACTCATTAAGGAGAGACGAGAGAGTGGCTGCACAGGAGAAAAAAAAATATATCCGACGCTGAGCAAATTTAATTAATTGGCCGCTGGAGCGTGTAAGTTGCCGCATATTCGTTATATATATATATGCGATTGATTAAATATTGAGAGAGTAGGTGTTTGTGAGCGGGTTATTGAATAGATGTGTGCGTGTGTATTTAACGAGAGATAAGCGGTAGGGGGTTTGTGAGGATGGGATGTGAGATTAGAAAAATTTGATAAGAGAGTAATTTGTGGATCGATAGTGGAGTTTTTGAGGAAATACGGAGGTATACTTTGTTGCGGAAGAAAATTAATGATATATATATAATATGTTGTAGATTGTATTATATCGGAGGGTAATTTAATATGTAGATGTAAAAGAAATTGAATTATTATCTGAAAGAGAAAGTAATGGTTTAGGGAATATTGTATTGGAAAATTATATTGATACTTTTCGATTTAATTTACAGTATATTTATATGTGGATGATTCTCTGTGAAATCGAGTGCTTAATAAAATAGATTTTTGTAAATTTCGGATGTTGGTCAATTTTTCTGATTATTTAAAATTAATGTTTTCGAACTGTTATTACTCCTCAGAGAAGCATTTTTCACGATAATCATAAGAATAGTTTTTCTTGTTAAACTTATTCTATTTTTGAATCTATTAAATGTTCGAATATTGGGAGAAAAAGCGTTTCATCGGGGACCAAAAACTAGATAAGCGAAATGACCATTTTATGGCCAGTCCCTACTTTAAATGACCATTTAATAGGTAGAAAATATTTTGTATTTCCACCATAATATTATTATTGAAAAACTGAGAAAATTTTACAAGTACAAAACTATTCTTGTTTCTATCGTGAAAAATGCTTCCTGGAAGAGTTATAAATTAATCAAAGTCAGCAAAAATGCAAAAATTGTCAACAAGAGACAGTTGAAAAACATCAAGTTTATAAAAAATCTGAAAAATGCACCAGCATTCGGTACACAAAATAGAATCTTCACCCAAAGTTTCAAGAAAATCTATTTTTTTGACCTCTAGATTTGACAGAGAATCAGCCATATATATCTTTTCTGAAAATAATGTACTAGTCGAAAATGTTTTTAACCTAATTACAACGAGATTTTTCAGATCATTAGCATCGTTCTTAATTAGTAGCCTAAACTTTATAAAATATGTAAAGGAATGTTAAACAATGCCTTATTAAGTATGCTTTCGAAAACAAAGTCTCGATTATATAAAAGTAAATGTTATGTCGTCGAATAACCAAATCAAATACTCTTCCGTGCATAATTTTTGATAAGCACAAATACACGAAGCAGAGACAGTCTTAATAATTTCACAAACATACAAGCCTCATATCTTTCTTCTTATCAGAAACAAATAGCCTGCAATTATACACGAAGCCGGCACAACCAAAGTCATCCTCCATCTTTCCTCCGCGATATTTATAACCATTCACGCACATACACACACACACACATACATACGAGCCAACAATGAACGGAAATCAACTCGATTCGATGGAATCTCGGTGCTAAAGTGCCTCCGTTCACTCTAGGCTTTTCCGAGTTAATTCATATATATGTACATGCAAGCACACGCGCGCACGGGATGAAAAAAAAAGGCAAGGCACAACGACGACGACGACGACGACGACGAGGGGCGAATCGATTGAGATATCCTCGCGCTCTGCGTGACACGGCGATTTAGCGAAATTTATTTGACCGCGTACTGTTAGAGCGCTAAGTGGTAGCCCATGTAACGCCGCGTCGCGGAAATTTATTGGCGCGTTATGTGTTTTGGAAGAGAGTGTGAGAAGAGAGTCTTTGCTTTTTTTTTTTTTTTTTTTATTATTTTGCCACGATGGGTGGCACGTGTAGACGCGGAATGCGTATGGTATATAAGTACGGAGAAAATAGGAGAACCATGTTGTTGGGGAGTTTGTTGACGAGAATGAGTGATTTATGGGGACGCAGCGGGGAATTTATATACACAAATTTGTGAAAAAAAATTTCGTTTCTTTTTCGACGGGGGGGGGGGAGATTGGGATTGTTGATTGGACAATATTGATACATTAATGATGTTAACGTATAGTATATTGGTGTGATGAGAGTATAGCTTTTGGGGTTTGGTAGGAATTTAACGGTAACTTTAAATGTTATACTAAAACTAAGTATAGGAGTTCGGTTTCAAGTTTGAACTTTGGGATATGTTTTTTTTTTATATAGAATAATATAGATAACTATAATGTTAGACCTTATAACGCTAAAAAAACTTAAGTTTTGGGCATTTTTGGCTTTATTTTAAAAAAGCCTCCTCTTTAAACGATACATTGAGAAAAAAAATTGAGTAAAAATTATTAAATGTTTTGTAAAAATTACCATACCGTCTAGTAAAGCCACCACAGACTATGAAAATCCAAAAAATTACTATATTTGACAGTAAATTTTACAATACAGTATAGTAAATTTTCCCATAATTCTAGCAAAATTTCTTATAAAGTATGGTAATCTTTTGGGTTTTTACAATTTGTGATGGCTTTACGAGACAGTATAGTAATTTTTATTAAACTTTTTTCTGAGTGTAACTATTTAATTTCACAATGTCATAAAAATCATTTTAAAAAAAGAAAATAAAACTGACGAAAGTTATATATTTTTTTATTTTACAATTAAAAAATATTGATTACTTCCTCGTATATAAAAATATAAAAATTACAACTACAAATGAAAAAACACATCCCAAAGTTTGAACCGAATGGATGATCCGGAGACCTAACCCTATCCTATAGCGAGTAAATAAGCAATGCTAAATATCACAACACACTCTACACCGGATTTTTTTATACATCGTCAAAACTTGATATTCCACTCTTATTACACATTTCCCTCCGTTTCAAAGATCTCCCCAAATCCACCCGTTCCTTTTCATCATAATAAAGAGGAAACAAAGGATAATGCCGATTTTTACGGGCCACAACTCGCACCATGGCAATTTTCAACAATGCTCATTGTATCCCCGCGTGGACACCCCGAAAAAGATATCACAGTCTGTCTCCCACACACAACGAGCGAGACAATCTCGTTAAGCGCCTATAGTCTCTGCGACGCAATATCTCAGCTCGCGGTGAAGAATCAAGCGCACGCGTATATAGCTCAACATCTTCATAGCTCTATATAGACTATTCTCCGAAAATAAAACTGTGTCCCCTTACGGATTGATATTAAAGAGAGAGAGCGCGCGCGAGAGCAGCGGGAAGTTTATAAGACTGATTGTGAGAAGGGTGTGTCTCTATACCTCTCCGTTATATATATATATATATATATATATATACACACACAACGCGCAGTCAAGTGGCGCGCGCGCGCGCGTACTCTCGAAAATCCCGGAGTGTGAATGGGCGGGGGATTGTATTGTGTGCCAAGAGGGAACTACTCCAGTCTATTATATCCTCACGCGAGCGCGCGTTTTCCGCTTTTCCAAAGGCCGCACAAAATAGCGAGGTGTAGTAGCTGCTGCTGCGTGTAGTGCGAGGGTAATTTATAGCGTGACTCCGAGGAATGTCACGAGGAGAGAGAGAGAGAGAGAGAGAGAGAGAGAGGTGATTATGACTTTGGAAAGAGAAGGAGCTTTCTCACGCACGACGATGTTCAGCGTGCCGGATTGAGGGTTTTGTTATGGGTGAAAATCCTTTTTACGGGTAACCTCGTTCTTTGAAATCTCGATGTAAACGGTTGTTCGGAAATTCAAATAAAGGAGTGTATGCTCAGGTAGGTCGACGAGTTTGCTGTTTAAATTGTTATAATGGTTCTTGAGGAAACAATGTTTAGTGAGCGATTTTGATTGATTCACACACGAGTGAGAAAATTTACTGGAATGGATTCGTGTTTCCGTGATAAATATCTATTATTTAAAATAAAAATTAAACAAAATAATACTATAATTTTTACTATGAGTTATGTAGTAATTTTCATCACATTATTAGTCCGCCTTACTTTTATTGTAAAATTTAGTAGTTTTTACTAAAAAAATTTTCTCCCAGCACATACATTTTTATTCTTTTATTTTTCTATAGGAGAATAGAGTCAATGAATTATGACATCTTCGAAATATCAGGACTTGGAATTATTTAGTACGACAAAAGAACATCATAATGAATGATGTACTTTACGAAGAGTCGAGAAAAACAGATATGATTTATTTTCGCGATGGATGCATCTTGGTCAACCCATAATAGAAACACAGTGTTTTTTTTTAATGTTACAGAGACAACGTAGTAGCCGTTTATATCCAAAATATTTATCCTTAATATTAGCGTTGATATGATGATTCCGTAATCGTTAACATCCGACAAAATAAGAAAGTTGTTTACCAAAGTCTTGTTATAATCATTAAATTTATTTCTATAGCATATTTTAGAGAGATAGTAAAATCAATGAAAATTTTTTCGTTGTCAAATTCAATCTTTCACATATTATGTATTGGACTGATACGATATGAAAAAAGTAGGATAAAAAAGTGAAATATATACTATCCTTAAAGAAAAGTTAAAATTCTCTGTAAAAAATATTTTATCTTTGCACTTGTACAAATAATCTTGTTAAAAAATATTACACACGTTTTCACTTTCCATCAGGAAAATCATCTCACAATAAAAAGCCTTTTCACTCAACTCCATATAGGTTTAGGCTCTTTCAAATACAATTACGTCTACGCAGTGCTTTATTAAATCATATATTTTCGTCGACAGCGATAACCGCGTAAACGATAAAAATTAAAATTCTCGATAGCCATAAAATCATCTAAATTTATAAAAGCGTAACTTATATACTTAAATATATCAGTCGCGCTACATAACATTATCAAGCGCTTTTTTTCACTCCCCCCACGTAAGCACGTATGCAAGTAAAAAAGTTAGTCACTCGCTTGGCGCTCAAAGATTTCCTCGAACTCGCCATCGTTTTTCCTTCCATAAACGGAGATTGAGATATATATCTTTGCGCAATTTGGGTTAATTGCTCATTAATAATAGCTCATTGTAACAAATTCGATAAGTCCCACTTCTCGATTGCGCTCTTTGATCTCCGATAGGCCGGAATCAATATTCATTAATTACGGCAATATAACTTTGATTCTGTTTACTTCTTTTGTCGAGTACACAATATAACGTGCGTACGTACACATATACCCGCAGACATATATACACGCGCGAGCGCAAGAGATTGCGATAAGCGTCATAGCGTCACTCACGTCGCTATTTTGATCGGCGATAAAAGAATTAGTATAAAATTAATTATCTCTCATCGGCCAATTTCACAAATCAACAGATTGTGTTATTGTGTCCGCGCGCGTACAGTATATGTTGATTTATAAAACAAAAGAGAGAGAGAGAGGGACGATGCTTACGTTAACATTTGAATTGCACGCTCGTGTATAGCTGAATATGAAGACGACGTTTTAAATATTATTTTTTAAGATATACGATTACAGGGATGTGAAGTTGAATTAATGAAATTTTGTGTTTGGTATTATAATGTGCAGTTATTGTTTCGCTGATTCATCACAATCTGACTTTTTTTTAGTGCGTATTTATCGCATTTCCTGTAATACAAATGTATATAACGAATAATAACATGATTTATTGTAGAGGCAACGCAATAATTTAAAAAAAAAAATCTATTCTAATCTTTGATTTGAGGTTTTTAAACGCGTAAAAAGCTAACAGTAAATATTAACAAAAAGGAACAACAATGTAATATTTAAAATAAAAATAGATTAATCTGAATATACAAAAACCGCTGATAATGTCTTTTCAAACGTTAATATACGTGTTTGGATTAAGCGACGTATTCTTATTTTTAGAATTTCGCTGACTCTTCTTATTATCTCTATATGCTGTTTGTTATGTCAAAGAGCGCTAGCATAAGGAAGAAATTCAAGAAAAAGATTTGAGTAAGCAATCAACAGCTGTCTAAACGCCTATCGACATTACATCAGCCGTCAAAAAAAAAATATATATATATATCCTCAAAAACTTCCCCGAGGTAAAATTATTGTATTTCCCCTCTAATCAAAGCAAATAGACATCAGGCTGCACAAGATACGATTATCATTAGTACGTATTTACCATTTCTCTCATTCTCACTCTCACTCTGGTTCTCTCCACGCGCACGCACACGTTTATTATCGCACGAAATTCATATTTACACCGTTTCTATACGCGCGTCCGAGATAATTTTATCATCACGCGCTATGCGCGTCCCTTACTCATAATCCCTCAATCTCTCTTTCTCTCCTCCAGCTGTACACCGAAAAAAGAGGGGGAAAAAAGGCAAAAAGAGGGGAAGACGAGGGTAGAAAGAACGAGGAGATTTCCTCAGCAGCCAATAAAGGCAGCGCAATTTCGTCTCCTCGCAGGGGTTTAATTACGCGCGGTAGACTCCCGCAGGGACAATCAGATAGCGTCGTACCAAGAGGGCGCAAAATGGAGGGAATAAGGGAATGAGGAATACGGGGAGGTGAAGCTCGGTGTAATTAGAAAATTTTCCCAACAAATTTTCAATTCTGTTCGAGCTTTGTCGTGGAGGTCGCTCCGGGTGGTTGGTATGTGGATATAAAGATGTAGCGTGGTCGTGAAGACTTTTTTTTTTAAAGAATTTCTGTTTTAAATGATAAAATGTAGAAAACTCGAGCAAAGTGGAAGTGTATAAATATATTGGTTAATGTATTGTTTGCATAAATCTATATTAGTTATTAGCATAGTTATGAAATAAATTAGTGTAAAAGGGTATTAATGTATGACTAAATGTCAAAGACGCAAGGAAGAAATAGGAAATATCAGTAAAAAAATTATTATAGATCCTGATTAACAAAGTGTTCTATAACTTCTCTAACGATATTACAAAATAATTATACAAAAAAATGTCTGAAAAGAGAGCAGGATTAAAAGCTGACGTATCAGAAAAAATAAAGAAGCCAAAAACCAAAATTCCGTTCAACCTCTCAGTGCATGTTGACCTACGACGATCACACAAAAGAAAGCACCTCAGTTTGACCGTCTAATCAAGAAATTAGGCAGTATACACTCTGTACAAGCCTTTCTCTGTCCCTCTCATACAGTCTCACTGCAATATACTTACGCACACACACTCACACATGCTATCCTCTTCTCCCTCCCCTACAGCACGAAACTGTAAGAGAACCGCCGCCGCCGCCGCCACCGCCACCGAGCGTCGGTTCATAACTCGCTCGCCTCGAATGAAGTTGTCGTTGTCTCTCGCGGTCGCGCGCGTTGCAGCGAGAGACAATGCAACGCATAAATATCTCACAACCTCTCATATTATACTCTCCTCTCTACTCGCCTCGCCTCGCGAGCCTTTGTCCCGCCACACGCGGACGGGACAAAGCCGCACCAGCCCGGGATACGCAAAACTTCTCTCTCCTGAAAGCCCATATACGAGCGAGAGCAAAAGAGAGAGAGAGAGAGAGAGAGAGAGAGAGAGAGAAATATCGATGATATCGGAGAGAGAAGCCGATCGGCCGGCCCCGATAAGCACCGTTTTTGTCACGAGGGAGGAGTAGGGCTCGAGTGTACGTATATATATACGTATAAGGAGGTTTCGCTATAAGCTCTGCAGCTATATATCCTTATTAAGTATACAAATCGCTCCATCGCTGACTCTTCGTATGCGTATATGTTGTGGATGCGTGGTTACATTTTTCTTTTGTTTCGAAACCCGAAAACGTTGCACTGGCGCCGAATTCATTACGCTCACTTAGTACAAAGGTGCGTGCGTATATACATTCTGGCTTTCTGTGTTTGCGTTTAAGAGCGCGTGCACGAGTCGAGTTAATTACGTACAGATATGTATTACGTGCTGCGTCGAAAGTATGAGCGATTCGACGATGCCGTACGATAGATAGGAAAATCATTTCAGTCAGATTAAAATCAAATGATGAGTATTATATGTATATATAGGCATATACGTGTATGTGTGTAATCCGTGAAAAGATGATATCGGTATAATATTGCATTTAGGTGCTGTTAAATAAGAGTGATCAGATTATTAACGAGAGATAAAACGTGAATTAGATAACTGATGGAGATTTAAAATCGTATTAACGATGCTTATTTGTTATTATGTCGATTCATCATTGCAAATACGACTGTTAGGAGAAATTATGCAATAAAATAGGTAATTATATGATCAAAGCCAAGATATACACGCACAGGTAAAAGTATGTATATGTACGCAAGTAGAATAAAGGTAAATCCAAGCGAGGATTAAAGCATTTTTATCAATTAAGGAAAAAAATACACGGAGATAAAGCTGCAGACAAACGAAGAGAACGCAGGGAAAAAGCGCTTTTGCCCACGTAACTTCATAAAGAACTATCAGTTCATTTTGCAGGAAATATCGACTATACGAAGCGAGACAGAGAGAGCCTTAAAACCCCGCGTAAATATCGAAAAATCAGTGAACAAACGAACACACCGAGCTCTCTCTCTCTCTCTCGCTCGACAGCGCGAAGCGCATAAAAGAAGCCACTGAAAAAGCAAAACCCATCCGCAAAAAGACACCTTCGAACGAGCAAAAAAAAAAAAGAACGAACGAACGAACATCCCGAGCTCCCGGCCAACTAAAAAGCAGCAGCAGCAGCAGCGTCCCTTTCGAAAGAGCGAGAGAGAGAGAGAGAGAGAGAAAGAGAGAGAGTGTATAAACCGGCCATTAGTATCGCGGCCGGGCTACTGTCCATTGTTTCGTGTTTGCAGAAACAATTGACGGGTCTCCCCGCCTCGGTCGTCTCGTTAGCGCTCGCTCTCGAGCGCGCGCACACACACATACACATACACATACACACACAGAGGACAGCATTGTCCCCGGGACGTTTAGCACCCGCGGAAAAATCCTAACGAGCTGCGCTGCTACTTTTGCTGTGCTGCGCCTCTTCGATGGTTAACACCTAAGAGAGAAAGAGAGAGAAAGAGAGGAGAGAGTTCGTATATGATGTGCGAGAAAAGGAGTGAGTGCGCTTTCGCAGCCGTGCGCGCATCGCTTCGTCATTTTCAGTATAGGTATACGAGTAAAGTGAGTCAAAAGTACCGCCGTGAGAGATGAGTTGCTGGCTTTGTTGGATCGCACACAGTTGAAGCATTGACACGTGTGCGCGAGTATTTTTTTTTCTTTTTTTTTCGCAGTATAATGACTGATCGATACGTGTATTTTCGTATGTCTGTTATATACGTGCAAAATGAACCGCACGGAGATGATACCGTTAGTCCATATAGTTGGCGTTATGACACTATTATGCCACTTGCGACTGCGAAAGACGAAGCGATAATTAGCGAAGCGTATATTTGCGCTACTAATCGCTACGATATTCTTCACTGACGTCAATTTGCAAGCTAAATTACTCTGATTGTTGGAATTGCTATATGGTCTTCACTTATAGCACGTGTTTTGATGCTTTATATATATTATATATAAATGGAAATTTTGAAAGGGAAGTTTTTGTTGTCCGAATATCTTTTATGATTGTTGATTGTTTTGAATGTAAAGTAATAATAAATTTGCACTGAAAGGACTTATTAATAAATAATATTGATAGTTAGGATTCGTGTATTTATCTTTAGATGGTGATACTTGACGTCAGAATCTTATCACATTGTTTGGTTATAAATACGACCTTAAGAAACTAAGTATATTTTCATAAGAAAGTTGGGAGAGGGGGGCAATGATAAGACTTGACCATTGATTATTTCTAAAACTAGTGTAATTATCCACAATCTAAATTAGTTTTAAAATCCAGCACTGCCTCAAGCTCACAAATGAATGATGTACACGAAGCATATTTTAAAACCTTTGGAAGCTAAGAAAAAAAGCATGATTGGATAATAACAGGTATATACGATGCAAAAAACATACTTGGAAGGTTCTTAATACTCTAAATAATACCTGTGAATATCACTAATACCCCGGCAACAACAAAAAACCCCAACTCGGCGACCTCACCTCTCTCCTGTAATCCACTGCCGCGTTGAAAAAGCCAGCCTCGGAAACAAAGGCACCTCTAAACTCTCTCTCTCTCTTTCTCTCTCTTTCCATCACATATACACACTCAGGCGCTTTTGCCAATTAGAGCCCGGGTTAGCGAGTCATTACACTCGACCCACACTCCCACTCGCGTCGTCCCCAAATTGTTAATCAAAAGCGATCTCGCGCGATATGCGCATTACCATTTCAATGCTTTATACTCGAAGGGATGAAGAGCGAGTGAGAGAGTGAGCGAAAGCAAGAAAAAGAGAGCAAGAGAATGAGATCCATCTAGGGGTTGTACGAGCATCAGATACATTACTCCGTAGTATAACGTAATAACGAGGGAGAGAGAGCGAAAGAGCAAGCGAGTCTTATCTCGAGCGATAAGCGAGCCCGTTTTCGCACTTATTCAGTTAGGCGCAAGCACGGATTATGCCCAGGGAGAGAAGAGATCCACGGGCCTGATAGGAGCGTACGTGAGGGGCCGTGCGTGTGTGTATATATATATATATATATATATATATATGCTGCACGTGCCGCTTGCGCGATGACAAATGACGCGAGTCTTTTCCATTCTCGCGCGTTATCGCTATGCGTATATGTATGTAGTATGTGTGTGTATGTGTGTATGTGTGACTTTTCAACTGATTCGCCATTAATCAACGCTCAGAAGCCTTTTGTGACTGAGATGAAAAGGGGGCGAGGAGACGGAGGAGAGGGTAATGAGAGAGAGCTTGTGAAAATATTCTATAGGTTTTGGAAATCTCGCGTTTATCGGGACTGATAGATATCTTCGACGCGGAGAGATTTCGAGTGTTAATGGATGGGGTGGGATGATGTTTATTCTAAAGTGTATATATACGTATATATATATGTGGGGGAGGAGAGTGGATGTTTTTTTTTGTATAGGCGGATGTCGAGGGTGATCGAAGTGTTTGCGTATTGAATTTTTTGTTATTCAATATGACTTGGCTCAGTTGCGAGCTTTGTAATAAATGTAAAAAACGAGTGATTTGCAATTGCCGGATATGAATCTCGTAAAGTTTATATACTTTTATGAAAATCTGTATTTGTGATATTTTACCGCAGGAATATCGAATCACTGAAAGTGCTCGGATAACATTATAGAAGAATTTTTCGTCACAGATGAAAAAATCCTTTCCATTAAAACCAATTTTCTTTGCGTATATTCTAATCGACCTCTAACGCTTATCGCAAAGCTACATCTGATCATATATACGAGTCTTACAATAAAGCAATTAATCTTTTACCACTCCCACTCATTATTATACCTTACATCATATATATAATCAATAAAGAAAAAATCGCGAATCTTTCCGCCGCCTATATTGTTCAGCGTTAATCACACCATCAGAATTGAATAATCCAAAGCCATAGCGATACACACACACACACATGTGCAATTATTAATAAAACGGTAATATCGTGTTCGAGGATATCCTAGTAATTCTGTGCCTGGCAGTAGCAGTCAACCCGGGCGGAGTAACCAGGAACGGGGGAAAAATGATAGCCAACAGGGGGGAGAGAGGGAGAAAATCCCGTCGAAGGGGAGGTTAGGAATAGGAGCTAACCGAGCGTGAGAGATTAAGCCCTCTCTAACAGCGTCGACTGGCGGGTCGGTAGCTATACCATGCGGCCAGTATATCAAGGCACCCACGATAAAACGCCATAGCCAACGTCGTCTTGCCCTGTACGGCACAGCCTCCGCTTCTATTGACTCGCGGAATCCAATATATATTCCGGGGGTGGATATGTATACATATATACATATATACAGATATACGTTTATATGCACCCAACCCCTCGTCACTTTTTTTCGCTGCGATTTGAAATCTGCATCCATATATAAAGAGACGCCGCTTCCGTCGCCTAATAGCTACGTAAACAATAGAGAGCAGAGCAGTCGCACGCTTTGAAGTCAAGAGAGAGAGAGAGAGAGAGAGAGAAAAAGCGCCGAAAATCCCCAAGAGCGGAAAGAGCGTTTGACTTGTAAGCCGATAACGTTGAGTCAACGGCTTAGCGATTCACGAGGGCACTGCCGCCGCTGTGTGTATGATGTGTGTGACGAGACGATGATGGTATGACGATTGTTTGGCCAGTTGGCCTGTTAGCGAGGTGCCGGAAACAAAAGGTAGGATCTCGGTTTGTTTTCTTAACTAAATCGTCGACGTGATGATGATCGCTATGGAGAGTATAGAAGATGGTACTGAGATTTGACGTATGCACGGGTGTGGAATATGAGATGTGCGATTGGTAGGAAGTGAGATCATTAGAAAGTTAAACATTTGTGGGTTTGAATAAGTCATCATTTTGGGTGGGAAATATTTGATTTTATCTGGAGATTGTAATTCTTTTGAGTTTTGCTTGATTTTGGAAAATGTTGGGACTGATGTGACTCGTATTTGAGCCTGAATTTTCTTTTTTATAACTTTTTTTATAACTTTTATTTATATACGGAGAAACTGTTTTGTGAACTTTCACTTTTATATATGTAATAAAATTTAAGGCTTTTCACGGTAACAATTTTTCAGTAGTAATATTTATTATTTTTGTAGAAGATTTCATTTTTCGAAATAGTCATTTTTATGACTATCGAAATAAAGTATTACAGCACCGGTAAAATTTGCTACAAAAATCATAAAAATTATTACCGTTTAAAAAGGAAAAATTTTCTACAATGAGGGTGTCTCAATGCGACTCAGGAAAACAGTAAATACAAAAAATTCAATTTTCTACAAAGATTTCTCTCTGTATAACATTCACTATTATTGACTTATTAATGAGTCCGATTTAAATCTCATTTATTGATTCGGAAATAAAATTTTTATTAATGTGATTAATAATATTTTGTTCGAAGAATAAGCTTTTTCAATTGTAAAGACAACAAATTTGGCCATCTCCTTATAGTAACAAAATTATCGCTATGAAATAAAATATTTTCGGAAATAAAATAATCTCGGCAGAAGATTAAAATAAATTTGGTAGAAAATAGCCACGAATTAAATGCATATCACTTGAAAAATATTTCTACTGTACCCGACATGAAATCTCAATAGACCCACAAACTAGTTAAAAAATAAATTCTCCCCATCCCGTTTGGTCCCTCTAGGGTAACCCAACCCAGGGGCAACGCAATCGAGATTCATCAGACCGGCGATCAAATAACAATTGACCTATTGATATCTCTTCCCCTCCCATGGGGCTGGCAATGCACGTCAGATTAGGCGCGTGGGGGCGAGAAACAAAAGGGCCTTTTTCCCCTTCTCTCTCTCTCTCTCTCTCTCTCTCTCTTTTTGCGTCCGCCCTTTTTACGCGCCTCGGAAACGGAAACCACTCTCTTCGCGCGTCTTATCCGCAAGAGAAATAGCCTTTTTTTCTCTCTCACTTTCTCTCTCCGGAGAGATAGAGATTTTTATTGCCTCAGCTTGTATATCGCGCGAAGCTTATTTCTTCCCCTCTCCTCCTTCACGATCATCTCATAATTATATATATACGAATCTTATCGGACTTTCTGCGGTTCATCAGGTTTGCCGTCTGCGCTATCAGCAGTATTCATCGGATAATTAATTGACCGAGAGTGCGTGTGTGAAAATTATAATGAGTTCATGACTTACTGCACGTAAAATTGCGGCAGATAAGCGATAAGACGATAACGGAGGACCTCACAGGCGACGGGAAACTTCGCCGAATATTGAACGAGAAGGATGTATATAATCTTAAGAGTATATGTATATATATCGGATGATTTGTTTGGGTCGAGAAATAAATATGTCAGGGAGGAAATCTGTTTTTCTGGTATCTTATACAGTTAACGGCGTTTTGTGGTCAGATATGATTTTTCTGATCTTATACTGGGTGTTGGTGTTATTGTAACCAGTGTTTAACGTGTTTAAATGTGTAAAAATCCTATAGATTCTAATTTTCGATGACTTTTTGGTGTGATTAATGAAGAAAAAAATCGTAGAAAAAGTCCAACATATATATGAAATGTTACTGTTTCTCCAAGTAACTTTCCGAACGCAATCAGCACAAACCTAAGCATATTTTGACTATAGACCATCCAAACACAGTATATATAACTCCCACAATTTGCGTATACACATAGACCTTTACCTGCGCAAATACTACCGTCCCGAGCTAAACTCATCAAACAAACGGCAGTTACACTAGCTCCGACAAAAAGTCACGTCCTTCTCTCATCTATATACACACATATATATACACATATATATATATATATACACACATTTCCACACCGCCTTCATATAACCGTAGGGGGAATCGATAAATTGACCTCTCCGCTGCAAAAAAGCTCACTCACTATATACCCCTGCCCCTTGTGTTTTTTTTTCCCTCGTTTTGCGAGAATAAAGTTCGTCCAGTACACACACACACACA
>JAYJLV010000046.1:17126899-17157531 GCA_036873485.1 Torymus texanus
AGAAGACTTGCTATTATGACAAGGAGTGAGAGAGACAGAATCAGATGGAGAAATAAAAGTTTGGCTGAATTATTCATGTAATGAGTACAGTAAATGATTTATTAGTTAATGTTATTTATACTTTGGAAAGCCATCCAATGACCTTTAATGCTCTTTCATCAAAGATAAATTTAGTAAGTAAATCAAATACGAATATTTTGTTATTACGTCAATCGAAGAAATGGCCATATAATGGGAGAAAAATTGTTACATCCAAGCGATTAATATTAGAGTTAATTGTTTCTAGATCATTGAAAATATAATTCTTTCTGTTTCTGTCTATCGATATTTTTGGCTGCGCACTGATACGAAGAAACACTATTTCATGGCGGCCGGCACTTCAGCAAGATCATGCGCATGCATATTCCGTACTACCTAGAAAGTCTCTTTTCTAGGTATGTACCTAGGGCTATTGCTAGGAGTGAAATTAAAGAATTATCAATAGCCTTGAGGTATACCCAAACTGGGGATAGATTTTTCTGAGTACAAGGTACGCACTTTTGGAATTCCTTAAGAAATTTTTCTTCAGAAGCCATTTCCTTAACCTAGACTATTTTTAGACTATTTACCCGCCAAATGCTTTATATGTTAATTTATTTTATGTATCGTCACATTTACACACCGTTTTATATGTATTAATGTATGTTACGCCATTTTATGTATTGTCCTATATATACGATTGTGTTTTATGTTATGTGTTTATTAGCACGAGTGCCGAAAGTGAATAAAAAATATTAACTTAACTGATATAACGTCAGTGATAATTAACCACGTCATTAATAGGTATAGTTGTATTCAAGTATTCTAGTCAATCTAATTTCTAGTCATTTAAAATTATTGTATTTCTTTTTAATCTGTGATATCACTGACTATTACAAAAAAATGTCATAACAATTATTCGTTAATCTATACGAAACTTTAACTGTATTAAATATCATTTACTAATCACCAACCGCACAATCTCCCAGATTCCCTTTTAAAAATGCACCTCATCACAAAAACCCCGAGCTTAAAAAATTGTCTCCTCCCAAAATAGCCATTTCCGTCATTATTTTATTCGACACATCACCAGCTGCGCTAAAAAAATAAACCGTGGCTATAGAGTCGCGCCGATTGACACGAGCGACGATAATTAATGCGGTGAAACTCGACTACTCGCGCCAGAAGAGAAAGTGTTATTAATTGGCGGTTCAATGAGCCGTACGTGTAGTTTTGAATTTTAACGATTCGTTGGGAGAATAAATAGAGCCAGTAAGTAAGTGATATAGGTGAGGTGTGGAGATTTATGCAGAAAATGCAGGAATGAGGAAGAAGAAATGAAGAAGCAAATTCTTTTAAGGTTGATAATGATTATGCTAGTTAGGTAAGATATGTGACGTAAACATTAGCAATAACTAATTCTTTCCTTTAGCGTATCTTTTCTTAAATAAAGTAATAGTATCATTGCCAATTTACAGGGCATAATTTATAAATTTATAAATTCCTTAATTGATAAAAAAATTGCGAAATATAAAAGATGAATAATTTAACAAAAACTAAATTATTAGAGACTCTTAATCATTCTATTATTTATAGAAAATTAAATATATACTAATCATAATAAAAGTCAGCGCTGATAAGTCTAAGCATCAGTCTACGTTTGAAAATATTATCAGAGTCTTCTACTCGAGCAACTACCGACACGCCGATTTGCATCGCACAACTAACAAAAATTTCACATCATAAATCACATGCATCTAAAACCACGTGGGAGTTCCCGCGCAGTTTTCCCATAACCAAAAACTCATTCATCCCTTTGTATCCCCCTTCTTCTTCTTCTTAAAAAAAAACCGCCTCCTCATTACATTCATAAAACGAAGAATCCTCTCACGATGACGTCCGCGCGATTCTCCTTTTTTTTTATCGAGCAGCCGATCGTTAATTCACTTTAACTGTGCGAAAGGCAAACACTACACCCCCATGATCTTCGACGTTTTAATCGTGTTTGCCGGGAGCTTAGCTGCGAATTGACTTTCTTTTGCGAACCCCAACGACGGGAGCATATGTCTCTCGTGTTATATAGTGTAGGGTGCGAGCTACAACAGAGGGGGGAGATATACGTAGTGAAGAGGGTGCACGCCCGTCTTTTTGCGGTGCTTGATCCAAGTTTGAGGTTATATATAGGGGGTGGCGGGTGGCGGCGTGCCTATGGTGACGGGGGTTTCTATATAGGGAGAATGACAGTTACATTTTTTCAAAGCTTTATGAGGTCCAGTGTTTAATAATTCGGGAGTTAAAGTTTTCGGTTAAGGAAAGTGATTTCGAAAAAAATAGGAATAGTTTAACGAAAAGTATTATGCTATATCCGGTGAATATATAGTAAAGTCTTCATAGCAATGTGGTTTTCAGGAAATAATTTGCACATTATAAGAAGTTTACACGTTTTTCAATGTGCACAAGGATAGATATTTTGCGTTTTTAAAGAAATAATTTGTTTACAACAAATTTGGACTTTATGTACTGTGCGCAATCATTAGAATTGAGTTTTTTAGGATGTAATTTGTGCAGTATGCATACGCACATGGGTATAATATGCACAATAGGAACTGTACTCGTAAAGACAGAATTTGTGCACAAAAAATGTACAGTTGTATACTGGGTACAATATAACTATTACGGTTTCTAAAAGAAAATCACTCAAGTTTTATAAACAAAAATTAAAAAACATTTTTGTATTAAAGTCAACCATATTTTAGTTGGTCAATGATGAATTGCAAAATGATAATCAATACCTATACCAATAATCATAGTTACCAATTGTCCTATAATAAAACATAATGTCCTGAATTCAATATAGGAGACTAATGCTGAAATTTGTTGTTGGTTTTCTTTTTCATATTGCATTTTATACGGAAATTAAGTATAAAATCAGTTGAAAATATAAATACCTAATGTATTATAATTCCAAATATCCGAAGGAAAAGACATTAAACTAAAAAGGTTGGGTTTCCTTTTTCATTTAGTTATATATCTCCCACTAAACTCGGTTGTACATAATGACGTGAGAACGTATCGCACGTTATAAGTATTAGACGTATAAGGAACCTCAAAGACAAGTTTATCACGCGCAATAACCACGCTTTACCTATAGAAAGTTACCGAAATTTATGAATATCAGCTGAAATCAACATTCTAAACTTTCGATTTCCTTCCTCCGAACCACTGTGCGCATATAACAAACGGAATGCCGCGATAAATTATCGGTGAGACACTATACCGTTTGTACGCAGGCGCGCCATAACAAGACAATTAGAAAGCGCTAATTATCTAGTAGCAAGCGGTGCGCACGCGCTACCGCCGTGGGGAAATAATTATACCTGTGCGCAAGAAAAGGCGGGGAGAAAGAGAGAGAGAGAGAGAGAGAGAAAGGACGGAAGAGAGGGAACGACGACTAGTATAGTAGCAGCGGCACATCAGCCACGCAGGAGCTTGCGCACGCGTTAATGGAAGAGGCGGAGAGAGAAAATTGAAACCTTCGCGATTTAAATATATCTGCGTATTGTTAGACTTTCGTTCTCTCTGCGCCTTAATTAAACCTACTTAATTTTCTTTGAGCGAGAGCGTCCGCGTGCCTGACTGACTGCCTGTATAGCACGCAGCCCCTCCCTGCGTAATTAGCGAGGCGGCTGCGTCTCTATCTCTCTCTCTCTCTCTTTCTCTCTCTTTCTTGAGTTGTTCGCTTTGCTGTGGCTTTTACCATTCCTCGTTCGTCGAAAAATGTGCGTGTATATATATGTGTGTGTATGTGTGTGCAACGGGGAGGAAGGATGCAGGAAGGTTTATTTGAGTCGAGCCAACAAATTACCCGCGCGCACTTTCCAAACAGCGCTTTTTGGGTAAAGTGCGGTGGCTACTGGTTGAGCTAACACATACACATACACATATATATATATATATATATATATATGAAAGAGAAGGCAGAGAGAAAGATGGTAGCTGTATATATATTTCGGTTAGGCGTAATTAACTACTCGTTAGCGACGTTTTTGCGAGTAATTAGCCGGAATGAGTAGTTTAGGATGGGGTGCGTATTAAGTGTCCGCGACGACTGACCGGTCTATCTTACCGGCCACCGATACTATAATGAATCGGGTTTGTGTAATTTGTTCGAAGGAATTCATGGTTTTTTTTCTCACATTACACGGAATTGTATGAAATCTTAAAGTGAATTGTTTTCGTTTTTTTTCTACAGAAAAAACTCGAGTTACCTTATCGATTTTAATCTTAAATCTTAAATAGATATAGTCGATAATGTAGGAATTAGTGATAACATCATCATCTCAATTAAGGCTACGTTCCGACATTACATACTATAATTTGTTTTCAAAGAAAAAGAATTGTTATTCTTTTTATTATATTACATAATAATATTGGTAGACAAAGTTTTCGTACACAATAAGAATAAGAATAGTACCCTGAACAATATCAATCGTTATAAATAAAATGTAAAACTGATTCATTGTTCAATCAAACACTATCCCTATTTCAATTACACACACAGTAGTATTAGAAACATTATATATATTTTCTTCCACTTCACAACCGCCTTCTTGATTGCACCTCTACACATCAGTTTCACTTCGGACCCACAGTGCTTCCGTATAAAAATAGCATACAATTCCGCATATCAGCCGTTGCTACACGTGGCTCTATTTAATTATCGATTACGCACAGCTCGCATCAGTATTGTATTGCGCATTCTGCGCACCTTTCGCCTTGACTCATCGCGCTGACTATCATCATCTCGATGCCTCAAGATACAATCAGTCGCGCGTACGAGCTCGCAAATATATATGTATATCGATTACGCATGGTCGAGGCATATCCCATTGGGGTTATTACTTAGAGGTTAATACGGCCGTACCGCCTAATTGCAAGTCACACAAACGCCTCGTTCATCAAGCCCCTCTCCCTCTATATCACTCCTTCCCCTCTCACCTCGCTATACTCTTCTTCCTTTCGAATACCTCGCGCGGAGAGCTCGAAACGCGCCAAAGTGCGTTGCCAAGCTCGCTCTTTCTCTCTCTCTCTCTCTCTCTCTCTCTCTCTCTCTCTCTTGCGCGCGCGATGACTAATGACGCTTTAAGTGCCGCTTAAGTGGCGCTGTTAGCACAAATACTCGCGCGTTCTTTTGCGCTTTTTGCGGCTCTTCTCTCTCTCTCTCTTGCTCTCTCGTCTCTCGGTCTCTACCTCTTTTCTCTTTCTCTCTCTCTCTCTCTCTCTCTCTCTCTTTCTACTCCTCGTCGTCGGCGTCTTCTCGCTCGTTCTTTTGGATTGCGCCGGAAAAACGCGCGTCGAGGAATCCGAGCGCTTTCGCACACGCGTGAAGTGAGCGGTGCGAGGAGAAAGGTAAAAAAAAAAATGTGCGAATGTCGTGTGCGGACGAAGAATAGATCAAAGGTGTCTGTGCAAGGGTAAGTGAGAAGGAGTAGGAATCGATGAAAAAAAGCGGTGCAGAGAGAAAGAGAGAGGATGGTTCTTTCGTTTGGTATTCGTAGAGTTTCAAGAATCTGGTGGTACATATATTATATGTCCGTTCCGAAGGCATAAAAAAAAGAAGAATATATACATGGGTTTATAACATGTCGAGGAATCTCTATATAGGGATTGCATGTAATTTATGTAGATTTTATGTCTATATAACCATTTTAAAATTTACTAAAGTGATTTCAGAAAGACTTCTGTCAGTACAAATTACTCTGTAAACACGAGCTCAAAAACTTTCTGGCACTGATTGTATATGCTAAGCCACATTATACAGCTATATTTTAAACTTTTCAACAATCAGGTAAAAAATATCAACCGCTTTATAAATTTTTTTCCTCGATTATAATACAAACACAGTTTTGTAAATAAGAAGTTATATCATCTCGTTCTCACCACCAAACGTTCGCCGAAATGACATTTTATCCGGCTGACGATCATCGTCCGAATTCCATCTATATATAAATCAATCCGAGCCATTTTAATTCGTTCGCCCGAAATCCTTCATTAAGATTAATCATCCCGTATGTCGTGTGCGGCAATTTCTCGAGCGAAAATCCGGAATCTCGGTATAGTAGTATAGACCTTCTCCGTCTATTAATTCCCCTCCGAGGGCCCAGGACAACCGAAACAAAGCCACAAGGCAAAAGAGAGGCAGGCACAACTCGACGAGACTAAGAAAGAGAGACGACGACTTGAGAGCGAACTGCGCACGCGGCTAATGGAGTCATTCTGAGTACAGTCGGCAGCAGAAGTGAGCGTCGCAAATCATCGCAAGATTAGAAATTCAAATTTACACGCGGCGGCGCTCGAAATCGCACGGTCCGATCTCAATAGGCGAAACAAACGGACCGATTGTTGTATTACATTGTGCCCAACGAGGACGCAGCCCAAGAGATTTGTTTCTTCGGATCCACGAATATAATGCGTCTGAATTCGCCCCCCTTTCCTCTTCTTGTCGTCGTCGTTGTCGTCTTCTTCTTCGTCGTGCAGCTGCGCGCGAGTCTCGAATTTAGCCGCGGAATGCAGATTCATTCGCGCTTTATTATACTCGATCTCGCCTTTGACAAATTGCCGCACTCGCGCGTGTAGATATATATATATATTTTTGCGAGAGCTTTGTTTGTGTTGTTAGCGCTTACGCGCATGCCTGCTTGGCTCTTAATTAAGGAATTTATAAGGTGACAGAGCCTTTTAAGATCTATAAATGTGCGTACACGAGTGGCTGATCGTTATATGCTGCACGCGCGCGTGTATACGTGTGTGTGTATATATATATAACGTAGTATACATACGAGAAGAGGGAAAAAATAAAAAGGGTGAGAGTAGGATATAACGAACGCGAGGTTGAATTGATGTAGTCGGCTGGCAGCGTAGCCGAGCGATGTAAACGCCGGGTACATTGATTACAGACATTTTTCTTTGGGTATTAATGGTGCTGCTGTGTATGTGTGTGTGTGTATGCCGGCTGTGCAGAGATGCTTGAAATTACTAATTCAGAGAAAGGAGGGGTAAGTCGATGATGATGGTATATAACTGATTCTCGAGGAGATTATATGATTCAATTATACGCGCGTTCCGCAGCTCGTTTCATTGAAAACAACGTTTTTAAGGTATAAAAGTCGCTGAATTCGGCCATGAATATACGTGTATAGTGGAGGTCTTACGGTTGGGATGTGAGAAACGCGACCAATTACCGAGATTATTTAATTACTTGATATAGCGTTCAAATACTGGGATGCTTTATTCTTACATAAGATTTAAAGAGACTCAATGGGCTTACATGGATTCCGAAGGTAAACGATGTCGCGGTATAACTGAACATGTTCCGAGTAACTAAACAAAATCATTAACATCCATTGTGGATCGATCTTGGATGAATTGTTCTGACCTTTCGCTGATGGATTAACAACGCGTCTATTGATACTGACAATGTTACCAAAGTTATGATATATTGCGGAGAAAAAATCGATGCAGTGTGGAAATTACAACATTAAACCGTGTCAGCAAAGCTAAGAATTTAGGTACCTACTAATACCTTCAGCTCACATCTTCATCTGATAAAGGAAGAATTCCAGCAGGTATATGTTATACCCCGACGGAATGCGAATCCCATTTTTTTGTTGTTGTCGTCATGCGATCGGCTTTATTAATTTCAGGAAAACCGAGAAACCATATAGCCACAGTTCCAATCTATCCGACAGCCATTCTTGGAATCTCAGAAAAATCACCTTAATTACCAGTATAAACAACTAACGGTACACAGCCGCAGCAGTATAGGAACAGCAACGCAGACTTGACGAGCATTGCCACCGTGAAACCTCACCTATAAGCCTCCCACCCATCCATCATCCAGAATTTCGTGGAATCCGCGGAAAAAGCGACTGGCGCGAAAAACGCTGTGCTGCGTCCAATCAACGCGAGAGTTTCCACAGCTAGAGTTAAAAGAAACGATGGAGAGCTAATCAGCATGCGTTCCGTTTCCTCTCTGAGCCAATTAGAAATACTCTGTTTTACCGACTGTCAGAGAGCAAGAGAGAAAGAGAGAGAGAGAACCTAGCAGCGTATTGAGTTGTATCGGTCGAGTTATGTTCGCTTCGTTAGCGCGACCTCGCGCGCGCGCGCGATTCCTTCCACCTCCGGCGCTTGATTTACGGGCAAGTCAACGGACTCTCTCTCTCTCTCACTGTAGGGAGAGAGAGAGAGAGGATCGCTAATAGTCCGCGGCCAGGCCCGAGGAGAGCAAATATTCCGCTCTCTAATTGGAATTGATTAGAGGCGAGCGAGAGGAGAGCTGGAATAAAGACGGAATTGCTCGCGACCGCCGCGAAAGCGGAACGGGAGACGCTGCTTTATGGACCTATACACACGCACACACACATATACATATATACACTGAAAGAGAGAGAGAGAGACGTCTCTTTCTGCGAGTAAGCGAGCTTGTTTCATCTCTCTTTCTTTTTTTTTTCTCTCTCTCTCTCTCGAAGCGGCAATGGCGGCAGCGGCTGCGTGGCTCAATCAATTATGCCTCAATCTGCGTCGGGCATTATTTAGCGCTCGACTACAAATATTAGCACTCGATTAATGCGAGTCCAAGCGAACGACCAGAAGAGGAGTGGGAACATTAGCGAGAACGTTCTCTCTCTCTCTCTCTCTCTCTCTCGCCTCATCTCGGCATTCATCAAGCTTATTACGCGCTTTGATGTTGTTGCTCTCCTTTCGCTATATGTATATATCCTCGCCGCTGAAGATGAAGAGCAAATGAAATGTTTGCGACGTGCGCTCGCGCGAAATGAGCACTATAATAAAATTTCTTTTATATATAGACGTTGAATATGTGATATCCTGTTGACGGTTTATTAATTTGTTGCCCATATTTTATAGAACGATAGGCATGAAGTAGGCTTAATATAGAAGAGCGTCGATTTTGAGGTTAGAAGTGTAACATTTTTGCGGTAAATATATAGGTTATACGGTGGTTTTAACATAAATAACGATTTATTCGAAATATTTTTTGGCAGATAAGATAACATATTTGTAGATTGTATTTATGAAATACGCGGGAACGTACAATTATCAGTTAAACATGTCCCAGCTAAATTTAATTTAAAGATAAAAAAATGACCACTTATATTTGAGGATTATGCAAAATAGTTATTCCTCGATAGTTTTTTGTTTTTATAGTGGTTAAGTATATCATGTACGATGTCACACAAATGGAAGTATTCTTATTAGCGCAATAGACACATTAAAATGTAATATGATTGTCATTCTTTTCCAATCCTATAGAATTAATGCATATATATATATCAAAAAGTGATTTAACAAAGACGCACGAAACCTGATTTCCTTTCAAAAGCACTCAATTAACGTGATTACAAAAGTTCGAAATCGACTTAATGCAGCAAACGACAAAACTGGAAAATTCAAATGAACGAATATACGCGCGTTTCTGCACACTCCTTCCGTTATAATCCAATTACACTCTTCGTCCAGGCAATTCTTGGCCCTCATACCACGCCGAGACTGAAAAAATTTAAAAGTATAATCTCTTCTCTCTCTCTTTCTTTCTTCTTCTCCCTTGGCTTGTACATCGAAAAACAATCCGAAAACACAGCCGACTGATTACGTATATATCTCCCGGCGCATTGCAAAAGGTGTCTCAATACAGATTGCGGAAAAAAGTAAGTACTGTGCGAGCTCGTTCGCTTGCTTGGTGTATATAATAATAATAAACGAACGTGAAGCTTCTCCTCGCCTTAGCGCGACCGTTTGTTTTTGTTTTATCGGGTAGAAAGAGAGAGAGAGAAAGAGAGAACCCGGCTCGCTATCGCAGTCTAGCGCTAACGAGGCTGTTAGCAGCAATTATTCTAATTAATATCTCCCTCGGTTACTCGCGCGATAGAAGCAGCAGCAGCAGCAACAGCAGCAGCAGCTCTTTTCTCATTTTTTTTCATGCCTCGGGGTCTCTCACTGCGCATGCGCGTCCCATTCGCTTTACGAGGAGAGGCTTCGTCTGATGCTTTTTGCCCTCGTCGAGAGGCTGATTGGCTATTACGTCTTCTTCCTACCTTAGTTAGCGCGAGATTGAGTCTTTCGGCTGCTGCTGCTTCTTCTTCTTCTTCTTCGACGACTCTCTTCTCGTTTCTCTCTTTTTTTTTATGGGATCTTGCGACGATATTTTCCGAGTTGGATGACGATGGCAACGAGTATAACAGTCGACTTTCGTTATGGCTGGTCGACTAATGTCTCAATTATGCAATAATTTATACAGGGGGGAAAGCCTGTGTAAACATCTTTTTTATACAGGTTATTTCGCAGGATGTAGACCAATTCGGAATTGTTAGAAATTTCAAATGACACGCGCGTGATTGGATTCGCATTCTTCGCGGTTCGACCGCTTGGAATTCTAACGAACGAGGCTGGTTTGAAATTATTCCGATTGTATAAAAAGTTTTTTTTCGATATTTGTAAAAAAAAAAGGAAGCCAATACAGCACTGATCTATTCATTGTTAAGCCAATGGTAAAAGTCTTATATTAATGAAATATTTTCTTATAGGCAGGTCTTAAAATATTCCCTTAATAGGTATTATTGATTCCAACATGAAATTTATCGTTAGTTTAACTTGTCCAAAGTTGAATTTTATTGAAAAACAGTGGATAACAAAAGTTATAAAAAAAGTCTAACATTGGAAAAAATAATAAAAAGAACGAAAATATCAATAATTATATATGATTCGCTTATCATTGTAGCGTCAAATTACTCATGTCGTAGTTTTTAATTGATTTTGCAAATGCATTTTTACTCAAAGTAACTTGGAGAAAAGCAGGTTGCAAGAGTAAAGATCGTCAAATCAAAGAATCTCATGACACTCGTACAACCACGATGAGTATTTGAAGACACGAAAATGTGAAAAATTGCCCGTCGATGATCTCGCTCGCGAGATTAGCATTATTCTCGAAAACCGCAGGACTGCACGGCGCTCTCACCGTGACGAAATGGCCTCTTTAAAGCTACAAATCGCCTTTGTTTTTCAAGGCCTCTCTCTCTCTCTTGTGCGCGTTCGAGCGCAACGAGGGCCCTCAGAACTGTCTTCCCCTGGCTTCGCGTGATGAACGGAAGCCGCAGTTTTGCATAAATTGAACGCGACCGCGGGACAATCGATCGATCACTTCACTGTATGCATGCACACACAAGAGAGAGAAAGAGAGAGAGAGAGAAAGAGAGAGAAGGGAGTAAGGACGCGCTGATCTACGGCTCTTGTCACGCGGCAGAACGAATTTACAGCCTTATTCCGATAACAGTCATGCAGCTAAGAGAAGGGGAGGGGGAAAGGAGTGCACGTCTTTTAAATTTTCAATGGGATGAGGTAAAAACGTGGGAGGTTGAGGGAATTTATTTTATACGCTACGAGAGCTAAGGGATTTTGCGCTGCCTGAAGTATAAGTATGGGAATTCGATTCATTAGACGGCGACAAGGAAAATTTTACTATACTTACGAGATGATTCTTTGAGCATTATTGTCGAGACAATTGTTACAGAGACAAAATTTAGTCATTTGCGGTTTTCTAGTTCATTTACAATGTTAAAAAACGTTGTACTATATTATACGCGATAAAATAGATGAATTGATTGTTATTTTATTAGACTAACACGTGGATTTCTCGAACAAAACGAAACTCAATAACATGCTCAACCTCCTTAGTTTTTCCAATAAGCTCACACATATTTAACCAACAAGAAACCGATACATTCACCTCAGCATCTTCCACCGCTGCGTGCGCATCTCAACCGAAAATCTATATAGATCCCACGTAGAATATCGGTAGCCTCATCTCAAGATACACAAGAAGAAACAACCCAAAGCAAGCGCCGCAAAAGAATTAGAATTTTAATTCGCAAACAAAAGAGACTTCATTTGAATTCGCACACAGTTCTTTCCTCTCATTCCCGCTCTCTCTCTGCATGTCCCCTAGTAGAGTCCTTACATCGTCCGAGATCGCCGCGAGATTACCGCTCGCATTCGCGTGATAAATCAATTATCGGCGCGCGAGACACATGAATTTCAAGAATAGAAGCGAGCGAACGAACGAACGAACGAACGAACGAGAGAGAGAGGGTGAGGGGGGTATACTTTTATGTATCGTCGGGACGGCACGACTCGCGCGCTCGCATGAAATACGACCGGCCGATTGTGTCTCCCTCGCGCTCGCGGACACAAAAGGCCACTCGCGGAAATACGTTGTCTTTACAATCGCCCGCGCGCGCGCGAGAGAGAGAGAGAGAACGGCCATATTGCCGAGAGAGGGGTTCCATCGTCGTTGTGTACCTCACGAATTGCCGTGCTGAGAGAGAAAGAGAGAGAGAGAGAGAGTCTCGACCTTAAATAAGCCATCAAAGCTGAAAAAAGTACGCGGCAAGCGTGCGCCAAGGGGACGTGCGCTTGGTAATGTAGTGTAGAGTTGTAAGGTACGAAGCTAACAGCGTGTTTTTTTTGTTTCGATAATATGTGCTTGTTTATTTATACGAATGTTGTAAACTGGATAACGGTGAGTGTGTGTGTGTGTGTGTCTGGGTGATTCTGAAAGAAATAAAATTGGAAATTTTACGTTTTTGGGTGGTTAGGTGTGTTTAGAGTAGAGGTGAAGTATAAATGATTTTTAGTTTGAGGGGAAAAAGAGTTTTCAAGGCATGATTTTACCAGAAAAATCATGTTTTTTTAATTTTCTTATTAATCGTTAATATTCTCAATTCATCTATAAAATAATTTCTCTATCCCTTTGGTACGTCTTTAAAATGTTATATAAAACCTACCATGCCGAACCATTTTTAATAAATTGCAAGAATAATATTACAGGGGTTTAAATCTTTAACTACCAAAAAAAAAAAAAAAAAAAAAAAAAAAAATATCTACTTTAACAAGATAATTCAGAAACATTTTTCAATGAAACAGTATATAATAAAAGTTCCGCTTACTCCTCTTATACAAATAAATCACCAGTCTAAAAACAACAACTCGAAGAAAGAAAAAGAACCAATATAAGCCCTATACGTACAAAGTCCGCTAAAATATAATATATAAATTACAGTCAGGAATACTTAAACGCCGATATTTAAATCCACCTTAACTTTAACATCTGCCTCCATCCTCCCATTCAGTGGAGCTTTCATCTGCATATAGGTATCCATCCATGCCTACCTATATATACACGAGTATAGCAGAAGCAGCAGGAGCAGCACCTCCTCCCGCCTTCCGATCTCCTCGGAAACCGAGCAGAAAACAAGAAGTATAAACATCGCCCGCCGCACGGACGACTTCCTTTCCGTCCTCTCCCTTCAAAAGGAATGAATCCCTATATATATACGTATGTATGTGTATATATATATATAGACTCTCAAGCGAGAGCACACGAAAGAGGAGGAGATACTTGAGCGCCAAGGGGAGGAGCGTCGTCGTCGTCGTCCTCGTCCTCGTCGTGAGTAAAAAGCGCGCGCATCTCGTTGCTTCGGTTGCTCCACGCCGCCGCCGCCGCGAGAGAGATTGCCAGGCGCGATAGCGGGGTGATCTGTGAGCCCCGGTGTGTGGTACCCCCCTTTCCTCCCCCCCTCCTCCTCCTTGCTTCCTCCACCTCCACCTCCTCTCACGTTTTCGCGACCCTCCGGATTGAGACGTCTCTCTTAGGCCTCTCTCGCTCTTTGTCCGCGCTTCTCTCTCTCTCTCTCTCTCTCTCTCTCTCTCCCCGTCGATCGTATTTACGAGTAGCTCTTGCTCTCGCACTGCGCGCGGAGCGCCGTCTTAGGGAAAGGACGCGTTGTAAGAGAGAAAGAGAGGAGATTACGGACAGGAGAGATGCAGAGCAGCCGGCGCGTATTTCAATTGAATGAAAAAAGGGGGAGGTAGAGAGAGAGAGAGAGAGAGAGAGGAGAGCACACGCATACACACAAATTATTGTGTACGCGAGAGGTTGGATGCTGTGCGAATGCACACGTGGGAGGGAGAGAAAGAAGAGGAAATGGGAAATATGGCGCCAAAGGAAGGACTTTGATGTATATACGTGAGGAGAGTGCAGCACTGCAGCGGCTTGTAATGCCCGTACGTATTTTAGAGTGTCTTTTCTAATAAGTGATGAAGGAATTCACATCGAGATATCGCTGAAGTATCGAAACGTATATCGGACGCCTACGAGATTCATGGCTGTATTAAACACCTTGAGAGATAATATTTATCGGACCTGAATAGAGTGAAATGAAGATTCAGCTGTTGATGTTTGAAAAAATCTCGAAATATACAATTTTAGTATATACGTAAAACGCAATAGAATTATAAATCTGTATATGAAAATATTCAAGATCATAAAAGTATATTGCTATAGAATCCTTTAGTTTTTCCGTTGAAATCGTATACAAATCGAGGTACATCGAAAAAAGTAACTAAATATACGTAATTGTATTTAATCAAAAGAATCAGTATATATAATGGGGCATAGTTATTAATCTCTACGAAAGATTTTCATATAAGCATTCGGTGTATTCAATCCAACCGATTTTCAAGCATTTATCTATATATCGAACCAATTCATATATATGTACCACTATTCACATTAACCCGGCCTCTAAAAAGGTCTCTTATATACACCATCGTGTATACAATATGTGGGAACCTCGACGCTATTAAACCCACTAACTCATAACAATAATATCCCATCATTAAATCGGTCAAACGAATCGCATTACACACATACACATACGGAAAAATTAATTCATCTCCATTTGTAAACACGCGTGTCTCTCGCTCTTGGAACCCACTAGACGCTTTCTTCTATATATATTCTCCCAAAAGAAGAAAAAAAAAATCAAATCGATCGACCGTGAATCACCGTAATTTTCCTTCTAAAAATACCGCCGCCGCTGCCTTTTATCCCTCCTTCTCCAAGTGGCTACTTTATTTCCCATAAATCAAAAAAAAAAAACTAAGTGAAGTACTATACCAAAGCAAAAGCCTATAATATGTGCCCGGCATAACTCATCGATTACCGAATTAGTCGAATAAGGAAGAAGCCCTGGGAAACGCCAGGAGCTCCGTGACCCAGAAGTCATCGTCGCCTTTGCGCAGGTGAGTATAAGAGGGTTTCTTCTTCTTCTTCTTCTTCTACGTCTGTTTCGTCTTCTTTACGTGGGAGTGTTGTACACGTGTTCAAGCGACGAATTTTCCGGGCGATCGACCGTAAAGCAGTCGACAGGTATATATACGTGCCACTCAAGTTCAATAGGCGTGGCGTGGAGAATCGAATTTTCCTCCACTATATATGATGCTAACGAGTTCGCGTTTTTTTTTCTTTCTATTTTTTTTTTTCAACTTACAAGTAGAGAAAAAGAAACGAAGTGTACAAGGGCTTAATTCGACAGAGATATATCCTAGACGTATAGTACGTATACATATATATATACGTGCGCGCGCGTGCCTGGGTGGGCCGTCTCATATCTAAGCGGGCAATCGGCGGCCGCCGCCTTTGACGAGGATGACTGACTCTAATCCGCTCCGGGTTAGACAAACAAATGACAATGGAGAGCAAGAGAGAGAAAGAGAGAGAGAGAGAGAGAGAGATGGTTATCTGTAGGTAAAGCCCTGGCCGACGACGACCTCTGTAGCAGTGGTGTGTGTGTGCCACACTACCGAACATGCAGGTGGCTCTAACGACGTTAGGGCGCTTAATGACTGATACGACACGCTAATTGGCATTAAGCCGAGAGAGAGAGGGAGAGAGAACGAGTGACACTACTGCAGTAGCAGCTACTACTACTACTACTACTAGGATGTTTTTTTTTTATATGTTCGACTTACCTGATTTTTGAGATCGTTTGTACGGTCGCGCGTATGGCGGAGGTGGAGACTTAATTGGATAGGATTTGAAGGTATTAAATTTGTGCTTTGTATATAAGCTCGCTTGGTCATTTGATGGACTAAAGGGATGGTTGTTATACGGCCGGTATTTCGTTCTTGTTTATATTTAATCGAGCTGATACAGTTCAGGTATTATGATGGATGTATATATCTTTTGTATTTTAATTAATGCTCTTATACTGTTCATTGTGATCATAGTGGTATATGCGAGAGCTTGTGTTATAAGAATGGTCGTCAGGTAAATTTGATTGTGAATGAATGAGTTAATTTAGCGTGAGTTTAGTAGAGAATGTCGATGTAAAATATCGACATAATTTTAGAATGTCTACATGTTTTGCAAACATTAATAGAATTACTAAAAAGAAGAATTTACATATACGGAGCACCTGAAAAATCTATTTTTCCAAACACCTGCTGAGAACTTATGCCATTAAATAAAAATTACCATGTCGGTAGGTAGGAATCTGTATTTTCGAATTTGGATCTAGTTTTAAAACGGTATCTCATGGAAATGCTGATAGAATCGCCTAACAACATTTTTGAGCAATTCACATCTATAGAGCGCTTGATTGTTTTTCAAAATAAACGTTTGAGTATTAATTTATTTAGTAATGAAATTAGGTTGATTTTGGACGTCACATCGCCTTAAGGGTAAAAATTACTTAAAAATCTTTATTTTATATTTTATTAAGCGTTTTGAGTAATTTGTAGCTGTAAAAAATTATTCGTTCTTTAGCTCTAAATGACATAAAATATCAACATTTTGTTTTTAGCTTATTTTACCACTAATCTAATATAGTTTCAAAATATATTACGTGTAAATATTAGTAGTAATTCAAATTTATTTTCTACAGGTCATCAAAAATTTAAAAGTGTTATTGGAGAATTTCGGTATAAGCATAAATTAAGGTAAAAAAAATACAATTTTCCGACTGTAGCCTTCTAACATTTATTTCAGACTTTATCTCTATTCAAATTATTAATAAACTTTGTCTACTACATTGATAAAGTCCGGATTTTTACAGATAACCATACAACTATACTAACCCTTTCTTAAATTTCAATCTTTTCATAACTCTTTTCAAAAAGGATACAACAAGTCGTTCTATGAAACTCAAGCTAATGTATTAACTGTGAACGACAATCGTTTCACTAGTTCCGCACCGCCATTCGACAATTAATCCCATGTACATCTCATGTAATTCGATGCTCGCAAAGAAAAACCCACACCACAACTACACATCCTTGTTAGCCGTTCCCTTACCTCTAAAAAACAAAAAGAAAAACAAGTTATCATCACTGCGCGAATGTACACGCACACATCTCGAATTATCGCTGTCGATTGCCGCGGTAATTTCAGCCTCTCGCCAGTAACAAGAATGCGGAACACGTGGGCCGCTGCCGCCGACTGCGTCATCAATCTCTCACGCGGGGTGTAGTAATACACACTAGCCGGCAACAACTATATACACTTCATGTATATAAGAGTGAGTGAGAGAGAGAGAAGCGCGAGCATGCAGGTGTCGGTAATATGCAACAAGAGGTTCTCGCGCAACACGCATACATATATATATATACATATATATGCGTCCGACAAAGACCGGCATTTGTTTCTGTGCGAATAATACTTAGATCGCAATCGAGAACGATGTTATATGCGAGGCCAGCACATTATAATATAATGGCCGTAAAGGAATGAGAGAGGAAAAAAGAGTCATCGATTTTTGTTCTTTTCGGCAAGGTATGAGAAAAATATGACGCGGAGGGCGAGTAGAAGTCTGGTATAATTTTGAGGCCGGGACGTAGTGGCCGTTGAAAATACTGAAGAATAATGTGATAGTTGTATGTAAGAGGAGCTAAGGTGCTACAAATAATGCAAGTAGATTAAAAAATGAGATTAATTTAATAGGATGTATTTTATATTATATAAGTGGAAGTTTTTTAAATACTGGATAAGTGCAGTGTGGACGCGGGTAACGCGGGCATGTGGGAAAAATGGTATATATAAATATAATAAAATTTTCATAAATGTAACGATATTAAAGTCAAATAGTATTTTAATGTTTTATGGGTTGCTGTTCTAGATTTATATATAACAGTGATACTAGAGTTTAATTGACCAGGAGAGTGCACTACCATCGGGTTCTCAATTGGGCTCAAACTTTTGGATAAGTTTTTAAGTGTAGAAATATGATGAAAGCTGCAATATATTAGTCCCTAACGCTCAAACAAACTGAAGTTCACAACATTTTTAGATGTATTTTGAAAATAGTAATGAAACAACCCACTTTTTAGAACGGTGGCCATTTAACTTAGGAAAGTCTTAAATATCGAAAATAAAACTAGAGAAAATGACATTTCATTTGCTTCTTTAAGGATTACATATATGTTGATTTCTTGCAAAGTTGATTGTTTGATTATATACATGTTTTAGTCCACTATCGATGCTTATTTTAAAACTTTTATAACTTTGAAAGAAATCGACGTTTTGTAATCCTTAAAAAAAGGTCATTTTCTCTAATTTTATTTTCTATATTTAAATGATACTTAAGACTTCCCTAAATTAAATGGTTACCGTTCTAAAAAAAGGCTTTTTCCAAGATATTTTTTTAAAAATAAACCTAAAAATTTTTAGCGTTAGGGTCTAATATTGTAGCTTTCATCGTATTTCTACACCCAGAAAGTTATTCCAATGTTTGAGGGGAATCCAGGACCCGAAGGTAGTGCACTCTCCCGGTGAATGTAAATTGAATACCGGTAGCTCTATTGATTTTTCTGATTCTTCTTTCTTTCGTACTTCTGCGTGATTTTATCTTTAAAATCATAATTAATAATTCATCAGCAATAATGTTTTTTTTTTCTTGCTTGCAGAAATAAAATGCCATCTGGCATATTCCCCACACAAGTGTATCTGACAGGTTACCCCCATGTAGTGAAATATAAAAAATTATTGTAAAAAAGAACTTACCTTCTGAGTGTAATGGTCTTCGATATGAAACTTTTCTACCACTGATCGAAGTGCAAATATATATTGATACTTGCTATAAAATGGGAATTTACCTTGTCCAATTTTTAACTTCCGATGTAACGCATTTTCCTTATTATTTGAACATTTAATTGATTAAAAAAAAGAATGAGATTTTCAAAAAACTAGCATAAGCCTACTTTTGAGTACGTGATAAGTATTAAAGTTAATCAGTTAATTTAGTCAAGAAATGACTAGTAGGAGACTTGTTATTAGTTAGTCATTTTTCATCAGAAGCTTATTGTTCAAAAAGTACTGTAATATATAACTGAGCAAAAATTCAACATTCACAACCCAACAACATTTTAAAAAGTTTTAATACTCAAAATGTAATGACAACGATGTATTGTTTCGTTTATATGTTTAGTCAATGACAAAAAAGACTAGTGTGACGCTTTTTTACAAATATGTATAATAACTAAGAAAATAGTGTCTTAACTAATATGGTAGCCTCACCTAAATGGTAATTCTTATCGAGGAGTTTACGGTTATTAAAGCGCCAATGCTATGTCTGAAAAAAAAGAATTGTTAATCCATCAGCAACTTAGTAGGTGAAGTATTACTCTGTGACAGATATCAATGAGTTTAATTGCGTAACCAAGTACATTGTCAAAAAAAAAATCTAGTTAAAGCAATTTTTACTATTCTGACAATGATTAAGCTTCAATTCAAATTGTCTGGAGATTCAATATTTTACTATCAATCATTTAATCAATCCTGACGCAGGTAATCATGTAACTAGACCCAGCAACAACTACTTTAATTTTCAAACTCAGCAATATTCCTTCTGACACCTCGTTTTCCAAGCCTAGCTAAACATAATTCTCTAGAAATGAAACAGTAAAGTCGGACACTGTACACAACCGAGAAAAAAGATTAACCAATTCGGTAGTGTATACACAAAATCAAAACAATTCTAGTAAAGTATACATTTACTATACAAAATCTATTGATTTTGCACTGATCGAAACTGACGCTTAAGACAGTTCACTGATTTATTATTATATATGCATTGCAAAATAATCCACGTGTCGCTATTGTGTGAAATCATTGTTGTTCCGACAAAAAATTTTGTATAGCTGTGTTACCTATCCAAATAAATCGATGAGCTCAATAGCTATTCGAACGATTTAAATAGCTATTCAAATTCCGAAGAGCTAGAACGACTATTCAAATTCTGCTCGCAATAAAAAGATCAACAATCATTACAATATGCTATATGCAAGTACATTTTAACGTACTGATACCTTCACGATGTAACTGAATATAATCGCAATCTACCAGTGTTATCAGTCATAAGAATTTGGTAAGTATCACACTTAGCCAGATTTTCACATTTGAATTATTTTGAGAAAAATTTAGTTTCAAGTTAACGAAAAACTTTTAAGATCAACTGAATGTACTAAATTTAGTTGTGATACAGTTAATTACTTCTATAAAAACCAAGCCATATAAAGTTACATTAACTGAGTTATAGCAACGAATATTCAAGTTGATATCACGACGTTATAAGCTGTTTTCAGTGTAGACTACGTAACGTAAAGTTGAACTATCACCATACAGGTGCTTTTTCACCCTGCACATCGCGTCCACCTAAACCAACCACCGAACCTGTCGCCGTTGTCCACTCCGCGTATAAGTATAGCCACGCGGTAACGCGAATTAATGCGACATTCGAAACGTTTAAAAGGCATACAGAAAGAAAGAGAGAGAGAGAGAGAGGGAGAGAGGGGGAACGACGCAGGAGAAAGGAGGTAGCAGTATATATTCACAAGAGGGGGACTTCCTAATGGCGTGATTCTTGAGGAACTCGCAGAGGCTCATTAAGAGCGCTCGCTCGCGCGCGCGAGTGCATCTGTAAGTACTAATTACCCGGTACGGCTTGCGTTCTCTCTTCTGTTTCTCTTTCTCTCTCTCGTTTCGGTGCAGCAGCGCTACTGTAATTCGGAGCTCGCGACGCGTGATCGACTAACTAATTACTTGGCGACCGGCTCGGCTTCTTCCCCGAACACGTGCTCGTGTGTCCTTTTGCACTCTCTCTCTCTCTCTCTCTCGCTCTCTCGCTCTCTAGGCTTCGTTTGCTTTTTTCGCAGCACTCTTTCACTCTCTCGGGTCGTCGACGATTTGCTGCTCGAGTGTCTGGCAATGCCAAAGAGAACAGCTGGTGCGGGGTATATAGGAATGCTCCGAAATGAATGTTTTAGAAGATTCAAGGATATTTACGTTTAGTAACATTGTTGTAATACTATACAAGTGTATTTTACTTGTAATAATCGAGGTGCCATATATAATATAACGTTACGATAATATTGCAATTCTATTGTTACGTAAGAATTAATGTAGGAAGATTTTATCGAAGCATATCCTAGGTATGTTTGGTATAGGGTAAATTTCAGTAAATACAATTTTTTTCTACGAAAATTCTTACTGCTCATTATTTTTATTAAGTTATCCTCGACCAGAAAATCAGATTCAAAATAATCCGGTTGTAACCTAAGATTGTAGTGAACCGGAAAATATTTTTTTCTTTAAAACAATATAGCAATCGAAATCTCTTGATAAATATTACATTTGTCTATACTCTTTGTTTTAGGAGTTTCACTTAAAAGATTTACTTCAAAAACCTTTTTTTATTTCTGATAAACTATTTATTACCACTACATATAAAAACCTCATTGCAACATTATCACAACATTAGCAACCTTTAACCAGCCACTCGGCGTCTTACAAATCCACAACACAGCAACGCGTCCCGCAAGGCGTAGGCGAATAATAATCCCGAACCGCGAACGCGAGTATCTCTCACTCTATCTCTCTCTCTCTCAGCAACGACGATGCGGCGGCGTTTAGTCTCTCAAACGCGGTCGAGAACGATGTTCGAGCGCCGGGTCGAAAGACATTCGTATCAATTATGGGAGGTTAGCGCTACGCCGCGCACGCGTACGTTCGTTCAGGAGAGAGAGCAGAGACACACGAGGCTCACTCGCTTCCTATATATTACGCAGCGGGGGTCCTTTTTTTTAACCCCGCGTGTAATCTTGTTTGATTTTTTCGTTGACCAGAGAAAGAAAGAAAGAAAGAAAGAGAGAGAGAGGAATGAAATATATATATATATATATATATATATATATAAATAAAGTTTTATCCTGCGAGTCTTTTTTCCAATTGCGTCAATTAGAGGAATGTGGGTCGACGTATAGAGGGACTACGATCTTTCGGGGAAGGTTTTAGGATACAGGAGGCGGGAAAAATTTTGATTTTATTGGGATTCGGTTCGGAGAAATGGTTCTGTGGTTATGTAGAAGGGGGGGAGGGGGGGAACTATACCTTACCGATCGTTTGGGAAGCGGTAGCTTGTTAAGTATTATCGCGCGATCGTAAAGCGTTCGTTCGGCCTTTATTTAATGTCGCCGCAATTATTTTACTGAATTTATCAAGACGTTTATGTCCTCGGGACTCAACGGATTCATAATTCCGTTGCGGGTATAGAATCAATTTAAGAACATATTATCGGATATTCGTTTCACTAATATTAATACAACGATGTATAATAATATTGTAACAATATATCGTTATAATACATTTTTCACGTTAAATTAATATCAAAAGATAACCCCCAGCAACTAACTTTCTATGAGTTTCTGTAATATAATTCACAGGTCACATAATAACTATATAAAACATTATCTTACAATCTGTCCAATCCTCTATAACAAGTCAATACAAGGCTAACAAAACGAAACCGACAAGCAGTCTTAATGAGAAAAATTGAAACAGCGGCGTACAAGAAACAAAAAAAAAATAAAATAAATAATCCAGCCCGTCGGTACGAATCAACGCTCTTGACCACTAATGAAACGCTCTTTCTCTCTGGACACAACTGTGAGCCGCTTTATATTAATCCAAAAAGGAACGACGAAGTGGCGGCACGCGGTGGTCCAATTTGTCTCGGTCGGCCATCCGATATTGTTACAAGCTCATCGTTAATAATACCATCCGCGGCTCATTTATCTCGTCATCCTTATGCGGCCCTCTTGCTTATATCCTCTGTCTCTTGGCAGGTATATAATTTAATCTAGCGTTTATAGTTCCACTCCGTATAGCCGCCGGACGGGTGTGTGTATACACATGAGAGATAACGCGTTATTTTCGAGGCACACACATATATATATACGCGTGCGCTACACTTTTTCCTATCATCCGCTGGCGTCGAACGTTACAAATTGCTTATCGCGGTGTCAGCTCGTCGCTGCGTGCTTATCTCTCGCTCCTGCGAGAAGCTTTCTTTGCTTTTTTTTACGCACGCGTGTGTGTGTGTGGATGTGCCAGTGTAGTTAAGTTACTTACTAATTTTTCAGAAAACTCTCTCGTCGGTCAGTATATGTCTCATCGACCAGCGCCTTGCTGCTTCAGTTGCGGTTCTTATCTTCGTCTATATAGCGTCTTTGTAAATACAGGCCTTTTTTCCGGTATTTTCAGAAGACTTTGGTTTGGTCAGGGAGATAGTTCAAGGTTGGTTTTCGTAATCTTTCGTAATTCGTGTGTATATATATAAGAGACGTATTTCTCGAATAAATCCTATATGAGGGACTATCTCGTCAAACAAAGTGGTGCAGCGCATTAGAAATCTCTTTTTCAAATGATGTTCATACACTGATAGATAAATGTGGGAAAAAATTCCCATGTTTTCTAGTAATTTGGGAATATCAACCAAAAATACAAATTTTTCCATTGAAACATGATAAAAATGACTAGAAAAATAGTACAAATTACTATATTTTTATGGAAAAAATTTGTATTTTTGGTTGATATTGTCAAATTACTAGAAACCATGAGAATTTTTCTCCACCTTTTTCTATCAGTGTACATTTTATTTCAAGTACACATCAATTATTATCGCCTATACGTATACTCTATCTTTTATAATACATGTTAAAGTTCTGACTGTATTGTTTATGTTACTTATCAAATCCTTAATTTTTCCATGTCACCCATTATCGTACAACCTTTTTTTTATCTAATCCCCTTACTTTCGCTTTATTGACACTTGTGAAGCACCGACGTGTGACTCACTCTCAATGCAACAAATCAGTATCTATATTTCCGAAAAGAATTATATAACACAATTCGAACACAGAAAACGTCGTGTAAACGAAGAGATACCTATATACTTAAACGACCATTTTACAATTAATTTTTTCAAAGAAAATCCTACAACAACGAAAAAAAAAGGCGCGTGCGATAAATTACGCGGTAGTCGCAGCCGTCGGCGTATATACACCTCGCGCTATACCTAATTAAAGAAGACAAACATAATTTACAGCGCGAATCCTCGGGAGCAGTAAAAAATTAGAGGATCATTTTTCTCCCCTATAATTGGCCTTTCCCGCGCTCGCCTCGCTTAGGCGCTCCTCCAATTTTTTCGTGATTTACGACCTTGAGAGGCGGGTCGGTTGAGAGACTTTTTGTAGATACACACACACACACATACACGTGTGCGTGTATATATATATATATGTGTACGAGCAGGTCAGCTCGTAGAAGCCTAGGTCAAAACTAATTTCGTAACGTCAGATAGGCGATCTCGAGTCCTAGAAGGAATTCATTAGACAGATGTGTGTGTATATGTCTATATGATCTGGTTCGGCTGTGGATTGAGATGTCAGGATGTGATATGTTTTAGTGATGCTGCTGGTTGAGGATGTTTTGATGTAGCGGTGTACTGTGAGTGTTGGGTGATTATTAGGTTTTTTTTTATGTTATATGAGTGATGATGGTAATCGGTGCGCGTGGTACAGGAGGATTCGCGTAAATGGAAATGTTAGTGCGAGGAGCGGCGTGAATGGAGGAATTTATCGTGGCTATATAAGGAGAAGTGTTGCTACAGATCAACGCTGCTGCTGCCATCTGTCTTTGTTCATATCGCAGTGGAATAGCATACTATGCCATACATGGCGCGTACAAGATAAGGTAGAGTTCTGAATTACTCCGAGCCTTCTTTTTCTACATTACCATCACATGTTTTAGAGCTGTTGAACTCGAAAGATAAATTGTCGACGTTCAGTAATCTATTTACTTTTTTATGCAATATGTAAGAAATATGTTACCATCTGTAGGGCAGTTTTTAATACTATTTATTTATTACGTGATTATTTAACTTTTTAGGCAATGGTGTCCTTAAGTATTTACATGGCATGTATTTTTTTATAGTATGTTTATAACACATCCAGGTGACTTGTAATAAGTAAAATACTGTTACGATTTAAGCACCCGCTTATTATTAGTACCCGATTTTCTACCAACTTTTGATAAAATTTATGTTATTTGAATTTTGTCAGGGAAAGTTCTACGTACAAAGTACAAAACAGTCAAAGAAGATATTATTTATAACTTTAACCTTGTTTGAAAATGGATAATATCGACTACTAGAAGAACTAATAAGACATTTACAACATCAAAAGCTAAAAATAAAGTTGAATACATTATAGTTTATTACAATGTCACCATCGCACCCAGTATAGTTATGTATTTCACTCCGACGAATTATTATTTATTATTTATTTATTCATTTATTTATTTATTTATTTATTCATCGTCTTTTATTAAACAATTTAATGAAAAATCGCCGAGTGTCGATTAGCAGCTAGTAACGGTGGTCAAGCGTTTGTCCTTTCCGGGGATATATGGCAAAGTGGAACAACTATACATGTGTATATATATATACTATTTTATCATACATGTTTCGTATCCAATATTTTAAATAAATCACAAAATTATATTAAATTTTAATGTCCGAACAACAATAATTGTAGCGTCAAGAATTATTTTTGTGATCTTCTTCCCTTTTAATAGTTGAATTAAAGTTTTTTAGAAATTTACTTGTAAAACATTTTGTTTATTTGTTTATTCCACATTAAATGGGCTAAGAAGTCCTATATACAAAATTAAAATATACATGAAGGTGTACACATAATGACAATTAAAATTTCGTAAAAACGCGATAAAACACAAATCAATATTCAAAAACAAGCGAGCGCAACGCAAAGGACCTAAGTGAGAATCCTGCGGTACCCCAGATAAAACGGGAATAGTATCAGAAATACAATCATTAATACGAACAGCTTTAGTGATATAATGTGATTTAAAATGAAATAATGTCTTATTTGCTCAGTTCCGGATACTCCATTAGTACCCAGTATGCCGTGTTTATGTTGTAAATAGAACATATGTTGAGTATTGTCGCCAAATAGAATAAAATATTTACCTATGATTCGTCATGTCACCTTAGTCGATAAATTTGATCCAAAGCAGTTTTTTTTTTCATTTTTTATTAAAGCAAATTCAACAAAAACACATACGTGTATGTACTAAACTATAAACTACCTTTTAGCAAAAAAAAATTTCTAACACACCAAAATCAACCTGACTAAGAGGTAAATAAACAAAAACTGAATAAATGTCTATTTAACGTATTTACCTAATACAACTACTTGTCATTAGATTATTACACTTGTTAAAAAGACTTTAAAAATTTTTAAATTATTTATAAGTTATATTTTTTTACATTATTTGTTACTTGTGTATATTTAATTAAGCTCTTCTGAAAGGGGGTCTACAAAATATGTGTATTTATGGTTGAATTAAGTCTACTTAAATTACCTTATATTGAATAACAGCAAATAATGCGATATAATAAATTTTTATTTTTCGTTATATAAATTAACTAACAATATTTTCCTTTTTCCAGAGAATTTTTGAAGGTTCACGATCGTGTTTTGTTTCAAGCCATTAATTGTAATTCACAGAATAAAAAATATCGAGCACTATCACTAAATAAATATACGCTAAAAGTAAAACTGCAATAACAATAGACAAATAAAAACGTATTGAACAAAGAAAAGAATAAACCTAACGTACGCACCGAACTCATTAACCTACCGTACGAGAGCCTAATACATTAAATTCCAGATCCCAAAATCGTTTAATAACAAATTTATTATGCCATTAAAAGATTTCATTTGACAGCCGTTATATACGTATGCACCGACAAAGCCGCCCAGAAATATTCCCTTGACGCTATCCAGAGCTGGCCCCACGTTCCCCCGCCGCGTCCTGTCTTTCTCAGCATATTTAAGATTTAGGCAGCAAATAAAAAATGACTCGTTTGATAAGCCGTAATTGGGATGATCATCCCGCGGAGCTACCGTACACATGCGTCTGCGCGTGAGTTGCGACTAAAAAAAAAGCCACGCCTGTAGATATACATACGGTGATTCTCGTTAACCTTGTCTTGTGTTACATACATTAATTTCACTGCGTGTAAATGCATGTAAACATTAATTATATAGCTTAAGAATTAATTTTGTTGGTAATTTGAATAATTAATTACGATAATTATTAATTCATGTAAAATGGAATAGTTCTGTTGGTTTGTTGTGATAGAAAATTTGAAAATTTAATGTTTGTAGAAGCAATACAATGGCCCGTGTTGTTCTACGCTTTGTGATTGTTTGAGTGATGGATATGCTGTTTTTGAGCTGTTAAGCCCTGTGTGAAGAAAAATATCGGGTTCTCTATGTATTTCATATTTAGTCACGGGATGAAAACTTTCTCTTAGGAAAAAGAGCAGAGTTGTTAAAAAAACAGAATAAACAGAAATCAATGCCTTGGTTATGTACTTCTCGAATAATGATATAAAGGTCTTTTTTCAAACTATGAAATATAGTTATGTAACATTCTATTGTATAATAAGATTGTTTTTTTTTAGCAAATTGAAATTGCATTTATCAGGCACAGTTCTAACTATATAGCTAAATTTTAACTTTCAGGTGAAAAATTGAAAAATTTTTCAAAAAATTATTGATAGTTTAAAATTTTCTGTTTTAACTTTTTAACTGCAAGATAAAAAATTATACGTATGTTGTAAAAAACAAATTCAAATCCTTTGCACAAGCACTTGTTTTGTTAGCATTACATAGTGTAGACTGACTAAATCTAGACACTTAATCCATAGTGCAAAATAAATACAATCTTTAATTGTGCAAAAGAAATTATTCCGCAGACAAAATTTATAAAGTAATAATTTAATTTGAATCATTAATAATCTTATAATCTTGTAATTTTATTGAATGCTCTTGTACATTACATTAGTCATCATTAAAAAAGAGTCTCTCAAAGCTATAATATTTAATAAGCCAATATAAAAAATAACGAGCAATATCAGAAAACGCAGCAACTGAATTTGGCCTTTAATAGAACCATGATCACCAAGATTCCTCCAAAATTTCCCGGGGACATTCCTTCCCTGAAACGCGGTGATTTTTCTGAAAAAAAGCCAGAACCACCTCAACCGCTGGCGCCTCTGCGCGTGCGCGTGTATACATATAACGAGGAGCCACATAGCCGCGCATCGCCACTAGTCGGTTTCTGGAAAATGTAAGGAATAATAGACGCGCCAGTCTAGACAGCCAGATCCACGCAATTGTCTGCGCGACGGAAGAAAAAAACGGCTGAGGCTATATATCGCGCGCCGTGCTGCTCTTGAGAGTCGCGACACCTCGTCGGCGCATCCGTTATATATATATTCCCTTCCGGGGGTGAATGAGAGAGAGAGAGAGAGAGCGTATGAGTGAGAGTGGCTTTCGGGTGAAAGCTGCACGGAGATGACAGTTTGTAATGCGCAATAAAGTTATGGGGACTTGAAAGTAAGATGGTGCGAGGTCGGATCATTGGATGACTCAGTGAGATCATTGCGAGTGGGGTATGTATATAAGTGGGATTCCCACCCAGGGTGAGATTTTTCGGTTGGAGAAGAGATTATATTGTAATGGTTGCACTGTTGATGAACATTATTTTGATTAAAGGAATTTTAGAAAATATTACGTACTAAATTACATGATATTTAGTTTGAGAATCGTTTTGCTTTTTTTTGGGAAAATTATATAAATAAATATTTGAATCAATAAATCTTCTTTTGATTTGCAGCTCTGTATAAAATTTTCCGATATATAAGTTCGTTTTAAAAGATCTTGGCAATGTCTGGTGAGCATCTGAATTCAAAAGTCTTGCAAAACGCCAACATTGAGAAAAAAGTTTAGTAAAAATTATTAAATGTTTTGTAAAAATTACTATACTGTCTCGTAAAGCAACCACAGACTGTAAAAACTCAAAAAATTACCATACTTTATAAGAAATTTTGCTAGAATTATAGAAAAATTTACTATACTGTATTGCAAAATATACTGTAAAATATAATAATTTTTTTGGTTTTCACAGTCTGCGGTGGCTTTGTGAGATAATATGGTAATTTTTACAAAACATTTACTAATTTTTACTAAATTTTTTTCTCAGTGACGAAGAAAGATGAATCGTGCTTTTTTCAAAGATTTTTTTCTATATAAAAAACATAGGAGCAAACTCATTATTAGCTTTATAGTACAATTTTTAAAAGTTTTTTTGTGTGGAAAATATATTTTACAGAAATTAACATATAGCATTGAAAATTTAAAATATACCTCATTTTTAGTAACAAGTTAGTAGCTAAAGCAACATTTTATCGACTTAGATAAGTCGAATCAAAATAATAATACTAATTAACTCAATATTACGGATTCTTAGTATGTATCAAATATTATCCAATTGATAGATCAATGTTTTTTTTTGTTTTTGGAATACACAGTGGTTAAAATTATGAAGATAAAGAAAATTAAAATCTCATAATATATAAGCAAAAAAATATTTTCTTTACCAAAAAAAAAGCTCATAATAAGCTTAATACAAAGCATAATGAAACCCAAAAATGCCGTTAAAGTTCGAAAGAGAACGACAACCTTACCCATAAACATCACTCTCTTAAAAAATTCCAACTACACCACTCGTTCGCATATCACCGAACCTTCGACAAAAGTCCAAGCAAAAAGAAAAAGGAAAGAGCCAGCGCCAGGGGGAAAGCAGAACACATCGAACACACGCTTACAATCGGTGATAGGCAATGTGGTGTCCAGTTGCAGCAGCCGGCGCCGCATACGCACGCACGCGTGTAAGCGCATATAAAAGGGCCCATTGTAGCGGGACGCCTCCCACGACGAGGCCAAGGAGACGCCGCCGCCGCTGATGCCGCCACGACAATGCTGAACGTCGTCGCCGAGACTTCCCCCCCTGCGTGCGGAAGTAGACCAGGTTGACATGTACGCGTACACACGCACGGATCTGGTGTGTCTCCGTTGTTCCGGTGTGATCCGGCACAAGTGTTTCGGAAGTGAGGCTAAGGGAGAGAAAGAGAGAGAGAGATGGAGATGGAGGAGGGATGAGAAGAAAACGAGGGTGTGTTGGCTTTGGAATGATTAGACGGCAAATTAGCAAGGGAAATGGGATAGGCAAGTGTTGAGATTGAAATTCATAGTTGTGACGGTTATGAAAGAGAGGTAAAACGAGCGCTGGTAAAGTGAGGTTTTAATGAATCGTATAAAATATAAGTTATATCACAAAATGTTATTAAGAGTTTCATAAAAACAAAAATGAAATATTATCTTGTCTTGGTTCGTGACCAATAAATGGAATGATATCTGATGAAGAAAATTGTTTAATTTATTTATTTCTTATTTTTAAATTTGCAATTTATTATTATGAATAAGAAGTTTAT